>MU279386.1:0-361544 GCA_022385695.1 Xylaria arbuscula
GTTACGACCCGACCGTACAACGTTCGCACCCTAGGCACGATCCAATACGTGGAGCTTCGAGTACCAACGCCCTTACAGACTAACGGTTTGTTACATGTGGGCAATTATTTAACTATATATCAATGTCTTTTTATACTCTGTGATAATAACCTCGCCTTAACACTTTAAAATTTCTCATACTACCTAGTTGTCAAAAACTATCGGCCGAATAATATGAAACTGCAATGATTATAGCATACTCGCTCCAACATAAACATATGTACCAACAGACTTCTTGCAAAAGCAGAATCAAAAGTGATAGGTCTGAGAAAAGGATAAAGTAACTCGACCTTGACTGACATCGATCATGTTTTCGTGGGATCTCTACTCCGAATTGTTATATATGGAGTATTTAATATCACGGAAGGGAGTATAGCTTATTTTTAAAACTGAACGTGATACCGTGTCTAGCCACACCGAAAATAAGCAGAGACTGAAATCTAGAAGAAATCGGTTACAACCTCTGGTCGGTGTGTTACTGTGGCGCAAACCTTAGGTAATCTTATGAGGTGCTGCCTACATACTACTATTGTTGTTGTTACGTTTTCGGTACAATTGGCATTGTCATTAATCACAAATATTACATCACTTTGCTTATCAAAAAGATTCACAAGTGTTTATCGTTTGTTTCCCCCTGATGACCACAATCTAAATTCGTCATTCGACCGTCTGTTTGGTCACGAGATGATCTTGCTCGGCGCTCATATACGGGTCCTCAAATGGTGGACAACCCATTCTTTGCCAACACATGGCAGACATCAGGGCCTCATCGGTTTCTTTTCCTGGAAATAGTAGTTCCGATTTCCCATCGCCATAATGTGTGATAGAATCCGTCTACACATATTGTTAGCTTTATTACGTAAATATTTCTTAATAACATCTGAACTCACAAGACCTAGTGTCAGTTTTATGACTCCATCCGACCAGTTGTTTTCGTATGTGTGTCGTTGTTTTTTATTAGTTGTGACTGATAGGATGTTCTCTGCCACAATGCAGCCCTGCCTCATGGCGGAACGTGCATTAGGGTTGGGAGTCTGGGTATCCGCAACATCCCCACATGCATAGATGTTAGGGAGACCGTCATCGGCGATCTGGAGAGTCGGTTTGACTCGAATATGACCCGAAGCTGAGATTGAAGTAGGCGACAACTCAGAAATAATTGATGAAGAAGGTCGTTGGCCAGTACAGTCCACCTGCAGCAATCAGTATCACATTGGAAACTGATGGGTCGAACAGTACTTACAACAAGGTCACACTGAATTTCACGGCCGGACTTTAGAAGTATCGTTCCTGGTCTGGGCGCTTCTTGCACTAGTCTATCTTGCAAGATAACTTCTACCCCGAGAGATTGAAGACCCTTGAGCGCCGCTTCTTGTAAACCTCGGCCAAATCGATTCATAACCGCTTCGCGAGAGTGCACAAGAATGACTTTCTTGTCAGGGTAGAGGTGCTGTGCGTCTGTCGCCACTTCTACGCCAGCAGCGCCACCGCCCACGACAACAACGACCTGCGCATTCTTTATTTTCTGCTGCATCTCTTGCATGAGTTTCATACCCTCCCGCTTGTCCGTGGCATTGACTCGTGACGGCAGTCCTTTTTCGACGCCTGAGCCCGTCGCGATAACAAGAAAGTCGTAAGGAATGACCTCGCCGCTTTCCTCTAGCTGTAGACTTTTTTCCGATATGCCAGAAACACGATCCCTTACCCATCGAAGAACTCCAGCCGGATTGTCATGCACATTTCCCTGGTAGGGAATGAAGGCTTTGTGCTCACTGCGGGAATACACGTCAGGAACTACTGCGTGCTTGCTTCGGTTAAAGAATGAACTCACTGTCCTGTGACCACGCAGAGCCGTGGGAGGACCCATGAGAACTGGAAATGTGAGTTCGGTTCGATCACGACGACTCGGAAATGACTGTTGGGAGGCAGGCAGGCCGTCAGAAGCTGAGCAACACGATTACCTGCAAATGAAGCTCCGACGATGACAATGTTGCGATCACGTGATTGAGGTGCTGGAGGGCCGAGCAAGCGTGCTTCGTAGCGGAACCAAGCTGTCCGAACAGCTCGACTAAGTTCTTCGTTGATTATATTCAAGATATAGCTCGCGAGCTTGAAGTATAACGTTGTCTTCTCCAGCATTGTGTAAGATTGGCGGGGCAACAGACTTCCAAGGGTATAAATGTAGATTCTAGATAGTTTTCATCGGCTTAACGTTGTAGAAGTTATATTTCCTTGCAACGACATTAAACTTCTTGAGGACCCCCGACATTGCTCATACCTATGTCGATACGAGCAGATTATGTACTCCCTAAACATGTACCAGACGTTGAACTAATAAACCTGACTAGGATATTTGACTAGGGGACCTGACCGGTTCCACTCTGCACTAACTTAACAACCGCTGATTTGAACTAGTATGAAAATTTTCCCCACAGAGGACTCGAACCGCTTACAAGCTGACATTAGAACAAGCTACAGCATCGGCTCGCTTACTTCCACCACTTTGGTTTTTACGGGAGGTTGCTTGACCTGTTCACCAAGCCCAGTTCTATGATACGCCTTCTCCCACTTCGGGTAGCCGGAACGCCTCCACTCATCGAAAGTCATGTTCCCCGCAGCTGAAGGCATTTTCACCATCAGGGGAACCTCAACGTCCGAAGGTGTTCCGAGCACCTCGGCTTTGTGGACTATTGTTTCCGGTAGCAGCTCAAAGCCCATCTTGAGGTAAAGTTTCACTGTCGAGGGTGAAGACTCAAAATAAACAGGCAAGCCGGTCCTTTCCCCGAGGTCGAGTGCCCATTCACAAAACGCCGCGCCACCCTTGCGTCCCTGGTATTTTGGGTCGACCGCGACCACATGGCAGTCTAGAACGTAAGATGCATTAGTGACAGCTTTGGAAGGTGATAAAGTGGATTTAGTGCAACCGACATATGTGCGGCTGGCCCGCAAAGTATGCCTCCCGTATGGACCAGAGTGGTTTCAGGATTTTCTCAGCCCGTTCTCGCTGCTCGCCCTCGAGCCAGGGGGCACCTTGGTACTGGCGCTCTTCTAGAGTTCTTGGCTTGATGAAGATATCGCCGAGACCCATTCCTACGATCTCTCCCGTTTCTGTTTCAACGCATTTCATTGTGTATTGGTAACCACAGCTCTTCCACCACTCCAGTGTACCCGAGGCGTGAGCCGTTCTGAATTCCTCATCTATAGGACCGGGAAAGAGTATTTTGAGGATAATTTGACCCATATAATCATTGTCGAATGCCGAGAAATAGACGTCGTAAATACGGCGTATATCTGGGATAAGTGCTGGGAGAACGACAAGACCCATTGTGATCCGATTAGAAGCTCTGTGCTTCTCGTTGTGAGCTTGAAGAGAAAACGTTGAAGTGTAGTATAGCTAGTTAGTTTTCAATTACATAAATCCAAATTTACGTCTCGCGTCGACCATTGCCGACCTTAAATAATTATTGTAGCCTCCCTCTAGATTAATGGCGACGCTGATGTTCCGCACATGGATACAACCGTTCGGTATCTGGCTTTTCACTACGCTAGGGCGATACTGATCTCACCGATATCAAGAACCCGGCGAAGGATGGTTACAAAACTCTGTCAGAGAACCATCCCGCTACTCCGCGGCTCGCTGTCATTCACATTATCGTAATTAGGTAACTACATTATGCGATAGTTTTCTTGTAGTTTCCGACATGCCCTGCTTCGCCTAGCTTTTACCTTAGCGTAGTTACTAATCCTCACCTTACAGCCAACGAAGATAAACCAGGCTAGACTACGAGAAATTTAACACACTTCGCCTTGCGGGATCAGAGTAGGGGTTCTCAATCCTCTTATCCAGTTGTAGAATGCATGAAGATTATGGATACAGTGGCCGGGAAAAGAGGTAGCTCGTCTAGCGTAGGATTTGGCTAGGTCTACACTACTTACATACTTAGTAGTATGATGAGATGATCTAACCTTCGTCAAAAACCCTGTTTGGCCACATGGATTTTGGAGCTGGGATGTAGTAAGAGCCCCTTTACAAGCCCCACTATCCATCTACAGGTCGACAGGATGATAATCCGATAGCGCGGCGCTAGAGACTAAGAAAGAAAGAATACAGTTGATCAACAAGATTTATGTCTTTCTAAATACTAAAGTAGCAGGTTAAGCAGTATTTGTTATCATACATAGTAACAAAATAGCACTTAAAGAAATCTGTTGATCAGTCGCGAAGAATTGTTGCCACCTTGGAGCCCCTGTTCAGCAAGTATACTGGAGAGTTTACGCGCCTAAAATTCCCTGTCTGTACAAAGCCCTAGCCCCATAGTATAGGATTACACTATCATCCTGTCCCTGTAGGACCTGCCGAACTTGCATAGCCAGATCATCTGATAAAATCTCTTGGCATCTGATAATTTTTCTTAGTTCTTTCAGCTCTCGTCGTATTCAGCGCTCCAGGTTTTCAAAGCAGGTAATTGCACGAGCATCCTTCATGGCGATCAGCGGACAAAAAATCCCCAGAGAAGAGCTCGCACCGATATACGTTATATGGCACTTATGTAGGGGAAAAGGGAGTATCCTATTCAGATCATGCATTAAACCCTGCATTAAAATTTAAGTCATACACACTTATCTGCGCATGTAAATTCAGCGGCCTAGTCATCCCGCCATTCACTAATATCATTATATCACGGCTGGAAGCGGAGACTCTTACACCTGGCCGGCCGGCTAGCTAGCTTAAAGCAGGTACCCCTACCACGGAGTACCCATGTACCGTTGATCCTAACGCGGAATTAGCGGTGTCCTGGCGGCGTCGTCTTTCCCGATAAGTTACCTAGGTAGACATTAGCGCCGGGAGCCTCCGGTAACGACACGAGAGAAGTGACAGCGAATGAGGCAAATAAATCGCAGTGTGCTCTTTACAGCACTCTATATACCTTGACCTCGTTCAAGATAGGTAGCCAAAGTAAAAGGAAGAGCGAATAATGGCTAAATTTAACTCGTGCTTGTCGAGCTCAAGTCTTTATCTATACGCACAAGTTAGGTACCAAATAGAGGAAAAATAAACCCTGGGCTACCTCGACTTCCGACTCTCAAGCCTGGTTTGCTCACTCTCCTTCTTTTCGCCATGTGTGACATGATAGGATTGTTGCATTGACTCGTAACCGCGAGGCTCACTTCAGACTACAACTGAATACTAAAATACACTCAGCTTAATCCATCCGCTATGTTTGCTTGCTTCAATCCGTACAAGTGGACGTAAATCGTTCAGGCTTCCTTCAATCAATACGGCGCAGTTCAGGGGTGATGAAGCCGCTTCTTTTCCCCTCACTGGCTGCGCGCCCACGGGATATGAGTGTCCTAAAATCCCAGAATATCATTGACTCTCTCTGTGACTCTCTTAGCCCCAACACTGTCTAATTCTTCTGCAACAAGCTTTTCAAACCCGAAAGCCCGGAGAGCTTCAGAATTAACCCACTGCCCCAGCTCGGCTTCTGTGACCCTGTTAACATGTCGAGATTCACCTTCTCCGCCGGGGAAGTCTGGACCAGGAGTTCCTTCGAGAAAGGCCTGTTTCTGACGAACAGTGTACTCGGCGTTTTTCTCAGTGACAGGGCAGATAGGGATGTAGAGCACACTTGAGTCTGATTTGCCCTCGTGAACCTTGTCGACAGCATGGATAGCTAAATCAAACATGTTAGTAATGTAGAAAATGTCCTAAACAAGAGTACAACATACTGTCACAATGCCAAGCGACATAATCACCCGGCTTGACCTCAGGCATATGCACCATACTCGTCTCAAGCTCAAGATGCGGATGAAGGTCGGCGTTGAGCTCTTGACCGTGACCTGGCGTTGCACCATGTAGCTGACTCGTCATTTCGGAGCCAGCGAATACCCAGTTTTCTGGCGCCAGATACTTCTCCTTGGACAATTGTGTTGAATCTTTGACGGGTTGGAAGAAAGGCCGTAGAAGATAATAGGCGGTTGAGAGTTGAAGCAAGGGGTTAACCTGCAGGGTTCCCTCATAACCTCTCACCTTGCTCATACTGAGCCAACCCTGGAAAGCGCGAAAAGCAGAACACGCACCGAGCCCGTTGTAGTTGTCCATAACAACAGCTACTCTACCGCTGGTCTCCCAGGGGTCGTACTGCTCCCATAGTCCCTCGAAAATTTTGTCGTAAACTCCGCCGAGACCGTAGCCGTTCTTCTCCCACCGTTCAACACTTCCACCATCTACATGGGGGCCGAGGGCAAAAGTCGCATCACCGGGCTGCCTGATTCGCAGACGGTCGGCATATGTCATAGTGTGTGACAATGAAATGGGGGCCTCAGGGACCGAAGACTGCCAAAAGTTCAATAGTTTTGACTGCATCTTCAGCATATTCGGATGAGCCCGCGCCTTGACCTGGGGTTTCGACCAGTACAGTTCGAATACCTGAGGATTAGTTTGGGGGAATGCTAGTCCTACGATTAGAATACTATCGGATCGCATGTGCAGCACGAAACTTGCCTTTTGTGTGAGGGTTCTGTCTGACATACTCTTCGACCTCATCCTTGTACCCGCGAGCCTCCTTCTCGGGTATCACACCCCTGATGACAGCAACACCCCTCTTCCTTATCTCCGATTCATATTTTATGAGGTCTTCATCGAGGTTTGAAAATTCCAGACTGGGAATGACTTTTGGCCCATCCCTTGCAAGGATTTCGTTCTCATGTTTGAGCTGAGTGAGGAGCCTCTGCCAACTTGCGGCAACGCTATCCTCATGTCCAGCCACCAAGGATTTCTTCAGGTCAAGAAAGCGTTCGGGCAGCGGCGGCTGCTTTCCGCCAGACAACGACACAAAGGAGTCGGAAATGTTGCCTTCCCGTTTTGCCTTATGTTGTGTTGAAGTGGAAGTCACTGTAGCCATGTCTCGTACC
The DNA here is from genome assembly GCA_022385695.1 of Xylaria arbuscula. Lineage (NCBI taxonomy): Eukaryota > Fungi > Ascomycota > Sordariomycetes > Xylariales > Xylariaceae > Xylaria > Xylaria arbuscula. Next base: position 6,955 of record MU279386.1, read on the forward strand.
GCAGTGGCAGTCCTAGCCACCAATATCCCAGTAGGTTTGAGTTTTGAGGATGCTTTTATTAGCAAACTCATTTCGTCACTGAAACTGTTGGAAGTATTAGGGGGGGAAATAATGAGGCTACAGATTGTAACATGTCGGGCTTATAACTGTTCAACAAGGTCGGCATCTTTACGCGGAGTCACGACCGACACGGCGGGATGAAGTCCATAGAGCGCACCATCGTCGTCATCGGTAGGACATTGTCGGAACCTCGTGTAAGGCGGAGAGGCGCTGGCGGACTAGCCCCTTTAAGCAGTCCCGCCCTGGTTAGAGCAAGGGTTTTCCCAGAGCACTATGGTACGGAGATGTCAAATTTGGTCATTACCGCCTCACCCTCACATTTATACACAATTCCGATCCAAATATCCTGTCGCTACTATGGTCAAATTCGTGGAGGCAGACACGACAGGCTTGCCTCTCAAGCGCAAACAGGTCGCACATGCATGCGATAAGTGTCGCCGTCGGAAGAAGCGATGCGTCCATGCGGTTCCCAATGTCCACGGCGATGCATCTTCGCTGGGATCGCCCGACAAGTCGGCGGCGGCGGAGAAGTCTCCGCCCTCACCGAGCCGTCGGAACAGTCAAGCACCGGTGCCAACTCAACACCAGGCCGCCGACAACGACATGCGACCGAGCCCGGTCTCACCCGCTATTCAGGATACAGAAAAGCGTGATGACACCCGCCCTCCCGCCTTCTTCGGCGATATGAATCCAGAGGCCATTCTGATGGAGGCGACTAGTCTGTGCTCACGCCGTGACGTATCAGCGCCGGGCGGTCTTGGTATATGGCAAGCTCCGCCTCGTCCAAATGCTCAAAGTTCGGGTGTTCCTAGCGTTCAGTCGTCCTCACGGCGAGCAGTTCAAGACATGGTCAGGTCGTATTTGTGGAACCATTGTCTACCATGCCGCCCTCCGGCTCCTGACTACGCCGTGCTGAAGCGCATCTACTTCGAGAAGATGAATCCCATCTTCCCCATATTCGAAGACCCGGCAGTGTCCCATAAGCCGGATGAGGTAACAGAAATCCTCCTGCAGCAGGTAATCAGCCTTGCTGCAGCCGCGGACGCCGAGGCGAGTCAACATCTTCGCCTGAGTCCTAATTCTAACGCCCCCCTCATGTCCCGCCAGGAGTTCTGCGCTTGCTTGTCCAATTCTGTTCTAGCAACATTGGATGCTGGGATTGTAACAGACCGAGTTTGGCTCATCCGCTTGTCGGCTGCTTTGTCACTGTACACGCAACCCACCAACAGTGAAGAAACGGACATTCCAGCCCTCTTGAATAGCCGCGCCGTGCATCATGCCCACACTCTCGGCCTGCAGATGGCGGTCGATGATGCACACCCAAAGAAGGCTATGATTCAAACAATATTCTGCTGTATTTGGGCGCTCGATCGCATCACAGGCGCATTCTACGGCCGTGCTCGTCTGATGCATCAACAGGACATTGGATGGAATTTTGATGACTGCATTCGAGCACAGGCGCCACCTTTTCGACTTCTTCTCATGACTATTAAGCTACTTGATCAGATAATTGATTTGTATTGCCCGGGAACTCGGCTGAGCCAACCCACTCTAATCGAGTTGCCTATCTTTGAGCAGATGATACTAGACGCAGAGGCGTTGAAAATGACGAGTTCATGTCTTGGTATGTTGAATATACAGTATCAGATACTCCGCTTGCTAACTTATACCCAGTTTCTCTAGAAATATTCTATCACTCAATCGCTATCTTGTCGACTCTGTCACCAGCTGATGTCGCGTCATCTGCCTTGCCTAATCCTGCAGCTAACAGCCGCAGATCTCTGGCCGCAGACCGTATCACGTCTTTAGTTAGCGAGGAATTCTCTGGGCAGCTTTCATACATGCCGTTCATACCCTATGCAGTATCATTGTCTCTTAGCGTGTCGTATCGAAAGATGAGACACAGCAAAGTCCCCATGTTCAGAAATCGTGGCAAACGGGCTTTTCGCAAGAATATACTGCTCTTGAAATCCATGGATGACATGTTTTGGAAATCGAAGACTATGGTAGCGATGGCGGAACAAGTTCTCAATGAGATGGACAAGACAGTCGCATCCCTAGCTCATGAGAATAGATTAACAGATCACTCGAAGAAAGCTGAACCGGTGTCCCACGGTGAGCGACCCCATGCGCAGCCAGAAGAAACCCGGCCCCTAGATCTTGCACAACAAGCGTCTGAGGTGGGTAACGAGAGAATCTTATTTGATGCCGTCCCAGATCTAGATTTATTCGGACATTTCGATCCGACTTTTGATCTGGGGGCTGTCGACGCTGCTCTCGAAGGTAACCTTGATTTGGGAATGTCTGCGAATTGGTTTGATTGGCACCAACAGTGGGGATGATAATGAGATTCCCACCACTCCCCCAGAGTAAATCCAAGCTGGAGAGCGACATCACCGGTCGTCGCCTGTCTTGTACCTAAGTTCCATCAGTACGGAATTTTGATTCCGTCCCCGCCGCTTGTCTGCCCAACGCTGGAGTCCCTGCATTAACGCCTTCGCGTTCACACTACTCTCGATTTAACTGTCGAACCCCGCATCCTCTTCCCCATATCACCGGGATGTCAAATTAGGAGAACCGCAGCCATATCTGAGAAATCCAGCGTACCAGACGCAAGCGTTACATCATAAGTCAAACGACCACAGACTCTTCTCGTCGGCTTCCAAACTCTATTTAGGTAGTCCGACCACCTACTCTCAAAGTCTCCGACCACAGTTCAAATCATCCCTGAAAGCGCACAAGTCTACTGGCCTTTTCACCACACAGCTGTCTGTGTTCACCGTGCGACAAAATGGCGACAGACGCCACCATCACGGTGACGCTGCCGCAGATCGCCAAAACAATCGATCACTCGCTGCTGCACCCCACCATGACAGACAGCGAGATTCTAGCTGGTCTGGAGGTAGCCAAGAAGCTCAAAGTCGCCGCGGCCTGCATAAAGCCGTACAGCGTCCCCGTGGCCCGCGACGTCCTCGAGGACTCGGGCGTTCTGATCTGCGCCGTCGTCGGGTTTCCGCACGGCAACAGCACGACGAAGATTAAAGTCCTCGAGGCTGAAGAGGCTCTCGCCGAGGGCGCGCACGAGATTGACATGGTTGTCAACGTGGGCAAGGTGCTCGGCAGCGACTGGGAGTACGTGACGAACGAGATACGTGCAGTCAACGACACTGTCGTCGCCAAGCATCACCACGGCGACGGTGGCAGTGGTCGCGGGGCATCGCTCAAGGTGATTTTCGAGAACGACTTCTTGCGGGACGAGCACATAGTCCGGCTGTGCAAGATCTGCGCCGGTATCGGTGTGGCCTTCGTCAAAACGTCGACAGGGTATGGCTTCGTGAAACAGCCCGGCGGACTGTATGCGTATCAGGGCGCGACGGTGAGGCATCTGCGGCTGATGAGGGCGAATGTTGGCCCGAATGTGCATATCAAGGCCGCGGGCGGCATACGCACCCTTGATGAGCTTTTGGTCGCCATGTCGGTTGGCGCCAGCAGGATAGGGGCTTCTGCTACCGAGACGATTTATGAGGAAGCCGTTGCCAGAGGCATTGGGACAATACCAGTCGCGGTGACATTGCCTAGTTTCGAAAAAGACTAAAAGCGACTTTAATTAATTTGAGGTATCGTCGCGTCAGCATCAAAAAGCATCTGTATGACGCGGTACTCTTCAATAGTCCTGACAAAGGCAACGGCATCTTACAACTTCATAAAAAGCTTCAATGACCGAATCACAAGAGCGCATCAATTCATTACAGTGCAACGATATATTGAGTCTCGCTATTTTATGTAACCCTTTTATCATGTACCAATTTCACTGTATATACCCGGGATTTTCCCTCCCATTTTATTTAACTTTTTTTTTCTCCTCAAAACTTATTGCGTCTTGACGAAGCCACCGATGAAGTCGAACTTGCCTAGAGGCACACCCTTGTTTCGCAGGATGCTGTAGGCTGTGGTGAGGTGGAAGTAGACGTTGGGGATGAGGTAGCCCTGGACATAGTCGATGGCCTTGAAGTTAGGCTCCTTGCCGGGTCCCAGCTGGGCAGTGACGATCTTCTCCTCCTGGCCGTTGACAGACTCAGGCTTGACGGTCTCGAGAAGAGCAATGGTCTCAGCGAGGTACTTCTTGGAGTCCTCGAGGGAAGCTATGAAAACAGTTGTTAGCTTATGAGTTTTTCATTTATTTTGTCTGTTAATTAAGACGCGAGATTGTGCAATTTTGTTGCCATGTGAGATGATATTGAGGCTCAGTGTACATCATTCCTCATCGGGTGATGAGTACATGGGGCTTCACCGCGCAACACCTCCGATCTCGCACATGAATAATTGGCAGATATAGACAACGGGACAGCAACAAAGGTAACTTACCAGTTCCGAAGGTGATCTTGTTGGGGGTAGCACCGGTGAGCTTGGCAACAGCCGAAGCAGCGTGCAGGGCAGAGATGACAAACTGCTGGCTCAGGGGCCATTGGTCGGGAGCCAGGCGAGACTCGAGAAGGTCATTGACAGAGACGGTTCCGAAAGACTCAGCCTTGGAAATGAGGTGCTGCTCAGCCTTCAAGGCCTTGATTAGGAAAGGGATGCTGAGTTCGTAGAGAGTAGCCATTGCTGCGACTGTGATTGGTGTGAGGCTGTGGTGTGTGTGGTAGAGATGGTGATAGAGTATGTTCTTGGAGCTTGATGAGAATGAATGAGAAAGAGAAGACGGATAGGAAACAGCGACGTCGTCTCCTTACATATATAGACAGAGAACCAATACACATGTCACATCTCTCCCGTGTTTAGTCCTCAAATGCTGGCCAACTGTCCTCAACCCCTCCTCGACCCCATTATGCCCCTCCTCTCACCCACCGCCTTACTATTCACATAACTAGGTAGTACATCCTCCCTCGGGTTCCACTTGCGTTTAGATGTGGCTTGGTTGCAGGATTGGTAATCAGTCCGGGTGGAGATATTGAGTCCGAGCTGACAAATATGGGGCTGCTGGCTAGGACTATGTTTGAAACTCGCTGGTTGTCGTAGACATCAGACGCCGAGTTAAACACCCGCGTGTTAGTCATGCTAAATACGTGTCAGGAGGATAATGCTGCGATGTATTGTATACGATGTACATCTTAAACTGGAATTACAAGTAGCTGTGTTCTGAAATTGTATAGATTAAGAAAAGTATGGTTGGTCAAGTACGCTCGGCAATGTAGAAATAGTTATCACAGCTACTTAACGGGCTTCATGATGTTGAGACTTCTTTCAGGTAGCACGCAACTGTACTTCCAGGGTTTCTTACAGGGTTGTAAGCCAAGTATTTACTTACTAACCTAAGCATCGAGCTGCAAATGGAATCCCAATAACGCTTTTCGTCCGTCGCGGTCGTACCCGCGTTACCAAGCGGGGGAAACGTTATCGAGGAACAGGGAGGGTTACAGTGTACTCAGTACGTAGAACTTGTTATCTAAATCCCGAAAGAGTTCGGCGCATCGTCGACTGCGAACAACAACATAAAGTCGTATCAACATGCCGATAGGAAAATGATCTGCCTTGGAAATAAATGGAAACACTGGTGGAGCACCGCATTGCATCGCTGCTGCTGCTGCTCTGGCAAATGCCGATGCTATGCAATGCAAAGTTACCTGGTGAAAAAACAGCATCTACTGTATATGGCAACATTTATTATATCATTCGCAGAGTAAGCTCGCCGCTAGAAGCAGGTACCTAGGTAATTGAACAGATACTAAGTACATATCTGAGGCTGACTCTGACAGCAGCAGCTGAGCGACCAACAGAAATGTAAGTGTCTCGCTATTAGCGCTATGTCCGATACTATACATAAAGTCCTTGCTATGCATGGAATCTAGGGATATAGCCCGGATCTAGGACGATCGGGGGATCCCCATTCTGCGAATGAAGGAGAAACAGCAATGTTTTACATATAACAACACCAAGCTGATTCGTCTGTCCATCATTGACTCTCTTCGAGGAAACACAACGCTCCCTTGAATCGGGATCTATGATGCCCGACATCCCCGCCCCTAGTGAAATCCCTCAGGGTTCCCAGGCTTTCAGGGGTTGTGGAGTGTGCTAAGCTGGAATTACTGTAAACGGATTGGGCATTCTTGATTCCAGAGACCCAAATAAAAGTCCTGGCTAACATGATGTTATTCTAAGCTGCGGGGTATACTACTATAGTGTGCATGTCGAGAGTATATAAGTAGGCAATGCGGCTATATGTTCATGACATGATGTATGTATGTGGCGTCCAACAGTTGATACTACGCTAATCTATGTGGTAATAAGGTTGAATCCTATTCTATTAGTGTTGCAATTGATTGTCCACTTTTCCTCGTGCGTGGCTCTCTGTATGTCGTGTCTGGCGTTACACGTGTATAAAACACATGTACACTAATATGCAAGGGCTCAAGTCGCCAGAATACGCAATGATGAGCATTCGCCCTACTCTCTTTAGCCCGCCGACTGCCGCTGCATGTACGAGATGCATCTGCCCGCGGCTCCGGTAGTCGGCAATATCACTGAGCCTCAAGTCGGCAGGCAGGGTATACTAGAACTAACTTCCAAGCTCAAAGGACAGTGTCATAGCCGTTCGAATATGAACCGTGGCGTCGCTGCCACAGGCTAAGAGCACCTGTGTTTCGAACCGGCCGCAGAGGCGATATAGCGCCAAGTTTTGCAATGAGCTGGCGGTGTAGCGCGATCACCGCCGAGACGCAGCTCATGCATTGCATGTGCGTCACCACGCGTGAGACGCCACGCTACCCAGGGTATCGTTACTCATATCATATTGAGCGAGTTGTTTGACTTTTACGCCGTACCCAACGGCACTGGCGCTCCAGCCTGCTTGCTGTGGAATCTTTGGGCCAGGCTGCGCGCGCAGCCGGGATATGGGTGGGATGTGGAATAGCCTCTCCCGTCAAATCCAGTAGACAGACGCCGACTTTCAATCCTACCAATCATAACGAGCGCATACTTGTAAGTACAGTACACGCCGCACATATACATGCAGAACCAGACAGATGGCTCTATGCAGCTGACTTAGGCCCGAGTACATCGGAGATCGGAGATCTGTCGAAAGAGCAGTAATGTGAAGTAACTATACACATCCAATTAAAGTGCACAAAGGGGGCGGGCAATATTAATCCCGAGCTATCGGAATTCTAGACCGCAAGGATAGTTGAGAGGCAGCTTTGAAATTGAGAGAAGGTGGTATGAATGTAGGTATGGAGGTCTATGACGGACTAGTAATGTGATGTAAAGGCAATTTGGAACAATATAACCCCGTCACAGTAAACTCAAAAGCAGACACGAAACCTCACATCTTCACCTTCCATAACTAGGTCGCGAAAATAAGTTATTCAGGCATACTTCATTCACTATCTAGATATATCCCAGCAGAGCCATCGCAACAACATAACATAGCCCGACGCCTCGCTCATCTGATGATACCTTATAACGCCGACTGAACTTAAGCGCATCGCAGGCGGAGGATAAAGTTAGGTTTAGAAACAGTGTAGAAACGCAGTGACACCACCACTAACTAAGCCATCCATCCATAGCAGTATCGTATAATGCCCCCAGGTAAAACGCCTATAGGCAAATTCCATAGCAAGGCCGACATCATAAATCAACACGAACAACGCCACTTTCCCTTTTCCAGGCCATGTCGCTGTGTCAAATAACATGAGGCTCATTTTGATACCATCATTATTCCCACACAGCATCCTCACCTCCCCCGAAAAATCCGACAAAACGGACACCACTGCATCCTCTCCGGGATATCATGAGGGGAGAAGAAGCAAAAGCTAGTCCTTAGTAACCCACAACCAAACAACAGCCTTCTCGCGACCAGAGCGCGTGCGATCCCATCCACAATCCCTCAGCGTCTTCTTGCAATCAGCCTCCTGATCACCCTGGAATATCATGCCCCGATACCATTTGCCATTGCCACCCTCGACGACCTCGGTGATACGGTTCAGTCTGGGGTCCGGGTTGTAAGCCCCAAAGCGAGCCATGAGCTCGTAGATGGTGGTGTTGGTGGGCACCTGGAACTTGGCGAAGGAGTAGTGCATCATCGGGGCTCGCCAGGGAGGTTCTGTCGTCTTGAAGACGTGGATCTTGGTGTGTTCGTCGTGAAAGATGTAGTTGTAGCCTGGCTCGCAGCCCGCGCCGCCCGTGGAGTTAACCATGTTCATGCCAGGGACATCCTCGCTGACGCGAGGGTGTGGCTGTGGGATTCGTTGGTTTGGATAGTAGCTATTGACGGCGTATTGTCCGTATTGTCCGTGTTGTCCGTATTGAGACCACGGATAGCCGGGTACTTGTGGTTGAGCAAATCCTACCGGTTGGTACGCTCCTGGCAAGCCGTAGGGATTCATCGCTGGGGCGGCCCCGAATCCGCCGTAAGGCGCGCCAGGAACCATACCAGCAGTAGGTTGCCCAAGTTGTGGAGGGATACTATCGGCATCCCAGCCGAAGTGTGTGTTCCAGCCACTACGTCCAGCCATGGCAGAGAAAGGGTTGGGAGGTGGATAGTAAGATTCCAGCTGAGGATGAACTCCGAAGGTGGCCCGTACGTGGACCGGTGGTGGTGGATCGACCTTGTGCAGAATCGGATATGAGCCAATGTCAATATGCGTGCTGGCAGTGAGGATTAGATAGCCGTCATCAGTGAAGTCGAGATCTTGATCTGTGAGTGCGACGCTACCTAAAAAGAGATAATGAGCATAAATATACAAGGCAAAGGAGATGGGAGTGAGTGGTAAGCACCAAGCTTAAGTATATGATGTTGTCCTTCGACGCACAGAAAACTGTGAATCATGAAGAGAGAAGGGATGAGCTTACCACTTGTAGGTCTGTCGTCTGCCAAGAATGGAGGCTCGGAATCAGTGTCAGAGTCGGCGTTTGAATCTTCGTCACCTCTATAGCCTAAAAGAAGCTCGATGCGCCAGAGCTCACGGTCCTTGGCGTCGTAGAATGATCCAATAGTTAGGCAAGCCCACGAGCAACCAGTTGGATGAACCCAGTGGTGATTTTCTATAATGAGCTTTGTGGCAGGATAGGGAAACTCGGGTGGACCGGTTTGATCACGTCGGGAATCCACGTTGGGCACCGCAGCTCGGCTGGTGCACGAGCTATTTACAATGGGAGATATGGGTACACTTTGGCAAATATCGCATGCCCAGATGCGATAAGGAGAAGGAGGCGCTTAGACTCGATACGGATCAGTGCAAGTGTATGAGGCTTGAAAAGCGAATGGAGACAATAGTCAGCTCACAATGAAGGATTCTCAAGGAGCATCAAAAGCTGAGTGACTGAATGAAGAAGATGATGAAGAACCTGAAAGTAGGTATCAATCGAAATCGGGGGCTAGCATTGAGCATATCCTCCCGCCAATGCGGAATGGCCCCGTCCATGACAGGCTTCGATGACTCGGTAACAGAGTCAAGCAATTGGGCAATGGTTCAGTGTCACCAAGCGCTTGCATTGACCGCATTATCATCATGGAAATCTGGATGTACCTCATCTGATTGGGGATGAGGGAGGTTTGTATAGTTGAGTCGCAAATGACTCCTCGGCGAATTATGGGCCAATGGTGACACCGTGACTATTTCTCCGAATAATGGCCATCAATGGCAGTGATTGGCGAGGCCCGGCAGTTTGGGACCAGAGGTCCATAGAGCCGTAGCCTAGATGGTGCACGGGCGGTAAATATCGCCATCATGTGGTCACGCATGGGATCAAGTGGTGCTCAAGCCAAGGCAAACAATAGGCAGTGCAGGCGCCAGTCCAGACTCCGTAGGTTCTGTACGACCAGTTTCTACACTAGCAGGCAATTTTAGAGTTGCTGACTCAAAATGCTAACCTAGCTAGGTAGATCGTTTCGCAGCGGCCGACCACGGTAAAGAAGTGGGATTTCGAGTCATGTGGCAGTTGGAAGAGATGTTCTAGAGCTCGGCAACGGCCCTATCTTCTTGATTAAGAAGCATTTATAGGCAGTGTAGATCCCACACCAGCAAGAGATGATAAAAAGTAGAACATCGACCAACTTTCTTTTCCGGTCAGAAGGTAGTGAGTGATAGGTACCCATATGTGAAAGGGAGTTAGTAGAAGGACGGAGAGAAGGTCACACCTCCTACACAACGCCCATTCAGCTTAAGGACGGTGATTCTTGGTCGACGATTCGTACGGCACCACCCTTCCGCCCTTCTTCGGCCTCAGCCTTGGCCCGTCTGCGCTTCTCGACCTCGGCCACGAGGTTCTTGAAATACACCTCTGCCTGGACGGTGGCGCTGTAGGCAACAGCACTCCAGCTCCAGACGTTCTTCTTCTCGGCGTCGGCCCCGGCGGCAAGAAGAGTGCGGAGAACAAGCAGATGCCCGTTGCTGCTAGCGAAATGAAGCGCAGTGTTGCCGTCAATGTCAGCATTCTGGACGGCCGTCTCGGCACCGCTGGGTACGTAGGTAAGAAGGATTTGTAGCACCGTGTCATGGCCGCCGACGCTGGCCTCCATGACAGCGTCGCGGCCGCGGTTATCGCAGCGTAGGATGGTCTTGGGGTCGTTCTCGGCGAGGAAATGCACGATCTCGGTGTGGCCGGCAGCGGCGGCGAGCATCAAGGCGGTCTGGTGGTTGTCGTTGAGGGCGGGCGTAGGCTTCTCGTGGCCGAGGGCGACGAGCACCTTGCACACCTGCAGATGGCCTAGGCTGGCGGCGAGGTGCAGGTTCGAGTTGGAGAGGCCGTCGGCCGAGTGGTCCGGGTTGTGGACGAGGTCCGGGTGGGTGTTGATGATGCGCTGGACGAGCGAGGCATCGTTACTGTGCACAGCACGCCGCAGCCGCAGCGGTGCTTCGATCCTAGAAGGGGGTATTCATGTCAGTGGTCGTCGCAAATGTATGACGAGGTGTTTTTGCAAAGAACCAACATGTTTTGATGCCGACTTTAATGATTGACAGGTATATACTTCTTATATAGTGTGGATGAGTTGACGATTTAAAGATCGTAATTTTTGGTTCGTGGCACTTGTAGGCGAGTCGTAAATGTAAACATCACGAAGGATGATGGCGAGGCCCGTTGTTTACATTGTCCTGTAGAGATCCGAGATGAGCTGAGCTGGCTGTGATCATCGTGATGCGCGCGCTGAGTGGGCGTTTGTGTCAGCAGGTGACGGGCTTAGTTAGTAGGTAGTCCACCTATTAGTTGGCAGGGCGGGCAGGGATGAGCGCGGGGGACTTTGGAGGCATGACGAAAGAGGGGTAGATTGACTGCTCTCTCCCCCACCAAGAATCTCACGAAGAGTTACCCGGGAGCGAGCCCCGATCTACACTAAGACATTAGATTTCTATATTAAAGCCATGTGTCGTTTTCAACGATACTAATCAAACAAAAAAATAAAATGAAAGATCAAAATGAAATCGACAGTTAAAACTCCGTTTCAAGGTTCATCTTGCTTCATTTTCTACTCCAATGCTCTGGGAGCTAGGCACCATAAGCACTTGCTTTCTCAGAGCAGTCTAAACTTGCCTGTACACAGAACTCACCAATACACACCAAAGCCACGCCATAAGAACCGACGTTCCACGTACACCCCTCCAATTTTTCGACTCTCTTCGCTCTCGCCGATTTTGGAGGGGCGCGTCTGCAATGAAACGATGCATCACGGGTTCCTACTTGAGTGACCACAACGACGTAATGCCAGTCACCTCCTCAATGAACACGATGTTCCATATTGAAAATGTATTGAATACTATAATTTTGCCTGTCGTGCTGTAAGGTACAACAGATAACAAGTGGTTAATACTAATTAAAAGCTACCCCGTGGAGGTCAGGTACGTAATAAAAGCTGAACAATTTCATATGAAGTACCTATATACTGTCTAAACTTCTTGCTCGTTGAGGGTTCAAGGTATCTCCACCTTCACCATCGTCCCTAATTTCATACGACTATGCTTTTGAGTTTCAGTGTCAAGTCTTCATCATTACGCCCTACAGAGTAAGTGAGTTGCGATAAAGTAGTCACAGTTATACAAGGATAATAGCACAGCAGCAAAGTACCAAGAATTGAAAATCAGGACAACATTAGAATATAAATATACAGAGCAAGGGGATATGCAGTTCTCCGGGTCTGCGTTCGTATTTATGACCCAAATCATGCCACTGCCATATCAGGATGTAACTTGCCTGAGGTGATCCTAACTACTGAGCTAATGAAGAATTCTCTAACGTAGTGTAGCATTTCAGATTATCCCTTGCAGGTGAACTAACGATGAATACTTTAAGTGAATTGCTTATTTGTTTCTACTCATGTGCCAGACAGAATAGGTAGGTAGATACTTACCCCTCATGCCGAGACATATCGTTTGTCTCGCTTGACATGCCCGACGAAGCTCATCAGTCGCCGTCATCTAAACAACTATGAATCGAGCTCTCTCTTGACAACTAATTGATTAGTCTTGCCTAAGTGGTAGCACCCCTAACTGTAACAATAAGTGCTTTTACGGCCGCTATTGAAAGTCTTACACCTCTACCGCGATGCTTCACTGCCGTAATCTTCTTTTGAATCAGCCATCCAAATACCAGTGTCCGCATAAAGTAAATGACACAGAAGAGCTGTCACGGGTCGTATTACTCCTCTTGGAAGAATCAGGATAAACAAGGTGTTTTACACAAAGCAAAGATCGTTAGCATATATAACTTCGCGTATGTTGCGCAACAACAAGTGTATCATACCCAGTATTAGAGGATGTGGCAAAATGCACCCTCAATCATCTAAGACAGTGTATACCTCATCTCGCGCCTGAACAAGTTGAGACAAAACAAATGGGAAAACGTCTTGACTACATCCTCGATGCACACCACGCCCAAGGTCACAGGTATCAACGGACAGAAGACAGAAGTGACTGATTAACGCAACAGCTAAGAAAACTATCATCAAACCCAAAAGGACCATCTATATGTTGTGGTGATGCAACATACAGAGAATAGCATATATGATTGAGGCAAAATCTCGGTAGTGAGCAGTGTCTCGAGACCAAACATGTGCCTCCGAGCTATACGCCGCCACCACGCATCGAAATAGGCAGCTTAATAAACACGAAACGCACAGCGCAGTCTCACGCCAGATACACTATCCTCGGCAGAGCAGGCACCAAAGCAACCCACCAGCGCGAAATGTGAAGGTGATCGCGACGGATAAAAAGCCGTTCCAATAAGACTGACAAGGGGGGTAAAGTGGTGTGTCGTAAATCGGTCCGCGCACACTCTCCGTATCAAACAAATAGGTAATGAATAGGCAATCATCAAGGAGTTCCAATGCGCTCACATACCATCAATCACCAAAGACGTCGCTGTGAACAATCGAGAATATGAGGGTGTCGCCAAGTCCTCAAAACAAGTCCGAGTCAGTTTTCTTCAAAAACTAGTACTTGGCCGGCTAGCCAGCGGGCTTATGCCGGTTTTATCATAAATGGGTGATATGCTCATATGACAACTTTCCCTCAAATGACAAGCTTAGTTGCAGTCCGCGAAAGGAACCTAAGTGGTCGACGATGCAGGAATGGTAAACGGTCCTGCCCTTTTCAGCATGTAGGTAACCTACGGCAGTATATAGCCTAGGCCGCCACCAATCGGCGGCGCACATAATTAACGCCGTGATGCTTCCGCTTACCTACCTGCTGCATTCTAGATAGTTACATTCGTGCGACGTGCACCTCTATACAATGTGGCGTTGCTGTCTAGAGCCGACTATTGACGACGTGGCTGGTATCATGCCCTCTCATGATATGGATAGAGTGGAAGAATGGGGGATTGTTTATTCCATGTCTCTATGTACGTGTATATTAGTCTTAGTGGTATATATAAAGTGGTAGAATGGCCTCGATTCATTAGCGTTGGAAAAGCAAGACATGACCATTCCTCCTCGACCATCGCGTTGCAAGACGCGGTGTTGAATCGAAATTTAAATCCCAGGTCCCCCTTGACTTATATGCTTGCTCGGTAGCTTTCCTACTTTGTCGACGATCGCGATGTGGGCTCTCTCTCGTGTTGCGCTCTTATGCGCATGCCTCACTTTCCTCTTCCTCGTCGATTTCCCCGGTTCTGCTTCTGCCTCTCCTCGCATCGCGCGTCGAGCTCCCGCACTATCTCCCTTCGTGACCGGCCAAAATGCCTCTGTCAGCGACGTCGAAGCCGCACGGCAGATTGTTCAGGACTCCATTGCCAAGATGACTGAACTGAACAAGGCGCGTCTTGCCAATCCGATCCGTTATGATTCTCGATACAAGCGAGGCGTAAAGAAGCTCAAACGTGACGACGAGCCCAGTGACTCCAATCCATTGCTAGAGATCACGAATACGATAGCGCGAGCTGCTGCTTTACTCGTCGACATCCAGAACGGTGCCGAACCGACCGGTCCTGAATCGAACACCACTTCTGTCGAGAAACGGGCGGGGGCTTTTTGGATGGAGGGTTTAGCGCGCAAAGGCTCAGTCCCGTGGGGAAATGATGCGTCATATAAGGTTGTTACTATTGATATCAGCGTCTAAGAAGAAATGGGATTGCTGATATCTTGAGCACAGGTGTTTCGAAACGTCGTCACAGACTATGGCGCTGATCCCACTGGCCAGAGGGTAAGTTTGGGAAGGAAACCAAAGTATTATATAAGGGTACGTGCTGATGAATCACGGTAGGACTCAACTCAAGCAATCCAGAGAGCGATTGATGATGGCAAGAGGTGCGGAGCTGCTTGCAACGGCTCGACCACCAAAAACGCAATCGTGTACTTCCCCAAAGGACGTTACGTGGTGTCCAGCTCCATCAACGTCTATTTCGGTACTCAGATCATAGGTGATGCCAACGATTGGCCGACGATTGTGGGTGCAGCCAGCTTCATTGGTTTGGGAGTCTTGTCAACCGACGTCTATGTTGACAACGGTGGACAAGGCCCAGACGGCAACCCCCTAGAATGGTATATCAATACCGCACGCTTTTACAGTCAAATACGTAACATCAAGATCGATATTACAGCCACCAATGCCGGGGCGTATATTGCTGCGCTGCATTATCAAGTGGCTCAGGCCACCTCTCTTGAGAGCGTTGAAATAATCGCAAACTCTGCCACAGTGAGTCTTTGTTATTTTAGATTAGAACATCTTCATTGCTGTTAAAGGCAGGATCGCTAATAAACAACGCACAGAATCAGCAGGCTATATTTGCCGAGAACGGAAGCGGTGGTGTCATGTCCGATATTACCTTCACCGGTGGTAACTTTGGCATTTGTAAGTGTGGCTTGTCATCCACTTACTAAAGTAAACTGACCGTAAGTCTAGATGGCGGTAGCCAGCAGTTCAGTGCGGCTAGACTAACTTTCAACGGTTGTAATACCGCGGTCCAGCTGATCTGGGACTGGGGTTGGGTGTGGAAGAGCATCACAGTGAACAACGCTCAAGTCGGTTTCAGGCTGTATGATGACGGGGGACAAATCCCCGGCTCTGTAACCATTGTGGACTCGACATTCTCTAACATCAAGGGTTCTGCTATTGAGATGGCGGCGCCCAAGGATTCGCGCGACTCAGGCTTCACAGGATTGATTCTGGACAATGTCAATCTTGGGGGTAAGATCCAAGACCACTTCAGTTCTCAAGTGATCCTGCCGGCGGGTTACTACAAAAATGTGAGTTAAACTCTGGCCAGATAGAACACGGGTAATGGCTAACTTCGTCTGAAAGTATGTGCTAGGTGCAACATATAAGCAGAACCAACGCGCATGGACGAATGCGCCTATGGACTATACACGCGAATCTACACTCTTAGGACCCTCGGTTGCAGGACTTCAGGTAGCACCATACTTCGAGAGGAAGCGAAACCAATACACAGATAAAGCGGCAGCGGATTTCGTCCATCTTAAAGATCTGGGTGCAAGAGGTGATGGCTCGACAGATGACACGGCTGCGGTTCAAAAAGCCTTCAACACATATGGAGATGGCAGCAAGATAATATTTGTGGATGCCGGCACATATATCTTGACGAACACGGTGACCATTCCGAAAGATGCGAAAATTGTCGGCGAGACCTGGTCTCAATTTGCTGCTAATGGGAACAAGTTCTCGGATGCCACCAAGCCCCTCGTCATGCTCAAGGTTGGCAACGATGGCGACGTCGGTACAGTCGAGATGCAGGATCTGATCATCACGAGTAAAGGCCCAACACCTGGGGTGGTTTTGGTGGAGTGGAACGTCTTGGCCAAGAGCCCAGGAGCTGCTGCTTTGTGGGATGTTCATGTCAGGCTCGGAGGTGCTACTGGGACGGAACTCACACCGGCAGAGTGTCCAGCTATCACGAGCGGAACCAACCCTCCCAAGTGCCAAGTTGCCAGCATGCTCCTACATGTCACCAAGAAGGCGTCAGGTTATTTCGACAATATGTGGCTGTGGGTGTCAGACCACATGATCGACGACCCTAACCTCGCAGACCCTCTCAACGGCTTGGTGCAGAACTCGGTATATAGTGCCCGAGGTATGCTTATCGAAAGCCAAAAGGCGACATGGCTGTATGGCACCGCCTCCGAACATAGTGTCCTTTACCAATACAACTTCAATGGAGCCCGAAATATTTTCACCACCTTCTTACAGACTGAATCAGCTTACTTCCAGCCAACGCCGAAGGCACCCGCTCCCTTTAACAACGCCGTCGGGGTTTTCCCCGGAGATCCGGACTATTCTTGCAACGGCAGCGATTACAATGGCTGTGACGAGTCTTGGGCGGTGATAATGAGGAACAGCCAAAATATTCACATCGGCGCGGCGGGGACCTACTCGTGGTTCAGCAGCTACTCGCAGGACTGCATCGATCAGCATTCATGCCAAAAATCTCTATGGCTGTTGGACAAGAATTACGACAACAACCGACTGCAAAACATCATTGCAATCGGGGCCAAGAACATCATTGTTTCCCCCAGCAGCGGGACAGCTATCGCGTCGAACGCGAACCTGGCTGTCACCAGCCATCCCCAGTGGGCACATATTTCGCTATATGAAGTGCCCTCTATCGGAAAGGCGCCTTCCTAGCTCCAGGAGCAGCGAACATGTATACAGCAATATCAGTAGCGTAGATTGCGATTAGGAGAGTGGACGATACTGTCTCGGCTCATGTCGAGCACACGGTGGTGACCTGGGTACCTAGGTAGGTATCGATGGGTAACCACAATGAACCTTGCGCCACAACGGCTCTGTTCCATTTGTTAGTGGGGATTTCTAGGCGATGCTTCTTTGGGCAGTATTCGGGCAAAGCGAGGAATAAGATACTTATGTTGTAAACGCATCACGGAATGGCAACGAGGCAACAGTATATAACGAGGGAAATACAGCTTTTTGTTTATCTGCATCTTATTCTGGAATTAAATGACACTTGCTGACGTAGAGAGGTGAGAATGCAGGTGTTATCCAGAGGTACCTACCTATCCGCGAATAGGTAAGAGAGCCACATCACCAGCCACAAACGCCCACATACTTATACTAGCCACACCTACGTAATCTATCAAACGCTTTAGTCCTCCACGATCTTGTACAAGGATTTTATCCTGCAACACTTTAGACGGGTAGGTACTGGACGGGCTAAACCTTGACGGGGCAAAGATACTTAGATATTTAACATCGTTTGGGCGAAATTCAGTCTCTTGTCTTATATGTCTTTTTAATTGTTTAACTGCTACGCCTCTCGTTGGCCTCCCCTTCGCTTCATATGTTCACGGTCCGTGGCAGCCATGGCCGGGCCCTCTACTCTCCCCTCCGTATAATCAAGCAACGATTGCTCTTTTCGACGACATGCCGCCGACCAGCCGCCGCCGCCGGGGCCACCTCGAGAAACCCCGACGATCCCCTCCTACAGCCTCACGGGCCGGTCGCTGAGCAGCTGGCTGCCGCTGGAGTATGGTCTGGCAGTAAACGCAGCCGTAGTAAACCGTCGACTCCCACGAAAACATCGCCGGCCGCTAAGAAACGCCGGTCAGCCAAGTCATCTAAACCTGCCAGCGACAAGTCTCGTGTCAACGTCGTGAGCGACAAGCTATGCGACGACATATTGACCTACATCGGCCCTTCTCTCGAGCGTCACCGCGGATGCGACATCCTCGACATCTATCCCGGCGCCGGCGTGTGGAGCAGCAAGCTTCACCAGTTCCTCCAGCCTCGATCCCACATCCTGCTGGAACCCGACGAGGAGCTGTATCGTCCTTTGCTTCAGCCCTTGCTGGACCGGCCCGGCACTTCCCTGATCCCCAAGTCTGGAATCATCTGGCGCGAGCTCAATTCGGTTTTAACGCCCGAGTTCCTGCCTCACCAGACCATCCCAGACGACCCGACCGTGCGCAACGATACACTGCTGGTCACTGCGAACCTGGCCTTCCATCCCAAAAAACGCTTCCTCAACTTCGAGTCCATGGCATCCCTGATCCTGCACCAATTGGTCGACGCTATTCGCAACAGCAGTCTATTCCAGCGCTACGGCCTTGTTCGTATGCTCATATGGACGCGCCCTGATGATAAAGCAAGCTTCTTACCGAGGAATATACAGAGGCGGAGGCGACAATCGCTTGAGAATGATCTAGTCTGTGAGTGGGTACACGAGGTTTGTGGGAACGAAGCGGAAAGCAGTGGATGGTACGTCCGCGACGAGGCCATCGACAATGCTAGTCTGAGTGAGACCATCAAAAGAATGCGGGCGGCCAAACTTCAAATACCACCTGGGCGAGAGCCTGCTGGTTTTCGAGAAGCTTTGACGAGAAAGAAGGTACCGGTGCCGGGAAACCAAGCCCCGACATACCACAGACGCTATCATGGGGTTTTGGATGATCTGCAGACCGCCAACGTCGAGGAAGGTGCTTTCTCTAGGGACTCCGAAGATTTTAAACTCATGAAACAATATACCTGGAGAGCCAGTACGGACGTCAGGAAGGGCCAGAACCTACACCATTTCTCCAGTGGCTTAGACAGCATCATAGCGCTTCGCCAATCCAAGAAGGCGACCAAGGCGGCTGCCAAGGCGATCCAAGCAGCTGAGCTCACATGGCAGTCAGAATTACGAGATTCTACTAAGACCTTTCTAAATGAGTTCATCACGTACAAAGACAACCTGTACGCTTTTCGTCGGACGCCGCGGTTGCTTGAATGGGACCGCCGGGAATACGAACCCATGAATGTGCAGGCGGAAGAGTTCTTCCCCAACATCCACTGCAGTCTCCTAGACATCCAACCCCGGGCACCTCACCCTCTATTGCGCCAGACGGGCCCCAAATCCAATCGCGCGGCCAACGTATTTGACATTTTGATGGGAAGTCTGTTTCAGCAGGGCACGTACCCGATCGGCCCTAACTTGAATGCCATATGGCCGGGTGCGGCAGACTATATCTTGCCACGGTGGAAAAGCGGCCAAGACCCATCTCGTGGGGGCTTCATTTCGGATCTGACTTTCGCCGAGCCCGTGCCACGAGGGTTGGACGCGCAACAGTGGGAAGAACTCTTAGAGCTTTGGATGGAGTGGCCATTCCGTCCCGATTTCACTGAGTTGGTGGGACGAGCTCATGATGACCTGAATGAGAGGTTTGATGAGGGTCCTACCCCCGATATTTAGCCCTTGTTTCCCTGGCAGTGCAGCTCTCTAGTCTCCATCCACACTGCGTCTCTTTGGATAGAATTCAAGTCACGACATGAATTGTCTAGCTAGAAGAGACGTCTGTATCGCATGTACGATGATAGATCAGCATATGCGTTCATTTGGTGATGACTCCTTGTATATGATGGTGTAGGACTGCAAGGTCACAGTCGGGGTAACAGCTGTATTTTATCCCGTATTATTATATTAGTGTACAAATGAGCGACTCGTTGTTAGAGTTTGACACCTGCAGATGATCGGCAAAGCAGCATACAGTATTGTCGTCTGAGTCGCTGCGATGTTGACGGCCCGAATAGGCAATTCTTAGATAGATGGTTAATTTGCCGTGTCGCAGTTGGAATGATCGTCAGTCCTATGAACCGGTTTTTAAGACAATACCTCCAAGAACACATCTTATTATCCTCATCTCTCTTTGAGGCAATACGCTAGACGTATAAAAAACTGGAGGTGATCATGTTGAAAAGTGAATGGTAGTGCAACAAGTATATAACTTTACAGCCCCCATTACTACCAAGTAGGATGCATAACGTTGCTGACTTCAGCTCAGCTCAGCTGAGCCACCGCCAAACACACACCTTAACCCCTGAACAAGGCCCTGAAGCCTGAAAAGCTTAAATGTACTTCCTACTGCTACTGTAGGCTACCGGTAGTCCAAGTTTGCGATCTATGCAGTTGGTTGTGTTTGCCGTGACCGTTCAGCGGTAGTAGTGGGGTCCTCTGGGGAAATAATGGGTCATTGGGGCGGTACTTGCGCACGTAATGCCGCAATGCCGCAATGTTGCGTACTTGTTTGTACTAACCAGTATGAGCAAGATCCTTCAAGACTTTAATTTAAGCAAGCTTAGCAAACTGCGTCATCCCTCCCCTTCATTTCTCCAAATTCCTGACGATCGATACCTACCGCCTTTCCCGCCCGCTGCGCTGGCAAATGCTTGCTCAAAGTGTGTAAAGTGTTTGTAGTGTGTAGTGTATGATTCTCCCTTAACTGGTGATTCCTTGTTCTTCGTTTGCGGCCACTTTACTGTAGGTGCGTAGGTGTAGCTCAAGTCTAGCTCGACCAAATCACCCAGCTCCCTCAGGAGGCATACAGCATAAGACATACATATCCATTGCAACAACTCAGAGACACAAGGAGAGAATTTATCTCTCTTGTGCATCGCCTTGCCAAGAGCACAGTAAATTGGGACACCTCGAAGACTCTTTCGATCGTCAGGGTTTCGAGGGCTTCCCTGTTTATAACAGTAACCTGTCCTCATCTATTCCACCCGGCACCTACTTACTCAGTATTAGCAATCTGCAACTCCCTAGACTTACAGTAGCGTCTTCGGCAGGGCTGTGTGGGCTGTGTGTGGTGGTCGCACCACATGTAGGCACTTACCTCTGCCTGCGCTACTGCGTGCACCCTGGCCTTTGCGACGTATTAGCGGCCTGCACTAGCCAAGCCTAGCAATTGAATGCTCCATCATTATTCCAGGTTATCACTTTCTGTCATTTACACCTACTGTCTTCCAGTTCGTTCCTTTCCACTGCATTATCATGACTTCTTGATTTTCTTTTCTCGTTCCCTTCTCCATCTTCCCACATTCGCGCTCGGTTTGACGACCCCGTTTCAGAGCGGCAGGGGATCATGAGAGGGCGTAGAGTTGTAATATAGAGCCCCTGATTCGATCCCATTTGGACTTCGTCTAGCATCCCCCGGATTCTGGTCGAGTTGCTGGTCTGCCAAGAGCTGTGCCTCCGCTCAATAACACGTCTTCGTCTAACTCAAGCCGCCCAATCGTCGAACCCGTCAAACCATCGAACCACCGCCCTGGCGGCGTCACTCTCCCCAATATGCGGTCGCCCGCTTTCCCACCACGGAGGCCATCGCATATCATACGCTATATATTTCCTGTCGCAGTTTTGATATGCATCATATATTACCTCTCGAGCGATTCTTCCTACCGTCCTTCCGTTCTCCCAGTACCCCAACCTCCCAGCCATGATCCTCCTGCTATCAACGTCGACCCGGCCACGATAGAGCACCCACCCTCGCCACCTTTGCCGAAACAGGACAAGGAGGAACCAAAATTCGAAGCTGTTGAGGAGATACCATTAGGCAAAGGAGAAGACACCCCAGCTGAAAACCCTCTGGGCGAGAGTACCGAATCGAAGGGGGGCTCTAGCAATGCGCACACGAAACCAGAAAAGACAGATGGCGGGAAGAGCGGGGATAGCAAAGAACATGGAAAACCAGGGCAAAAGGAAAATGACTCTGTCAAAAGCGACGACTCGACACCGCCCACCAAGTCTACAGATCACATGACCTCAGATACCGTTGGCGACCACCCTATTGATGAACTGATCAGGCTTGCCGAGAAGAATTTCAAGGAAACACTCGCTAAAGAATCGACGACTCTCTCGGAAGCAGCCAAGGCTTACCGCAAGCGCCGCGGCAGGCATCCGCCTCCTGGATTCGATAAATGGTTCGAGTTTGCTCAGGAAAACAAGGCCATTATTGTCGAGGACTTCTTTGACCGCATCTACCACGACCTCAATCCCTTCTGGGGTCTTGACCCAAAAATCATCCGTAAAGAATCGTGGGACTTCGAGATGACCATCAATGTTCGCAATCACAATGCTAGTGCACAGAGTGACTGGTTTTGGACGCAGATCTGGTTGGAGATGTTTAAGACGATTGAGCACCTGTTACCCGATATGGACATTGCCCTCAATGCCATGGATGAGCCTCGACTAGTAGTGCCGTGGGAGGAGGTAGCGACTTATATGCAAAAGGCTGAGCGAACTCGTAAACTCACCCCCGTTAACAGTGTCATATCGACGTTCCAGGACCTGCCCGACCCTGAAGAAGGGTTTAAGAAGCCAGCCACCAGGAAGAAGAAGTGGGAAGAAAAGACAAGTGAGTCGCTTATGTTTTTCATTGTACCATGGCGTATGCTGGCAAGTGATACATACTAAACTCTGATAGGCCCCTTTTGGTTGATTGCACGTCGTGGTTGTCCTCCAGATAGTCCAGCCCGCCGACTGGGTGTGGTAGAGGACTACGACGATACGCCTTCATTCTCGCCAGAGTGGGCCACGCCTCACCAATACCAAGGCTACGTTTCGAACTTTTCCCTTTCAACCGAATTCTGTCATCAACCTGATTTGCAAGCTCTCGAGGGAGTCTTCATCCATCCACTGTCCACTCGTTCCACTCGTGTTCTATGGCCTCTATTCGGAGGTAGTAAGCTCGCGACAAACAATGAAATCCTTTTGCCTGCCCCCATGTATTGGAACGAGGAGGACAGGTTTACCGGCGGGGGTTATCACGGTTCTAAGTGGGAAAACAAGTTAAACCCGCTCGTCTGGCGCGGTGTTGCAACGGGAGGAAGGAACCAGGAGTCGAACTGGCGGGGCTTTCAGCGACACCGCTTTGTGGCGATGAGTAACGGGACAAAGGTCGCGCTTGCTGAAGCCGAGTTCGAAGAACCGGTGAACTTTCAACTGCCTGCTGCTGGCTATGATATTTTGGCAAGTAAAGAAAAGCGTTTGGGGGCTTGGGTATCCGAATGGGCGGATGTTGGTTTCACCGATCTCATGTGTGATCCGGAATACGAACCAGAGCCGGAGGAAGGCGTGTGTCCTTATACCGATCCCCACTTTGAACTGATTGACAGCATAGACCTGTCGGAGCAGTTTACTTACAAGTTTCTTCCCGATATTGATGGCAACTCCTTTTCCGGTCGGTATCTCGGCTTCCTTCGCAGCACCGGGGTTCCCATCAAGAGCACCATGTGGCATGAATGGCACGACAGCCGGCTGATCGCCTGGAAGCACTTTGTCCCCATGGATAATCGCTTTGGCGACTTTTACGGGATTATGGAATACTTCTTGGGATACGGCAAAATCAAACAGGATCATGACGATGCCGCCAAAAAGATTGCCATGGACGGGAAGGCCTGGGCCGAAAGCGTCCTCAGAAAAGAGGATATGCAAATCTATGTCCTTCGGCTATTGCTTGAATACGCCCGTATCGCTGATGACCAAAGAGAGAAAATGGGATGGGTTGACGATTTAAAATCATGATGAAAATCATGAGATAAAACAAGGGCTCTGGAAGACTTGTGTCCTACTAAACCCCCGGCGGAACCAAAAGAACCCGCATTGCATATAGGAGGGCACGGACGGATATATCACACGGTGACGGCGTTTTTGGGGTGTACTTATCTGGCATGGGCACGGGCATGGAAGCTATTGCGTGCAAAGTTCTTCAAGGGATGAGGATTTTGGTTCGTTCGGGTTATACCCTTGTCAGCGTTGAAGCAGAAGCAAGCATAGCTGCGCGAGCATACATTTTGCATTGCATTGCAGTGCAGAACTCCTTTCCGTCTTCTTCACGCACATTAGACCCGCATTTGCGACCTTGCTCTATATGCGGGGGGATTGGGTTGATTGGCTGAGTGCATTGATTGCATCAACTATTGAGTTGTATGTGTGTATACTATCACAAAGCGTATGTATCAATATTGCAGACATGTTGTCTTTAGCTGTGGATTGATGCTTTTTGTGTAGTAAACTACGCTTGTGGGATGGAGTCAATCAAAGACTCGATTACAGCGAGATTTGCTAGATTTCATGTAGTATATCTGTCTCCTGATTTTCAAGTCTAGACGCTGGGATATTTACCACTCGCTCGCAACACCTGCAAATCAAACTCCTAGGCTTACGGTCGAGGGTTTAACTCAAATCCCTGGGGTAGGTAATTGACTCTATGGCTGCAGTATATGAAGGAGGGGTATGTAGGCAAGGAACCCTTTACGATCGCTACCTGCCACCTGGGTAGTCGAGGGTGGATCTAGAGTAGAGTGATGCAGTGTAGAAATAACCTCGGCCATGAAGCAATACCTTCGCCATCTACCCATTCAAGTATACACCATGACCTGCAGTCGATGTAAGATTGCGGGATGAACGAGGTGTGATGTAATCAATCTACTACACTAGCTCTAGGTCTATCTCCTTAAACTTTCTATCAATTTACTCCAAGCATGCATTCACTGAATGTCGACATGGTGTCTGGGTTATCGACACTACTTACTTACACTACGTGCCTTTACGCTGTGTTACTAGATCGCGAGTCTAGCGCAGGGAAAAGAGATCGAGATCCCGATAAACTTCAGTAGAGTTCAACGTTCAATAGGTAAGAGGATAAATAATCTTTTGGCTAGAATTAAGCTTGCTTGATATTAGGTAGGACAGAGCGGGGTGAGTGAGTAGAGTGAGATGAATTGAGTTCAGACGTCAGGTATATGTCAGTGAATGAAAGAACGTGTACACATCATAGATGATCGAACAAAACATTTGATTGATGATTGAATAGATGCGTATAAGCAGATGAATGTGCTCATCAAGGTCATTATCCGTCTTGAGGTATAAGAAGCATCAGGGCAAACAGGCTCGGTCTACCAATTTATTTTTCGTTCGCCTGTAAACCAAACATCGTATTATCACTCAGTCATATAACTTGTTTAGATAAAAGCACTCGAATCTATACTCCTGGTCAAAATGGACACTCTGAAGAAGGCCGCCAACAAAATGACGGGCGACGAGTCCAATGCCCCGGGCGCCAGCAGCGGTGGCGGGCAGCAAGAAGACTACGCCGACAAGGGCAAGTTTCCCTCCTCCTCGCTGCCCTTTTCCTTTTCCTTTTCCCTTGTCATCAATACTTCCCTCTCTTGTCTGTTTGTGTGTCTTCATACAACATAAATCATATACCCAACTTCACTAACACAAACTCCCACCCTCAACAGGCGCCGAGTACATCAACAAGAACTACATGGGCGACCAGCTGAGCAGCGACCAGCGCGAGCAGATAACGGACGCAGGACGGCAGGGCATAGAGAAGGCGACTGGGTAAGTGACACCACACTACACAACACAACACAACTATTGAGTTCAGGATGGTGGAAAAGAGAGGCAGGGGCTAATGTTGGTTTTGATATGTATAGCCAGAAAGTCCCCGATAAATTCTCCCAATAGATTGATGGAATGAGATGGGATACGCTCGTCTTATTAATTTGTTACATGGACAATGGTGATGGTGGCAATCAATGGTGGTGATGAATGTGATCAGCATACCTGTAGCCAAGTAATGTACAAGATCCAACTTCCATCTAATAACATCAACTTCAACATCAAATGGTCGATATCAATATCAAAAACACCACCGAAAATATTATACAAAAAGTGAAACCTCTTCAGTATCACGTATATAAATGTGACTCCCACAACCCAGGTATATTGCCCAGTCACCTTCATCCCATGCATCCATCCTCCTGTCTCCCACCACCCATATAACCCAAAAATGCATGGCCGTCCAAGCCGTACACACACCGAAACGCCAAACCAATGCCGTAGATTATACCCGATGCAATAAATGAGCTCTTCCCAAAAATAGTTAAAAAATCATACAAGCCGTACACGCCATGTCTCGTGAAGCAAAAAGTAAGCAGGAAAATAGTTGAAATCGGCAGTACTGATATGACACGCTACGCGTCGTCATAGAACACCTGGACGGCCATGACGATGATCCAGAGCAAAAATATACTCCCGATGACGCCAAAGGCGAAGACAGATTGCCATTGCTGACCTAAAGCACAATTACCACATTAGCATTCAATGCAACCGAGAATAATTTCTCCACCAAAGCAATTCCCAGGGGTGGGGGGCCGTGTCACTTACATATCGACCGCTGCTCTAACCAAGCCAGCGTAGCCTGATTATTGCCATGCTGCACATTATTGTAGACAAGATTGTCGCAGTTGGCGCTCACGGAGCCAGAGGGACCCCAGAGCTCGATGCTGATGACAATCAGGCCGACGAGCCATAGGACGAAGAGCACGAAGGCGCCGATGATGACGATGGAAGGCAAGAGCCGCCGTTGAGATATTAGCCAGAGGAGCAGGATTATGAAGGCTACAGTCAGGCCAGACGTGGTTATGTAGTAAGAGAAGTACCTGTAACGTGTAACATTTTTAGTTAGTGATCAAGGACGGTGTTTCAACCAGATAATGGTGTTTTAATGCATCCCACACACAGATAGTTATGGGGTGTAGGTGTGGGTTGTTGGATATGCGAAAGGAGAAGAAAAGTCGGCGTTCCTTACCATGGCACGTATAAGCCCAACTGCTGCTGGATGCTGATGAATGATCCAAAGACGCCAATGATGAGGAAGGAGGCGGCCAGCATGACCAGCATCCAGACGTTGAGTTGTATGGCGGGCCAGTGGTAGCGGTGGACGCGGGCGATGCGCCGTTCGTACGTGAACGACTCGGCCGCGGATGCCGCCATCTTGAGGTTTGGATGGTCGGCGACGCGTGTTTTTTTGACTGGGAGTAGCTCTCAGACGAGAAGGAATAGTTCTAGTATCTGTCTGTCTTTTTCCGGGTTGGTCGATCGATCAATCGTCCAGCAATTCGTTCCTAATTCACCAGACTCTTTCTGTAGTCTTCGGCGAGGCAAGCAAACACAGACACAGAACCGTGAAGCTATCCCTAGTCCAAGAATCCCAATAATTTTTCTTCTTTCTTTTTCTCTCTTCTCTCCAAATTCTCAAGGTCGGCACAATATTTTTCTCTGCGCAAGCTCGTCTTTAGGTTGAGAGATTATACGCGACAAAAGTTCGAATTATCGAGAGCGAGTTACGATCGTATTCGAGGCTCGAATGTAGGTCGGTCGGTGTTGGAGACGCTGCGTCGGTGACGACGACGGCAACCAGGTATGAACATGCACGCATGCAAGGGATCAGACCGCCTCATCAGGGAGCCCAATAGCGACGCCCCGGCGCGCAGACAGACGCAGGGACGGACGGCGGCGTGCCCAATTTGCCAACGCACAGATGTCGCGCCGCCAATTGTGTGTTTGCGATGCGATTTGCGACGAGCGATTCGTTCGGGCTGCCACGCGCGCGTGTCGCTGTACAAGGACCTTATTCTCTCCTCTTCCTTCGCCTTTCTCTTTCTCTTTCCTTTTTTCCTTTTTCGTCGAAATGGCGACGCCGAGCTACGTGACGCGTAGTGTTGGTTGGGCTAACTAGAGCTCCGACGGGCCCGGTTGGTTGGGTGGAAATCGATGCAGATCATCCTATCTGAATATGTCGCAGATGGATCACCCAAGCAAAGCCGCTGACGAGATGATTTACCCGTACCTAGATAGGCGACGGCCGGTAGGTAGCTACACTAGCTGCCGCGGGGGTCAGTGCGATGCTGGAGGCCCTGTACAGCACCCTGTAAGCAGCGGGTTGGGCATACTTGACACTGAGACCCCCTAGCTATTGCGCGCGGTAAGGCAGGGGCTAACACAGATCGATGGCTGGGCACTGGCTGGCATGGTCCTGGCCACCCCTGGGCGTTAACTCGGGCGCCTCAAAAGCCTTGTAGGGCTCAGTGAGACATGGAGTAGTCAAACATGACCGAGCATTGGATTTTCCTGTCACTGTAAATCAGAGCTGGAACCGAGGTTATAACTTGCCAAGTTTTTTTCATTACATTCATATGACAATGGTTATGACATAGAAAAGATACCTAGGTAGAAGACGCGAATGCAAAAATTGTACAGCGCATAGGTAGTAAGAATTCCGCAGAACCATTTACCCTCCATGCCATCTATGCCATCCTATGTCGACGAACTCGCTATATCTAGGTAGTCTACCTAGATCTGCCCAATTGCTCAGATCACCGGTCGAGGTAAGATAGTTATCAATCGTACGCTCGCGATTTCCTGTAACATACGAAGTCATATTCGCCAGCTATACCAAGTGACCAGTTTTCCATCGTAAACGCCTGAAATGTCTATACAGCTTGGCCGGAGCTCTCTCCTCTGGGCCTCGCCTGTCGCGTGCCCCGCCCTGATCTTACATCGCAAGGCGACCCCGATGCAACAAACAGCACACCACATTCACCCCCTTATCCTCTCTGTTTCCTACAGCAGCGACTCTCCGAGGGCGCACCGTACGAGCGAGCAACCGGCTCTGATGGTCTCGTTCGCCTCGGCCTCCCGATCGGCCGCGAGACTCGGGTTCACCTCGACCAGATCCACCGCCACCAAGTTGCCCGTCAGGTGAACGCTCTCGCAGATGAAGTCGCCCTCCCGCAGCGTCAGCCCTCCGCGCACCGGCGTCCCCGTGCTGGGCGCCCACATCGGGTCGAGCGCATCGACATCGAACGAGAGATGGATGGGCGTGTCGTTGCCGATGTGCGCCAGTGCCATCTCGACTACGCGTCCGATCCCGTAGCTATACACCTCACATGTTAACCTCCGCTATTTGCTCTCAAGTGCATGGGCAGGGAGGGAAGTCTCGGCTTGGTGTAAAGAGGGATAGAGGTAGAGGCAACACACCGGTCAATGTCAAACATGCTGAACGCCTTGATGCCGTTTTCCCGTAGAGTCCTCTTCTCACCGGCGTCTACATCTCGCAGGCCAATGTAGACCAGCTTGCTGACGCTCAGCAAGTGCTCGGACTTGAGCCAGCCAAAGTACTCCGGTTTCTCCTCCTTGGCCAGGCCGGTGACGAAAGCCACGGGCATGCCGTGGATGTTGCCCGAGTCGCTGGTCTCCGGCGTGTTGATGTCGGCGTGCGCATCGACCCAGATGACGGCGATCTCGCGCCCCAGCCGCTCCCGGATGGCCTTGGCCGTGCCGGCGATGGTGCCGATGGCGATGGAGTGGTCGCCGCCCAGCGTAAGGACCATCCGTCCCTCCTTGGCGTGCGCGTAGACCTGCTCGTGCAACCGCCGCGTCACGGCGCTCACGGTGCCGGGGTTCTTCATCTGGCGGAAGGGCGGGTCCTCTTTGGGCACCAGGTCGTTGTAGGCGTTGACTTTGTCGTCGCCGTGCAGCTTGTAGTTGAGCTCATTTTGTAGTTGGTTGAGGAGGCCGGATTCTATGAGGGCTGAGGGAGCGGCATCGACCCCGGATTTGCCCTGGAGAGTAAAGGACGTGTCAGCTCGTTTTGACTCAGGCGGTTAAGAGAGAAAGCAGATGTCGCTTGTAGAAGTTCGTACCTGGCCACCACTAAAGCCCACGGCTACCACTCCAATATCCTCCGGGTGGGAGAGGAATTTGGATTTTACCAAGGAGGTGTTCATTCTGAATGGATGCTGGTGGGCGAGGTGTAGAGGTTGGGTATATATGTACAATCTCGTTAGAAAAGTACTGCAGCCTTACGATGTTGTTGGATTGCCGCGGTAGTAGAGCGGAAAGGACAGGACAGGACAGGATAGGATAGGGTGAATCAATGGTTTGAAATCAAGAGTGAAGGCTGTGATGTTTTTCTCGTTTCGTTGGAGATTTATCGACAGAAACTCGTGGGGAGACACTTTGCTAAATACTTAAGTACGCAGCTAGGAAGGGGCGCTAAATAAGTACAAAGACTGAACTGTCTGACCGGCGACTGGCAACTGACGTCTTGAGGTTGTCGAGGCACAGATGCACCTTCCCAACCCACCCTGGACCGCACATCGGCACCCTTGGTTAGTATAATCTGATAATGCAGATCCCAGGGGCCCCCTGCACATGCAGCGAGTCCGCCTCTGTACTATGCGGCTTTGCTATGCGCAGTCACAGATTCTAGAAAGATTCCATCCGCCATCCCGCGAGTAGCGTTGTTAATTAGCATTTACCCCCGACCGAGGAAAGTCTCATCATCCCTCCTTCAGCGCTTAAATATGCGCCTTGAAGATTGAAACACAAAGATACTGACAGGTCGTCTCTTTCTTATCTCCATCGAATAATACCTAACATATGATCACTCTTCCTGCTCCAAATCTGTGATACTGCTATTGTTAGTAGGCAGTGTGTAAGCTCGGCTTAAGGCGGCAAAAATGACAAGAGGCGGCACAAGGGCGGCCTCCCGGCTAAGTACCTCACTAAAAGTACTTATCTAGACTTGCCAAAACCAGACAAGCCGAGCGCTGTTATTCGCTTGCTGGTTACACTACCTACATATGTATGTAGGCACCTAACCTTCAGCTGCCTGGCCTCTGTTTTCTCCTTTGTCCCGCAATTTACCCCCACCCCTCTCGGTTCGAATACTCTCGGCCCCAATTGCCGAAGGGAATGCAACGGTAACTAAGTCTGTCTAACCTAGATTACAGTAGCTCTTTTTGATGAAATGGGGAGTTATTTATATTTAGGTATATATATATGTTTCCTCTTCCTCGCCTTTGTCTTACTCGTTTTCGTGGACTCGTCAAATATACATCAAGACTCGCCAGCACATGTAGTGTATCATGTGGACGCCAATGCCCCCTCCCTTGGTATGAAATGAGGGGCGGGGGAGGATTGCAACTGTGTTAAGTAAAAAAGACGCCGCATTGACCCGAAGCTTTCCCTCTAAGTGACAAACGTCCTAACGAGACTTTCAACGCTTTCCCCCTAAGTGACATATCTCCTAACAGCGCTTTCCCCCTAAGTGATAAACGCCCTGACGTCCGCTTACAACGCTTTCCCCCTAAGTGACAAACCTCCGCCTTGAGCAGCTTCGCAACACATAATCGTTACGACATCGCATCAAAGCCGGTTTTAGGAAATTACCGCATGGCATATGAAATCAGGTCATCTGACGGGAACTTCTCACCGCTTTTGCATTGTGAGCTTTGATCAACGGAAGGACTGCTAGATCTTTTTTTAATTTGCTCGATACTGTGCTCCAATAATTCGGTCTAGCAGCTCGTCTTTAGTCTTAATGTGCACGCGCGTCCTACTATGTAGAAGATGGGTTCGAGCTCCGATATGCGCTCCCATACCAACTCCAAAGTAATGAAAGGCCAAACACATACATGATTATGTGTAAGAGAAGTAGGCAACGAACTATGGTTTAGCAAGCCGTTATCGACCTAACTACAATCTAGCGATCATAATAATAACTTGCCAGAGTAATTTGCAAACTCCAAAACAATATAGTTCAAAATTTAAACTTACTACTCTATTTTTGAGGGTAAACTAAATAGTTAGATTGTTTACATTCAAATCAACAACTACGTGTGACTTAGAAAGACATCTACAAGACAGACAGGTTCGTAACCCGAGTCCCGAACAGTTCTAATAAGCTTAAACCAAATCTCAGGATATTTGTACCGATTGATGATGTACTCGGAAGTTTTTATTCCTCAAGTCAACCTCTCGTCTCAGGCTTATCATTTCATGCAACTGTAACTCTTTTCGCTCGTCGTTGCAACGTCCTTAAACGAACGTGCCGACGCTAGTTCGTTTAACACGAGACATATGACAAGGATTGTACTCAGATACGGTATCTAGAACAGTTTCTCTCGTTGCGCCTCGAATCAACAGACGCCGTCTTTCTATCTCAAAATCTCAAAATCTCGAAATCGGCTTAGACTAGTGGAAATTGAATTTGTCCTCCACCCTGTCAGCCCGCTAAATAGATTCGCGAGCACAGACGCAAGGGAATTCCCTTATGCGCATCTAGTGACTCGGAGAGCTCGATATTTATTCATGGGCACTAAACCAAAGTATCGCCAAACTAGAAATCGGTCGCTCGCGAGTAAGAGCAGAGATTAAGAACACGGCGGATCAGCCAGGAGAGGGTGCCTACATTCATCATGCAACACCAGTGCATTCAATATAACGCAGGATTTAATGCTATGATAGTATTTGCTGCTATCACTACCATTTATGTCATCAGATCCATAGTATTTCAAATGCGCGTCGACACATCATTTTCATTCATCGTAATGTATTACAGCGTGTTTCCAGCCGAAGAGGGGACAGTGCTCTGAATAGACGACGCCGAAGCAGCAGCCACGATATTAGTCTTCCCCTGGAAGAGATTCAGGAAAGAATCATCATTTCTGCTGAAGGTCCCCGAGCCCGAAAAGCTGTTGGAAACGCAGTTCCTGCCCAGATAAGAAGCACACTCGGTGACTACGCTTGAAACGGAGCTCATGGGACGACCGGAAAAGTCGGACGTCACAACCGTCGCGCTGTTCAAGAAGTAGTTGCCCTCGTATAGACCCTTCCCGTCTGAATCGCCTTCAATCAGGTGACCGCTGTTAGAAGACCATACGTTGTTGACTGCGTGGAAGAGGGTGTTGCCTGATAGAGCTGGGCTTCGGCCGGAGGTGTAGTAGACGTAGTTTTCTAACGCTCCCGTTTAGTGTCCGGGACTTAAATCTAAGGATTTCGTGAGAAGATGTGTACGTACTGTAAAAGGTAATCTGGTCACTGGATCCAACCAATTCGAGACCCCAGTACGTGTGACCATCGCAAGTGGCAGAGTAAGAAGTCCGACCGTCGATAAAGCTATTGGAGATGGTGATCCCATTGCTTGCGCCAGTACCGAAGCTGTAGTGTTGTCGGCCTAAGTTCGATGTCTGGTATCCCTCACTGTCAGCCCATTATTCAAGCTCATGCACGTCAATCTCAAGCATGGCCATCGTAATATCCTTACCGTAACATGGTCGATCCAGACGTTGGTTGAGTCTGTGATGGCGATCGCGTCGCCACCCCAAACGTACTGCGGATTGAGGTTCGTGATCTTGATGTTCTGGATGATGATATTCGACACGCCAGAGATCCGAAGCCCCTTTCCATTGAGTGTCGCGCCGTTCTTCCCGATCAAGGACTTGTTCGATTTGACGTAGATGGGAGTATACGCGGCCGAATCTACCGTGACATTGTAGGTCGCGGTAGAACCACATCCGCTGAGCGTATTCAGCAGAGCCTGTCCGCCGTTCGAAGGCGTGCACGAATAGCTATTGCAGGCAGCGAACGTCTGAGTGCCCTCAGATCCAGAGAAGTCGAATGTCCCGGAAATCACAATATTCTGCGCTGAATCGGACGTGAGGTACGACTTGAGTTCGGCGATGGTGGTGGGATAGACTGTGGTGGCACTTCCGCCGCCGGTCGCAGCTGATGCGAAGCCGATTGGGGATCCCGTTACATCGGAGGAGATGGCGCGCTTTTCGGCACCGGCCGTAGGCGAAGCAGCGGCAAGGCCCACGTAGCCCAGCAAGAGAGCCTTTATTATGGAATTCATTGTCGTGATGAGTTTGTCGAATTCGGCAACAGACACCCCATGCGAGCGAGACCTTTACAGTCTGGCGATCCATCCTGATATATTTGCGCACGGCTTCATTTCGTTCCGGCGCCAAGTTCTACGGAACAAATTTGCCCACCACTCGGTCGGGCGACGAGAGCGCCTACGCATCTCGAGCGACCCGGTACGGGGGTTGGCGGTGTCACCGGACAACGGCATGGCATGGGACGAGTGTACGGGCTAAGGTCTCCGCGCTGAATGAGGACATGAGCTCCGTCATAACTAGGGTCTCAACAACCCCATTTGACTAGATTATATGTGACAATTGCTATACCTTATAACATGGTATGTTAAACTACTTGAGAAGAAAAGGAGAGGAAAACTACTTCGTGCGATGGCTAAGCATATATATCTATACTGGTTGACTATTAGGTCGCGGCCAAGCAAGAGGCAACAGACCTTCCAGACTACGCCATTATGTAGTTCTAGCCACCACATAGGGTGAAGTTGGGCTAGGTGAGCACGGCATAATGTCCCAGCCATAACTCATAAGCCAACGTGTCAGTGAGGTGAAAACTCGATTACACCATCGACATTAGGTAATTGACACGCTTGGGTTTGCACTGGGACTACTGCTCTGAATGGCGCGCAAAGCGTTTTTGCTGGACTGTTAGCTGTATGAACGCTGCTAAAAATAGTTTGTGGGAGGTCTAACGAGATTGTACGATGCCCCCTAATAATCGAACTTAAAGGTGCAAGTCCGACTTTATTGCCCCGCGACTCTCCTGGATTTCAATCATTGTAACCCTAGTCCACAGCTCTCACTCGACGGCCCAAGATGCCTCAGACACTTATTCCAACGCTGTATCATTTGAACCATTCGAATTCCTTCCGGTGTCTTTGGGCCCTAGAGGAGCTGAAGCAAGCAAATGGTATCGAATACAAACTCAAATGCTACGAGCGGCGCCAGGGACAAGCACCCCCAGAGCTCAAGGAAGTCTTCCCTCTCGGAAAACCCCCAATCCTAACCCTTGAATCGACGACGGATCAGCCTGTTCCAACCCCTCAGGTATTTCCGGGGGTGCTCACTGAAGCCCAGTTAATCCTTCAATTTCTGAGCAACGAATATGGCCACGGCCTATGGGATGTTGCCAGCGAAGACAAGGACCGCGACACCTTTTTTCAAGGCTTCGCAGTGATGACACTTGCTGCCCGTGTTGATTTCTTAGTCATCGTCGAAATCATTATCGTGGTCCTCCCGTTTGGTCTCCGAACGCTTATCGCTGTAATGGCGAGCCCAATATTGTCACATTTCAAGAGCCAACTTCAACCAATTTTCCAGTTCCTCAACGATGCCCTCAGTGATGAGAAGTCATGGTTCTCCGGTGGCAAGTTTGGTCTGGCGGATTTCAATGTCAGTTTTGGAGTTGACATGGCGTCACAGAGAAGCTATGTGGACACTCGTCAATTTCCCAGGCTTCATAGTTGGCACGAAACAATCAAATTAAGACCCGGATATCTCGCGGCTCTAGAGGTGGGGAATGGATATGATTTGAAAACTTTTGGAATGTGATTGCCTCGCTTTTGGGAATCAAGTTCACAGTTCAGAATGAAGTGTCAGGATATAAAGGTAGCGTGTATATCCTGGGTAGCCTAGTGGTAGTCACCAGAAAGTATATGACTCTTTGCGCAACAACAAGCTATGTAACCCCTACCTATGTTTGACCCTTCGTGACATGGAGTGAAGATGAATAGACGAAATGGTGAAGCTTGTTGATTTACGTATTTTCCTTCATACTATCTGATACCCCCAATCATCGGATTGCTGAACGCTATAAATACAGCATGTAGGCGTTGTACTGTAGCCCGTTAAAGAGATAGGGTTAGTGATATGGACAAAAAACTAGTAGATTGGTAGAGTATTTATATATAAGTCTCTGTCTTGATATCTAAAATGGTGCTACATGACATACAGCTGTTGTTTCGTCCTTGCAAATATCAGCGGGCTCTAGACCGAGGGAATGGCTACCTGAAGACCGTTGGACTATAAAGTGTGATCTTCTAATGGTAATGAAGCTTAGGCAAAATTTGCGGTAGTATTATACACCATCATTCATTGTTTGAGTATCAAGAGTCTCTCTGTCTAGAGCATCTCCGCACTTGTAGGGAGGTCTGTTGGTTTGGAACTTTCATCGCTAAGATGTTTGACAGGGCCAGTTTGCTATCTATATGTTTCCATTCATAGTTTAGAAGTGCATGTGCCATGATGAGTTTGATAGAATGGACGGCCAGAAATCGACCCGGGCAAGGGTTGGTACTTGTACCAAAGCCGAAGAACTGATCATCTGGAGACGTTGTAGGTTTTATTGTCGTATAATCCGATTCACTACCTGAGTCTCCTTGCTTGACGAAGCGGAAGGGGTCGAACTTGTGGGCGCCTGGGAAGATGTTTTCGTCGTAGTGAATGCATTCTATCGGGACTGCCAGCGTAGTTCCTACTGGAATTATGACTTTGGACTGCCCATTCTGGAGCGATATTCCGCCTGGGTCTACTACCTTTTTTTTCTGTCAGGCAAAGTCAAGTCAGGGAACGATACGAGTTGGGTTGACGTACTGTACGAGCCATTGCGACAGTGCTAAAGGGTATGAACCTCATCGACTCGCGCAGTGCTGAATCCAATAGTCTTAGCCTCCTGAGCGATTCGAGAGTCCATTTCTGGCCTGCAGCTTGGAATACAGCTCTGCATTCCTCTCTCAGCGTGGCAGCATATGCGTACTTTGGATCCGAGCATGCAAGGGCTAGAAGCAGGTGATGTACCGTGAAGGTGACACCATGCAGTGTGAGATTATTCGTGATCGTAAGCCGGTCAGAAATAAGTCTTGTTGATAGTAATGATGGATCATTCCGTGCGATAGATTCTTCCACGATTAACTGTAACCCATCTTTCTGAAAATACTGCTTAGTCCTGCCCGGCCATTTTCTGAGGAATGAATTGACGGAAAAGGGATAAACGTGTTGATCGATGCCTTACTTACCAGCACTCCTGTGTTGCTTTGGAAATCAGATCCTGCTCTGGTTGTCGCCTCGATTCTGTCTTGGATCAGAGGGGAGCAGATAGTGTTAATTGTCCGTGAATAGTAGTTACACCATTGTCGAACGAAGAAACCTACAACCGGCTTGAGCGGCCTTGGAGCTATGCCAATGAGTGTCGATCCGCCAAAAAGGGCCAAGGATTGACCTTCAAGAGCCTTCAGGTATCGTTCATTCCGACCTAAACACAGAGTATTAATGTAACATATTTACAAGATTTGTAATCTACAATATAACGTACACATGGGCGCACCGCAATATGCTGTATTGACAGTCCGAGCAATGATAGAGAAGCACGATTGCCAGATGTTGATATCTTTCCAATCTGTACACGAACCCCACGAATGCTCAAAGGCGGCTACCATCTCTTCTACCATGGGTTCCGTTTGTCGATGAAGATCTCGGGTGAGTTGTCTCGGTAGAAGGTATCGATGGAAAGGGTCGCGAATGATTCTATCGTCACGGATAGTCCATTGAGCTTTTATCTGCTCCTGAAGCGTGCCGAAGACATCAAGCCGGCCTTCAGGGAGTTTGTACACCGTTTTCATCTGCTTAGGCGGCAGCATGAGGATCAAACCTCGGTCTATGGTGGAGATGAGGTAGGGCGAGTTCGACTTAGCGAACTTAATACAGCACAAGACAGTCAGAGACTAGACAAATTGGAGTCTCGGGCCGCTGTCTCACCTTGACGTATCCTTCGGAGGCCCATTCTCCTGTCTTTGTGAGTGATCGCAATGTCGCTCGAAATGATGCTAGCAGTTCATTGCGTAGTCCGACGACTGGAAAGGCTTGAAGAAGCTTTCTCGTCTGTTCGTCATCCTGGGTAAATTTTATGATCGCAACGTAAAGAATACAAGTAAGAACCAGCAGTAGAGCAATCTCTACCGAATGCAGCAGAGAAAACATTGCGACAGCAATGCTTAGATTGAAAATAAGCTGGTAAGGCAATTGTATACAAAAGATTCCAATGCGGAACTGGTGCCTATTGAACTCTTCTACAGATATTACAAAATATGCGGGGTTATCTGCCTCCTTCCGTGAGATATCTTTTGTTGGTGTTGGTACGCATGGCCTACCATTGGGGTGGGCATTCGTTAGGAGTAGCTGCGCTGCATGTGGTGAGTTGGCGCTGTGCATAAAGGCATAGTCTAACATCTGGCACTAACAGAACGACATATTACGGCATATTCTCTTGAATAATCTAGACGTCCTCACCTTGTTAGTAAATATTAGGTCAAATCTAGGATACAAAATCGGTCTCGTTCAAGATGCTTTGAATATAAGGCGGTGAGTCGGTGTCGCCGACTCGGTGATAACAACGAGACTTGATAAACGCTAAGCTATTGGGAACCGAGAACACTTACTTGAGGGAGGACTAGAAGTCGTCCGGATGTTCAAGGACCTGCCTAGTTGCTCGCCCCCCCTGGGGAAGCAGATTATTGTCGGCTGAGACTATCTCCAAGCATCAGACGCGTCCCCTTGCGGTATCCAAAACTCAAACCTCTTGTATTTTGTATTCTGATATTTCTTCACAAAATAAATCTCAGCCATGACGATAGCGATATCACTATGTTTCTTGAACTTCTGCTCTTTGGGAGCAATAACACTTTTGCCAATCGTGTTATCTGTTGTCAGCAGCAAGGCTACGTCCCACGATTGTCGGAAAGCGGCCCGAGTCAGCCAAGAGCCTTGACATCAGAACTCTTCAGCTTGGAATTTTATTCGAGTGCATGAGACTATCCTCTGCTTCAGTCCGCGTGGCTATCCGGATTCAGGGGCTCGAGGGATTGTCGTAGCCATCAGGGTACTGCAGCTTATGATATTGCCTTCCGTTAGTATTTTTTATTAGGAAGTTCCTGCTCGTTGAACTTGAAAAACAACTGCTTTATCAGGTCCTTGATTCTGCATCTGGTGAGCGTGAGCATATCTCGGTTACGCGTCTGGTCTTACATGGTAAGATCCTGGGAATATTGGCGTCTATTGGCATTGGGTGCTGAAGTATTGCCAGGCTAAAACACTTTCCATATCCTCGAGTGCTAAGAAACTTATTTAAATCTCTAAGAAACAATTGTAATGCTTTAAGGATCTCTAGCTGTTAAATTTAATGCTGCGTAAGCCGCTTTTTGGGGAGGTAAACTCTCTTCTGAAAACAGCGGTACAGCTAGCGAAGTCGAAATTTCGATCTGGGTCACCCCCTAGCGCCATAACCGAGCTGCATGCGGAGAGCGTTGATCTTGGGTAGTGAAGCTGCAGGTGTGTCGATGAAATTTTGTATAAGAATCCGAGCTGTTTAAGTATAAGGCTATGGGTTTTCGAACTTTAATAATAAATATAATTATTATATTTTATTTGTTTATTTATTATTTTATTATATTTTTAAATAGCTTTATTATATAAATTTGTAAACTTTTTTAATTAAATATATTGTTTGTAAAAAAAACATTGTTAATTATTTTAAAATTGTTGCTATTTTTAAACTAAAAAAAATAGTATTAAATATGTTTAAAATAGCTTAATAAATAATTTGTATTTTTATAATATTTTAAGCTTAAATTTAAAAAAAATTAAAAAAGCTTTAAAATATTAAAAACAATATTAAATTAAATAATTATTGCTATATATATGTTATAAATAAAAAAATAACTAGGTTAAATATAATAAAAAGTGTATTTTATATAATAGGTTTTATATAAAACTAAAGCTTATAAAAAGTAAAAAATAAAAATGAAATAAATGCATAGTAAATAATTTTATAAAAAAATAAAATAGGTTTTATAAAGCTTTATAACTTATATATAACAATTTTTTTTTTTTTATAAATAGGTTTTTTATAATTTATAGTGTGTATAAAGTGCTATAATATTAGTGTTATATTAATATAATCGCGTAAAGTTATATTATTATAATATTTAGGTATATTTAAGTTTATGTTTATATTTTACCTTGCGTTAGTTTTGCCGCTTTTCCGCCTGCATGCTTTATTATATTAATTTGTTTTGTTTATTTTAGCTTTTTTTTTTTTTTTTTTTTTTTTTAACTGCTGCTAATTTTTTATAATTAGTTTTTAGTTATAATTTTTTATTACTATTTATTTTGCGTTTTTACACTTTATATTTTTTTTTAATTTATATTTATATTTTTTATAATTTGCTATGCTTTTTAAAAAAAACCTTTAGCGCAGTAGTAATTATAATAATTGCAGCGCTTTTTATAAAAATTAACAAAGTTTTTATAATTATAACTTTATAGTTAATAATAGCAATAAAAATTAAAATAATGCTAGCAATAATTTAAATAATAATTAGCTTAATAATAATAATGTTTTAAGTATTTTTTTTATGTTTTTTACGTTTTTTATGCTTTTTATGCTTTTAGTTTTTTTAGCTTTTTTTGCTAAAAATAATTTTATGCTTTATAATATTGCTAATAATTTTAAAGTATTTAATTTTAAACATGTTTTAAATTTATTATAAAACGTTTGCTTTTATAATTAAGCAAAGCATATTTAAAATTGCTATTATAATAAACGTAATAATTTTAATAATTTATATAGCTTAATAATTTATTAGCATTGCTATATAAATGTTAGCAGTATATATTAATTAATTAAAAGCTTATTTTTAAACGTTGTTTATATGCTTAAAAAAGTTAGCACATTTTTTTGCGTAGTTTATAAAAGTAATTATAAAATATATAAGCTTATATATATATTTTTATATTTGTTTTATATATATATTTTTATATTTGTTTTATATATATATTATTGTTTATATTAAATTAAGTTTTTAATATAATAGCTTTTAATATATTTTAAATAAAAAAGCTATATAGCTAAGTTATTAATATTTATAATTTATAGCTAAATATTAATAAATTTATAGTTTTAAATAAAAATAATAATAAAGTTTAAAATATTTTATTAAAATTTTATTAATAAATTATTAAGTGTTAATTTTACTTGCTATAAATATTTTGCTAAGTTTTTATAATTTATTAATTTTAATATAAGTTAAGTTTTAAAGTTAAAGATTTTTAAGCGGTTTTTTATTGTTATAGCATTATATTGCAATTTATAAAACGTTTTTTTGTTAATGCTATATATATTTATTTTTATATTTTTTTTATAATAGTTTTTAATATAAATAAACAATAAATAAATGTAATTAATATTGCTACGTTATAACGTTTTGCTTTAAATATTATAATAATAATTTTACGTTTTAAATAATAATAATATAGCAATTTTTTAAAAAGTGCAAAGTTATTATTATAAAAAAATATAATGTTAAAATATAAAATAAGCTATATATTAGCTTGAAAAATAATAATATATATTATTTTAAAATGTTATAAATTTAATATTAATTTATATATAGCTTAATAATAAAGCGTAAATTTTTAAAATTTAAAATTATAAGTTTAACTTTTATTATATTTTATAAACTTAATAATTATTAAAAAAAATAATATTGCTTAATATAAATTTAAATTAAATAAAGTTTACATTTTATTTATTAATAATAATATTTTTATTTTTTTTAAAATTTTAATGTTTTTTATATATTTTAAATGTTTTAAAAATAATTATATTAATAGCTAATATTTATTAATTATATTTTAAAAGTTAACTAATTTATTTAACTTTATAATATAAATTATTTTAATAAGTTTATTTTTTTATTATATTTTTTATTTTTTTTATTTATTTTAAAAGTTTTTAAAAGTTAATATAAATAAGCTATTTTTAATATATGCAATTTAAAGCTTTAATAATTACATTAAAAAAACATTATAAAAATAATTATATATAGCAAAAAAAACAATATAATATATTTGCAAATTAATTTAACTTAATATTTAAAAAGGTTTTATATATTTAAGTGCTAATTTTTTAATTTTAAATTTTAAATTTTTAATAAAAAAAACAATTAATTGTTTAATAATATAACTTTATAATTTATGCTTATTATTATAATATTTTTAATATAATTTAATTGTTTTTTATTATTATATTATTAATTTGTTTTTAATAATTTTTAGTTTTTATAATTTATTTTATACTGCAAATATTTTTTTAAAGTAAAATTATTTTTAATAAATAAGCAAAATTTAAGCTTATAATTATATAATATTTTAAAAAATGTTTTTTTAATAATAGCATTAATAAATAAATTAATAGCAAAATAAGCTTAAAATAATAGCTAAAGCTAATTAATTTGCTTAATATTAATAAAATATTTTAAATATATTTTAAATGTTTAATTTATTTGCTTTATTTAACTATTAATTTAAAAGTAAAATATTATTAAATATTTTTTTTTAATTTTTAAATAATAATAAAAGTTTAATTAAAATTAACTAATAAAAATTAAATTATAATTTAAAATTATATTTAAAAAATTATTATAAATATATTTAATTTTTTTATAAAATAAAGCTGCTAATTTTACTAAAGTTATTATATTAAAAATAAAGAAAAAGTAATTAAATTTTATAAATTTATTAATAATAATTAATATAGCATTAATTAATTTTTTTTTATAAATTTTTTTTAAAAAATTAATAATAAAATTTATTAATAGCTTTTATATAAAAGCAATAAATAAAAATAAAGCATTAAGTTTGTTATATTTTTAATAATATTTTGCTTTAAATTTTAAATAAATAATATAGCTATTAATATAATTTTAAATATTAGTTTTTAAATTTTGCTAATAAAACTTTTAATATAACAATTTAAATATATAATTTTAATTAAAATAACTTGTTATAATATTATTATAATATATTAAAAAAGCTTATAATATTTATTAAAAATTTATAAGCTTTTTTAATTAATTTGTTTTTAAATTGCTTTATATTTAAAATTTTTTCTTTAAATATTATAAATTATTTTTTAAAAATCTTTAAATATTTTTAAATTAAAAAACTTTTTATTACTAATAATTATTTACGCTTATTTATATATAACTGCTTAAATAAAAAATAATTAAATTTTAAATAAATATATAATATAAATTTTTTTAATTAATATTTTTAAATATTTATTTTAAATTTTAATTTAAATTATTGCAAGTTTTTTTTTTAAAATAAAAAGCAAGTTTATATTATATAGCTTTTTTGCTATATAATTAAAGCGTTTTAAAAGCAAATCAGCGTTATTTTGCTTTTTTTTTTTTAATATTTAATAATAAAATTAAATAAAGCTAAATATATATATTATTTAGCTTAACAGTTATTTAACTTAAGCGTTTTTATAAACGTTTGCAAATTAATATAATTTAATAAAACTTTAATTAATAATTTGCTTTTTTAAAAATAATATTACTAATATTTAAAACATTTAATAATAATTAGCATTTTTTAATTTAAAATTTTATAATTTAATTTAATATTATTATAAATATAAAAATAAAACGTTATAAGTTTTTATTTGCTTTAATTATTTTTTTAAAAAAATTATTTATTAATATTATTTTAAAAATATTGGTTTTTAATAATATTTGCTTTTTAAAGTTAAAATATATAAAAAAAATAACTTTTTTAAATGTTTTTTTTAGCTTATTAAAAGCTATTATTATAAAAATATTAAAAAAAATTTAATTTTTTTTTATTATTAATGCGTTTTTTTTAAAATAATAAAATTAAAAAAACGTAATTTATAAATATTTTTTTATAAAGCAGCAATAAAAGTTATAAAACTTTAAAAATTATTATAACTTATAATAAAAATTAAATAATAATTATTTTAATGTTATTATTAAATATAATATATTTAAAAAACTTAATTTTTTTTAATAAAATTAACATTTAAAAAGCTTAATATATAATTTAGCTTTTTACAACTTTTTAATAATAACTTATATATATTTTATATATAATTTTTTATTAAGTAAAAATATAAAAATGTTAATAAATTTATTAAATGCTTTTTATATATAATTTTAAAAAATAATTAAAAAATTAAATAAATTTATAAATAATATTAAAAATTTATAATAGCTATAACGCATATAAAAAGCAGTTTTTTATTTGTTTTTTTTTAATTTATATTTTATAATAAATATTTTAACATAAAATAATTTATTTAATAATTTTAAAGTAAATAAAAAAATATAATTAAGTTTTTTAAAATTAATATATAATTTTAAACTTTTGTTTTTTTTAGGTATAAATAAAATAAATGCTTTAGCAAAACTTGTAAATTTTTTAATTTTTTTGTTTTTTTTTATTTTTATAAATTAATTTTATAACTTTTTTAATTTATTTTAAGTTAAAAAATAAATAAAATAATAAAAAAAGTTAATATTTAACATTAAGTTTATAATATAATTATTTTATTTAAAATAAAAAAATATATTAACTTTATTTATATTAAAAAAGTTATATAAATTATAAAACTTTTTTAAAATGTTTTTAAATTTTAAATAATTAAATAATAATTTAATATTATTAATTTAAAGTTTTTTTATAAATTATATAATAGCTTAATAATTTTTTTTGTTTTTGCAAGGTTTAATAAATTAATAAGCAATAAATAATTTAAATTGTTTTTATTATAATTTAAAAAATTATTAATTTTTTTTTAAATTAAAAATAATTCTTTTGTTTTTTAAAATAATTTAAAATAGCAATAAAAGATTTTTTTTTAATTTATTATTTTAATTAATAATAATATAAGCTTTTTAAAATTTTTAAATAATTTTGCAGCTATTAATTAAATAACTTAATAAATATTATAGCTAAAAAAAATGTTATTAATAATATATTAAAATTAATATATATAAAAAATGCTTTTTTTAATTTATAATATAAAACAAAAATATAAAAAATATAATTATATTTAGCATAAAAATTTAAATTAGCATATATTTTTAAAAAGCTTTTTTAAAGCTTATTAAAAAAATAATGCATAAAATATAAAAGCGTTGCAAAATAAATATAAAAAGCTAATAATTAAACTTAAATTTTATAAATAAAACTAAGCTTATTGCTTGTTTTTTTAATTATTATTTTAATATTAAAATTTATTATTAAAAT
The DNA here is from genome assembly GCA_022385695.1 of Xylaria arbuscula. Classification (NCBI taxonomy): domain Eukaryota; kingdom Fungi; phylum Ascomycota; class Sordariomycetes; order Xylariales; family Xylariaceae; genus Xylaria; species Xylaria arbuscula. The sequence continues at coordinate 51,849 of MU279386.1, forward strand.
AATTTTTTTTTTAAAGCTTTTAAATTATTTTGCTTTTTATTTATTTAAACTTTTTATATTTTTTATTTGCAATTTTTTAGCTTTTATTAATTAAGTTTAAAACAATTAAAATTTATATAACTTTTTTTTTTATAATTAAAAAAAAACATTTTAATTAATATTATTTTAAAAATATAAATTGTTTTTATTTTTAAGCTATTTTATATTATTATTAAAATAATTTTAATTGTTTTTAAAATTATTATTTTTTAAAATATTTTAATTATTTTAATTTAAATTTAAAAATTAACAATTATTTTTTTTACTTTTAAAATTATATTTTTGTTTTTAATAAAATTAATTATTTTAATTATTATTTTAAAAGTTATTTTTAAAATTATTATTATTATTTTAGTTTTATTTTTAATTAAAATATTATTTGTTGTTATTTCGGTTATAATTTTAAAAAAAAATATTTTATTATTATATAAAGTTTAAAAAATTAAAATAATTTATTAATTTTTAATGTTATTAAATAATATTTATTATATTAGTTTATATAATTAATAAAAAGTTATAAAAGTTTATTATATTACGTTAAAATTTATAAATTAACTTTATATAAAAAAGCATAGCTTTTTTATAATTAAATTAATAACATTTTTAGCTTTTTATAAAAGCTAAATATTAATTAAACATTTAAAAAAATTGCTAAATATATTAGCTAATCCTTTTTAATTAGCTGTTTATATTAACATTTAAAAATAAAAATTAACGTATAAATATTTTTGTTTAATTAATAAAATATTTTTAATTAATTTAGCATAAAATACATTTTGTAAAAGTTTTACGTTTAAATAAAATTTAATATTAATTTTTATAAAATTAATTTATTTTGCTAATTATATATAAAATCCTAATAATATAAAATTAAAACTTATAATTAAAATATAAAAATATAAATTTAAGTTTAACTTTTTATTTAATTTATTAAATAAAAGTAAAATTTATGCTAAATAAAAAGTATTTTTATTTAAATAGCTTGTTTAAATTAATATTTTTATAATATTATAAGTAGCTTAATTTAAAATTATTTTTAAAACTAATATAATTAAAATCATTAAAAAATAAAAAGGTAAATAAAAAGTTATAATTGTTTAAATTATTAAAATTTTTTATAAAAAGCAAGTTTTAAAACTAATAAGTTTAACTATTAAATTTTAAATTAAAATTTAAATTGTTAAAATTATTAAAAAAAAAATTTTTAAATTTATAGCGTTTTTATGTTTTTTTTAATTTAAACTTATAAACGTAATAAAATTAATTTCTTTTAAAATATTAATAGTATTTTTTTTTTAATTATTTAGCAAATATTTATTAAAATTATTAAATTTTATTAGCTTAACGAGCTATTTATTATTATAATAATTAAAAACTAATAGCTTTATTGTTTATAATATTAAAATTAAGTAAAATTAAGTTATTTTAATAACTTAAAAAGGTATTATAAAAACTTTAAGGTTTATTTAAAGGTATATTTATTAATTTAATAAAACTTTAAAATTTAATATTATATTAAAATGCTATATTGTTATATTATAAATAACCGGGTAATAAAAGCTTTAAAATTATTATAAATAAAAAAATAACTAAGTTAAATATAATAAAAAATATATTTTATATAATAAGTTTTATATAAAACTAAAGCTTATAAAAGGTAAAAAATAAAAATAAAATAAATATATAATAAATAATTTTATAAAAAAGTGAAATAAGTTTTATAAAGCCTTATAACCTATATATAACAATATATAATTAATTTTTTTTTTTTTTAATATAAATAAATTTTTTATTTAATAATTATTTTTATATAAAATTATAATTTAACTATGCTTATAAAAATAAATAATAAAAAAAAAACATAATTTTTAACTTAAAGATTTTTTTTAAATATAAAGCTTAAAATAACTATATTAATTATTTTTAATAATTTTATATAATTTTAATATTTAAAAATTATTATAAATTATTTTTGTTAATTATTTAATATATTTATTAAAGTTACTTTATAATTTTTTAAGCAATTAATTTATAATTTTTTTTATATAAATAATAATAAAGCTTATATAATACTATTATATATTTTATTTTTATTAATATTAATATAAGTTTTTTTTGCTAAAATAAAAATAATTTTTATAAACTATATAAAGCATTATTAAATTATAACATTATTTATGCTTTTTTATAGTTAAATAATATTTTTATATATATTTTTTTATTTAATTTAATATTTATAAATATATTAATAATATTATATTATTTTAATTTAAAGTTAAATTCAATAATAATAATTATAAAAGTTTTAAATAATTTGTTTATAAAAATTAAAGCATATATATTTTTAATAATATTATAAAGCTATTAAATTTTTTAAATTATTAGCTTTGCTTTATATTTAAAGTAATAATTATATTTATTAAATTTATATATATATATATTTATATATAGTTAAATATTAGCTTTTTATATATAATATTTATATTAACTTTAGTTTAAAAGTTTATTTTTTAATGTTTTTAAAGGTGTGCTTTTTTTATTTTTTTAAATTTTATATTTATTAAATGCTTTTTAAGTTTTTTATAAAATTTAAAAAAAAAAAAAGTTTTATTTATATAGCTTATAGCTTTTTTTAATTTATTTAATAAAAATGTTTTTATTTGCATATAAAAGCTATAAAGCTATTATTTTTTAATTTATTTTATAATTATTAAAATAGTTAAAAATTTATTTTAATAATTTAGCTATTTTAATTTTATTTATTGCTATATTAGTTTTTATTTTTAAAATATATAAACATTTATTTAAAAGCGTAATTTTTTAATTATTTTTATAAAATTTAATATTAATATAAAATTAAATATTAAATATATTTATTAAATTTTTAAAGTTTATAATTTAATTTTAAACTTAATAAAATTTGCTATAACATTTTAGTTTTACAAATTAAGTTTTTTAATAATAGCTATAAAAAAAGCGCTTAATTATAAAAATTTAAAAAAAAAAAATATAATAAAAAAAAAGCTTTAATAAAAAATTAATTAAGTTTTTTTGCTTTTTTTAATAATTTAATATTTATAAATATGCTTTTTTTATTTTTTAATATATTTATATTAATAATATTATTTTTGCTTTTAATAAAATATATATTTTTTATGTTTTAATTAATTATAATAATTTTTAAAGCTTTATATAATAATTTAAATTTTATAATTATAATATAAAATAAAAAATTATTAATTTTTTTAATTTTTAATTAAAATAATTATATTAATAAATAAAACTTAAATATAATAAATATTAAAAAATAAATAGTTTATAAAATAGCTAATTTAAGCTTTTAAATTAAATTTATTAAGTTTTTTTTTTTAGCTTAATATTAGCTATTATTATAAACGACGGTTAAATATATTTATTAATAAGTATTGGAAATACTATATTAATTATAAAGTAATAAAAAGTAGGTTTAACATTAAAGCTTATAAAGCGTTTTAATTACTATATATAGCTAAGTGATAACTCACTAGCTAATAAAATAGTTAACTAATTAATAAAGTTATAAGGTTTATATAATAGCTATAAGTTAAAGCTAAAAGTTAAAGCTAGCTATAGTGGTTATAAGCTTTTATTATTATTAAAGCATAAGCTTTATAATTATATATATATATAAATAATATAAGTTAAATTAATATTAAATAATTATAATTTCGTTTTTATTAAAAAAATAAACATAAAATCTTTTATATAAGCTTTTTTATTTATATAATAATTTAAGCATTTAATTATATAAATATATTATTATTTTTATAATATTAATTTAAAAAGTAATAAATAATTTAAAGCTGCTTTTTATTGCTTTAACTTTATATTTAATAATATTGCTAGTTTTTTTAACGCTTTTATTTTAGTTTTATATATTAAAAACGCATAACTTAAACAATATTTTATATAAAGCTTTAAAATATTTAATAAAATTGTTATATTTTAATAATTTATTATTATATTTAAATATTTATATTTAAATAATATAATAAATTTTTAAATGTTTAATTAAGTTATTTAACGTTTAATTTAATATAAAAAATTTTCGGTTTATTAAATAATAATTAAAATTAAAGTTTAAATATTAATTAATAGTTAACATTAATAAATTTTTAAAATTATATTTTTTTTAATAATTATAAAAATTTATTGCTAATTATATTTTAAATTATTTAAAATAATTTTATAATATTTTATTAATTTATTATTATATTTTTAATATAACGCATGTTTTATATTTTGTTATTTATATTTTATTGTTTAAAAATTATTATATTTTTATTTCTTTAGCTTAAACTATTAAATAATAAAAAACATTAGCTTTTAAATATTTTAGCTTTAAATGTTATTAATAAAAATTAACGTTTAAAATAAACTTTAAAATAATAAAAACTAGTTTGTTTTTTTATATATAAAAAGCACTTTTATTTTAATAAAATAAAAAATACTTTAATATAAACTAATAATATTTATTTTATAATTAATATAATATAAATTTATTTTATTATTATAATATATTTATAATTAACTTAATATTTTAATAAAACTTTTTTTTTAAAAATATTTATAATAATATTAAATTAATAGCTATTTTTAAGCAATAAATTATATTATATAACTTTATTACTTTAAGTTTTTTTAATTTTTATATATAAATATTAATATTATTAAAAGCTAAAATAAATATAAAATTATTTTTTATATATATAACGTTTTTTTTATAGTTTATTTAAAGTTAATAAATTTATTAATTTTATTAAAAATATAAAAAATAATTTTAAAGTTTAAAATAATTAAATTTTTTAATGCATAAATAATTTTTAATTTAAAATAAAATTTTATAGCAAAAAAAAACCATATAAATATTTATTTTAATTATGCTAATTTTTTAGCTTATATTTTAAGTTTTTTTTTTTTTTTATATTTAATTTATAATATTTTTAAAGCTTTTATTATTTTTTAATTTAGTTTAAACAAGCTTTATAACAGTTTAATTTAAAATAAAATTATTAAAAATTATTTTAAAAAAAAAATAATAACATTTTATAATAAAATTAAAGCTAAAATAATTTTTATATATATAAGCTTTTAATTTATATATTTTAAAGTTATTATAAAAACGTTTTTTAAAATAATTGCTTTAATTGCTTTTATTTTTTTAAGTTTTACAATTTTTGCTATATTTTTAAATATTATTAATAAATAATTAAGTTTTTAATAATATTTTTATTTTTTAAAAGTTTTTAGCTTTATTATTTATATTTCTTTTATTAAGCTATGCTTTAAAAACACTTTTATTAATATAAATAGCTAGTTTATAAATAAAAGCTATTTAATTAGCTTTATTTTTAAAATTAGCAGTTATTTTTTAATAAATTAATTTATTGTTAATAATAGCATTTTTATTAATTATTTTATAAATAATAATTTAAATGCTTAAAACTTTTTTAAAGTAAATTTTTAAGTTTATAATACGAACTTTTAAAAAAAATAAATGTAACCTAGCTACACCTAACTTAACTTAGCCTGCTTAATTAGCTTAGCTGCTTTAAGCATTTAATCACCTAGGTTATATAATTTTAACGTAGCTTAGCCTTTATAATTTACCTACTTTTTTAATATATTTCCCACTTTATCACTAGTTATTATAATAGCTTTTCATTGCTAGCCGTAATAGTTTATAATTAAATAATTTATGTTTTTAAGTTTTATAACTTTATATTTAATAATTAAAAATATAATAGCTTTTTATTTAATTGTTTAAACTTTTAAATTTTTTAAAAGCTAGTTTATTTTTTTTATATATTAATAATATTAAGCTTTAATTTATAATTATTAAATAGCTTTTAAATATTCTTTTAATTTTTATATTTAATTATATTATTTTTTAATTGTTTTTATAAATTAAAAAATAATTTATTTATAATTAAAAAAAATTAACTTGTTTAATTATATAATTAAATTTATAATATATTTTTAATAGTTATTATAATTATATTTAAAGTAAATATATTAATTTTAATTAATTTAGTAAAATTTTTTACTTTTTTTTATTATTTCGAAAAAATTTTAAGGTATATTTATTAAGTTAATTTTATTATTAATAATAATAATTAATAATTACATTTTTATAAACTTATTAAAAGCTTTTTTTAAATAGTTTTTATATTTTAGCATTTTTAATGCTAAAAATTATATAAATTTATTTTTTAGTCGAAAATATTTTTAAAGGTTTAAAAAGCTTGCTTTTATTATAAATTTTTTGTTTTAAAACGTATAATTTTTTAATTTAACTAAAATTATTTTTATAATTGTTATTAAAATTATTAATTTTAATTAATTGCTTAATTTAACTTTATAAATAATATATAACATATAAAACTTTTAATTATTAAAATTAAACAAGTTTAATTAATATATTTTAATTAATTAATTAAGTGTATATTATGTTATAATATATAAAAAAAATCTAAGTGCGCTATATAAATTATATATAACAAACCGTTAGTTTATAAAGGCGTTAGTACTCGAAGCTCCACGTATTGGATCGTGCCTAGGGTGCGAACGTTGTACGGTCGGGTCGTAACTAAGTGGTCGTCAAGAGATTACTCTCACACAGCTATTCCAAGAAGTCGCTGTATGCTTAGATTGAATTGTGAAGTAAGAACTACAACTAAATACATAGGAAACGTTGGTCTATTATATAGACAGTCCTTCCTTCACCAATTCCGCTGTTGCTCTGTCTGCTCTACAGATCTCTCAGAGCAACTGCTCTGGCCGCTCCGCAGAGCTGCATGTCACGTGACCTCTCCTGGGCTGTGGCTTGTCTCCTGGTCCAGCCCAGTACCCCTCATTGGGTCGTTTGGTCACCTTGGTCTCCCAACAGGTCGTCCCGCTGTTGGTTCGTAACACTATATATATATAGGTTATGTTTTTAATAAAGCTAGTTATATAACCTTTTAAATTTAACAGTTATTTTTAATATACTTTTCACTTTTTATTTATGCTTTAACAGCTTAACGCTTGTTTAACTAGGAAATATACTTATAAATAATTTAACTAAGAAAGGACTTAGCGTAGTGGAGCACGTCGCTAAGCCGCTAAATGCTGTCGAGCATACCTTGTAATGCGAAGACTTTAATTTTGATTCTGGGATTCCTTAAGGTTTTTAACTCCGTTTTATTTTTTACAAGCAAATAACAAACAATACACAATGAACCGTTTGGCAAATATATAACGAAATATATATGATAAATTCTCTTGTGATATAATAAATAACATCACACAAAACTATTTATATACGGGGACCAACTCAACACCCATGCCCGCCACCATAAAAGGTGGTCCTGGCCCTGCGCTCGGTTGATTCCGCATACTAGTGGAGACAGCTATCTTGCATCGCCAATCAGCTTACCAATTACGGACGGCATTCTACTGCTTTTCGATCAACTCCGATTCCGCTCATCTTGACCCGAGTATATGTACGATACGTTCTAGAAACCAGATATCTAATAGTATGTACTCCGTACTGTGGGGGTTTGAAGTAAGCACCTACTTACTTTTTCGGGACTCAACGACATCAGTCCTCCAATGATATGGCCAACCATAACCGTGTTGAACACGCCGTATGCCGTCTCCTTCGCATCATCACCCGACACATACTAGCGCTCACAGGATTCGAACCTCTCCACTATTCTATACTATTGTCTCGAGCCGCCAGCACGTTCCTGTTATGCCTGGTAGTGAACGATCCGTTGTAATATGCGATGCTGCACAGAAAGGTTACATTGGAACTTCCCTGATTGCTACCACTAGCATAACTTCAAACGTTGTTCTGCTCGTGACAATCTTGAACGCCTTTAACAACTAGTCGGGCCCGGCAGTGAGGTCAAGCGCATCAACTGTGTTTGCGCGCTCATAATGTCCTTTTCTCAAGGAGTGGGAAGCCTCTTTGAGCAGGACCAGGCCACCTTTGACTTCAACCTACAATTTGAGCAACTATTTCTCTCCATCATCCCATCTGCTTTGTTCATCCTATCGTCGTTATGGCGCGCTCTCCACCAGGCAAAGAGACCGGCCATCGTGCATGCCCCAGCCGTCCAATGGATCAAATTGGTATGCTCCCTTGACCTTCGGCACCACTTGTTTTGCTATGCACCTCCGTGTTCTGACCTATCTGTCCCAGGGCGCCCTCGCCACGTATGCAGGGCTTGAGCTCTCGCTCCTAGTCTTGTCTGTAGTAGGCTCCTTACACGTAACCAGATTGTTCATTGCTGCCTCGGCGCTGAAGCTTGCGGCGGCGCTGTTCATGGTGATTCTCAGTGTCATGGACCATAGCAGAAGCCCTCGGCCGTCCGTCCTACTAAACAGCTACTTATTTCTGACCCTGCTCCTGGACGCGACACAAGCTAGGACGTTGTTCTTGTCTTCGGGCGAAAGGCCTGAGATCGTTTATAGCAGTGTATTCAGTGCTGCTATAGCCCTCAAACTGGGCATCTTCTTCCTGGAAGCGCGACAAAAGTCGAGATGGATAAGTTGGGATTTGAAAGAGCACAGCCCAGAGGAGACAAGCGGGATATTTTCTCTCGGCGTGTACTTCTGGCTCAATAGACTCTTCCTGGCCGGCTACAGCAAAGTCCTTCAGGTGAAGGATCTCTATCCCCTTGACAGCACACTCGACGCCAAGTTACTGCATGACAGATTCTCTGCGAACATTGACTATGCTAAATTCAAGGGCGACAATTTTGGTCTCGTAAAGTCACTCGCACGGACACTGAATATCAACCTGCTACTCCCGATACCACCCCGCCTGGCGATGCTTGGCTTCACCTTGGCCCAGCCCTTTTTCACTCAGAGCTTACTGGAGTATCTTTCCACCCCTGATAGAGATCCCAACGTTGGATATGGCTTCATTGGCGCTAGTATACTGATTTACTCCGGAATCGCTGTATCCGGTGCGCTCTACTGGTAATATGAATACGCCTAATCTTCAATCTTGAGAGGAGGCTGTTGACGGATTATTCTAGGTACGTCCACCGTCGGACGCTTTCAATGGCACGGTCGATGCTCATCACCGAGACCTACATCAAAGCCACCCAAGCCCGACTGGGTACAGGAGACGATAACGCTGCAGTAACGTTAATGAGCACAGATATAGAACGGATCAACATGGGGTTTATCATTTTGCATGAGGTTTGGGCCAGCTTGACCCAGGCTGCTCTGGCTAGCTGGCTGCTTTACGATCAACTCGGTGCAGCATTTGCTGCGCCCATTGTAACTGTGACGGTTTGTTTTCTAGGATTAGGCGTTCTTCTAAATTTCACAGGAGACTCACAGAGATCCTGGATGGCAGGCAACCAGAAGCGTGTTGGCCTGACAACAACCGTCATTTCCAGCATGAAGAACCTGAAGATATCCGGTCTCTCCTCCACCGTCGGCGACTATGTGCAGAAACTACGCGTATTGGAATTGGCGGCGGGGGCTCGGTTTCGCAAGATCACCATCTATGCGGCTATATTTGGCTATTTTCCTTACTTGATTAGCCCGCCACTGACTTTCGCATTTTCTCAAGCCAAGCTCGATGCCCCAACAATATTCACGAGTCTTTCATACCTTTTGTTGCTGACTGCCCCCCTCACTCAGCTTTTCCAGAATGTCCCGCAGCTCGTGTCCGGATTCACTTGTTTGGGGAGGATACAAGCCTTTTTGGAGGGTCACGCTCGCCATGACTTTCGCGATGTCGTGACTGACTTGAAGCACAATTCAGAAAAGGGACTAGCAAGTGTTGAACCTGGTTCTACCGGAGAGGCGGAGAAGGAATCGCCTCCTGTAATGATCAGAAATGGAAAATTTGGCTGGGAAGCCGACAAGTTCATTCTGCACGACATCAATACGCAGATATCCAAGTCATCCCTCACTATCATTATCGGACCCGTCGGATCGGGAAAATCTACCATCTGCAAGGCGTTGCTAGGCGAGATTCCCTTCAGCGAGGGCAGTGTAGCTCTGAGTACGAGGTTCCCCCATATTGGGTTTTGCGAGCAAGTGGCATTTCTCTCGAACGGAACTGTCAGGGATAATATCATAGGGTTCTCTCTCTTCGATGCGCAGCGATATGCGGAGGTTATCAAAGCGACGGCTCTCACTTTTGACCTGGCGACACTCCCTCAGGGCGACATGACAAATATTGGATCCGACGGAATCACATTATCTGGAGGGCAGAAGCAACGGGTTTCTCTTGCGAGAGCTCTGTACCTTCATTCGGATCTATTAGTTCTGGACGATATTTTCAGTGGCTTGGATGCGGACACAGAGGAGAAAGTCTTCCGCCAGGCCTTCGGGCCCGACGGGTTACTTAAGCGACGAGGTACCACGGTTGCATTGTGCACACATAGTATTAGGCATCTACCAGTGGCGGATTATATCATCGCACTCGAAGACGGTACAGTTACTGAGCAAGGCACTTTCGACGAACTAATGGCTCGTGATGGATATATCCGCCGCCTTGGCCTACGAGGTGGCTCCGAGAGCGATGCCTCGTCAGAAACAGCGTCGTCAAAACAACATCATGTGAAACCTGAGGCAGAGGAACTTGTTGATGCGCCCACCAGTGTGACATTAGAAGTAGAGCAAGACCGAAACGAGTTACGCCAAACTGGTGATAGGACCGTATACATGCATTATTTCAAGAGCATGGGAATTCTCCTTGCTACTTTTAGTTTGTTTTTCGCCGCTCTTTGGGGGTTCTTCATCAACTTTTCAACGATATGTAAGTCAATCAGCTGAATCGGCGAGAAGTGCTAAAAGTCTAAGATTTTGGTCAGCCTAGGCTGGAGATGTACTAGCACTTTCTTCAATGACTAACATGATTTCTCCTAGGGCTCACGTACTGGACGAACGATGTATATTCAGAGCATCCGAATCATACTTACGGCTACTATGCTGGGATCTATGCTCTTCTTCAAGTAGCTGCCTTGTTCTCGCTCTTATTACTTGGTATCGCTATTTTTATCGTTTCCGTCAAACGAGCAGGCTCCAACATTCACCAAGACGCCTTGCGGACGTTGGTTCGAGCACCTCTGACGTTTTTCACCTCGACCGACACGGGCGTTGTTACGAATTTGTTTTCGCAAGATCTGAACCTCATAGACACCGAACTGCCGAATTCACTATTGGACACTCTTTACAGTCTCTCTCAGCTTATAGGGCAAGCGGCTGTCATGCTCACTTCATCACCCTATTTGGCTATCAGTTACCCATTTTTGGGCGTCTTGCTTTACGTCGTGCAGAGGTTCTATTTGCGCACCTCAAGACAGCTACGGCTGCTAGATCTCGAGGCGAAGAGTCCTCTCTATACGCATTTCATCGACACTATTAAGGGCGTGGTAACTCTGAGAGCTTTCGGATTTGTTTCCGATGACATCCAAAAGAACGTTCAATTGATAAACACTAGCCAGCGACCAGCATATCTACTAGCCATGATCCAACAGTGGCTCAACCTCGTTCTTAACCTCGTGGTGGCTGTTCTTGCAGCGATTCTTACAGCGCTTGCGGTCCAGCTGAATGCAAACTCAGGGTTCACCGGTGCTTCTCTCGTCACCCTCATGAGCTTTGGGGAGAGCCTCTCAGGCATTGTTTTGTTCTTCACTCGACTAGAGACATCCCTTGGTGCAATCTCAAGACTAAAAACTTTCAATGAAACCGTTAAACCGGAAGATAAGGATGATGAGGATCTCGTACCACCTGAAGATTGGCCCCAGAAGGGAGTGATAGAGATGAAGGGCGTATCTGCATCTTACGAGTAAGAGAAATTGCTCATGAACGAAGTCTTATGTGAGGTTGAGAGTACTAATGGTGTAATTAGCGTCAGTAGCACAAATGAGACGGGCAATCTTGCCCTTCGCAATATTGATCTCACCATCAGTTCTGGCGAAAAGATTGCCATCTGTGGACGAACCGGAAGTGGAAAGTCAAGCCTTATCGCATTACTGCTCAAGCTCCTCGACCCAGTCCCGGGGAGTGACGGTAGCGTGCTCATCGATAACGCACCTCTCCACCGCATCGACCGGCCGGTTCTACGCCAGCGCATGATCGCCGTGCCCCAAGAAGCCGTGTTCCTACCCGACGGGTCCACGTTCCAGGCCAATCTCGACCCGACAGATATCTCGACACCGTCGGAGTGCGAAGCCGTGCTGGAACAGGTGGGCCTCCTGCGTTTCGTGCAGGATCGAGGCGGTCTAGATGCTTTGATGAGCGCTGGGACTCTCAGTGCAGGGCAGAAACAGCTCATGTCCCTTGGGCGTGCACTGCTGAGACGCCGCAGTCTGGCGAGGAGCCTCCTCAGGCTCGGTGGCAGCGGAACGGAAGGGGGCATATTGCTACTAGATGAGGTGAGCTCGAGTGTAGATCACGAGACGGAACGGATCATGCAGGAGATTATTAGGACTGAGTTTAAGGATTACACGGTCGTCGCGGTGAGCCATAGGCTGGATATGATCATGGACTTTGACAGAGTAGTTGTCATGGACAAGGGTGAAATCGTTGAGCTTGGGAATCCCATGGTTCTCGCCGCGCAGGAAGGCGCTCGGTTCCGCGACTTGATTGAGGCTTCGGCTAAGTAGCTCTAGATAATTGATTCTTGTTATTATACACTACATTAACAATACTTTGTATATTACCAGCAAGAAAGCAGGCGTGCTTTTATATCGTGACAACAATTTACGTCAGTGCACCTTATTGAACTATAACGCTGAATGGAGTCGCTGAGATTGCCAAACATATTCGACATGTGCTAGCCGAACCGAAATTACACTTGGTTGAGCATGGTAGGGTCCTAAAAGTTGGTGTTTATAGTAGTGACTTGGAATAAATATTAGTAGCTGATACTAGAGCAAAGATACAGTTATGTGATGATCTCGAGGCTAATTGAGAGCATCTACTTACACGGTTCACGGTTTCAAGAAGAGGAGAAAAGGATTCCCAAGAATTTAATGTGTATTCTATACCAACCATCTATCATAATCTATGAACTCAGTAATATCAATTTATCCCGAAGACTTTTTCAATCCGCTTTACGCCCATGTTTAAAACTTACTCGTTACACCATGCAGCTGAAATGTTGTTTTCAGCTTCAAGAAGGTCGTAATCAGGATTATCAGTAGCAGTCAAAGCAGGAGCTTTAGAACGATTTGGAGTTGGACTAAACTTATAGGAGGGGAAGATCCTGGAGTGATTCATCTTTTCCAGCTCGGCCAACGCCACAAATCGGCTCTTGAAGGCTCGCGATTCCAAATTCCAAGACGCGCCGACGAGACGCGAAATGTTTTGGTGCTGGTTGCTCTTCAGAACATGACTGGCTACCTGTGAGTAAGCAGTACGGTAAAGCATAAAGGCGTTGAGGGGGCGGCAGCTTTGCCCCTTTTTAGTTCGTCCCTCTATCCCGCGCTGAACAAAGGCGTCCATGTCGACTTCTTTGTAGCTCGGCATAGTTTTTGCAAGTTTGCTGAATGGCTCCGCCAAACTCTCGAGTTCAGGAAGAGGTCTAACTACTTTGAAAGCTGAGCGACTTACATTCTTTTTCCGAGGCTTTTCTGGTTCCTTGCCTTTGCGGGCCCGGAGCGAATACCGTCGAGATACCAAGGTCGTTGGTGGCACTGGGGTTATCAGTGTGCCAATTGGAATTGGCGCAGATACCAATGGCATAACTTCGCCTGCCTGATTGGCTTGGTTGACCATGCATTGCAGACAAGTGTGCTCAGGGGCTGAGAAAGCGTGACCCATCGGTAGCTGAGGATTGAGGGAAAAGCCGGCGTTGAATCCAGATTGATACCCAGGCTGGAGCTCAGGCTGGTACTGAGGCAGGTACTGAGGCAGATACTGAGGCTGGTATTCAGGCACCATACCCATTAGTGGAGCTTCCGGATATGCTAAGTCGACATCGGGATAGGCAGCCGAAAATGCAGGATCATCGCACTCGAAAGCTGAGAAATCAAAGTCCATTTCATTGAACTGTTGGTCCAAATATGCGACTTCGGATGGCGAGGATGTATCCTGGTTGAGGAGCTGCGGGTCGATGAACTGCTGCATTTTGTCGGAGCGTATTTACGTGGATATTCTTGGATAGTGTAGAAGTGTTGTAGCGGTGGAGTTTATTCACCGCGATCAGTCGAGATAATTGAGTTAATTGAGTTGTTTTTCCCTTTTCTATTCTGATTGACATGGGGCTGCATTGACTATATTTATGTCTAGGCACGCGAACGACGTGAAAGGAATTGTTTTGGGGGTCTGGAATGGCAATAGACTTGTCGTTGAACAATAACTTGTCAGTGATGAAACCTCCGTTCAAGGTCATCTTTGACAGCATGGTTGACATATACCTTGTTCGATAACTCGATATTTGAACTCAGTTTCCTTTGATTTGACAATCTAATGGTCCAGCCAAGGAGTTGTCCCTTGTGACAGTAGTCTTTGACCTTTTTGTCTCCTCACTTGAATTGTGCCCAATGTTCGGGGACATAGCCATCCATGAACTGGACAAAGTCTCCACCAGATTTGGCCCAGCCTTTGATGCCGCCAGCAAGGATGACACTTTTCAAATTTTTGTCTCCTTGCTCTTGGATATGATCATTGAACCAGGCGGCAGAGCGAGTACCACGGCCGCCCGACGAGCCTAAGGCAGAAAATTCAGCTCTGCTCGTATCTCAGTCTGCACTGATGAATACCAACCACAGTACCAGATGATATACTCAATGCCAGCATTTTTAAATAGCTGATAGAGCGCGGGGATAGTTGGGAAAAGGGATTGCGCAGGAAGGTTGATTGAGCCGCGAATTGTGCCACCCTGACATAGATAAGTCTGTAAATGGAGAAGCTTGGCGTTCCTTCGAAGACGGACCTACCTCATAGTCATTGCGGCGAACATCGACGAGTACGAAGTCCCGCCCAACGCCGCCTGTCCGTAACCTCTCCAAAACTTGTTCCCGCGTAAGCGACGCTGGCTCAGTGGTTTTCGGGGCGGGGAAAGCTGCATGCCATGGCTGCTCTGGTTCCACTTTCGACATTACGAGGTTTCCAAGAGTAGAGAAATACGATAAACGAGCCTGTTTTCTAGTAGGGGCCGTCTGATGTTATGTATACGTATAGTATGGGATGCGCAATACGTCGACTCATATCAATGAACTAGGTATGGAGAGGGGATAGTCTCTGTGAGGAGATGGCAAATCCACTTGTCCCTGGTTGTGGTATACCTAGTGGGGTATAATCCCCCTTGCCTCATTGGCTCAAAACTAACAGTCTAAATGGTAATGATAAATGATGCTACCTATTATTAAGTATAAATCCGTAAAGAATTAAGAGAGGAAGTTATACCACCTTTTTACACACACACACACAACCTATACAGTATGGGACCGTAGGCTACTAAAAGAGGCTCTAGCGTAGGACACTTTCTACTTATAGACTACTCCAGTCCAAACCTGGCAGCAATTAAACTAGGTACCCAGTTCCCGAAATCCCGGGTCGCTGATCCGTCATGTTCAAAAAGTTAAAAAGCATTAGGTAGACATCATACGGTCCAAACTTGTCGTTATGTCGTGCCGGCCACTCCGTGCTTGCGCGCAGCCGCAAGGGTTGGGATAGCTGAAAAGGCACGATAATGGCAAACACTGTGCCGTTGGGAGCAATTAGCGCTGACTGGACGCCGACAGGCCGGAAATGAGGCAGGACCTGAAACAGCTGGATTTGGGTCGTAGTGAATAGAAATAATGAGTCGGGCTTCAATAGTGGTGGCCATCATACGAGACATTTGCTAGGGAAGGACGAAAAAAGGCCTACACTACTACGTAGTAATAACTGACAGATTACTTTATACTGTATCTTAGACACCTGGAGTAAAGGATGGGAATATTTTACGGCTGAGAAGAGCTTGACAAGAGTTCATAGGTTTCACCTGGTGAAATCCAACATGAATTTGCAGAGCGAGGATAATGAAATGGTGTATCGCATGATAGAAAACGCACATTGAAGCGAGCCTCGAGGGTAGAATGATAGACTTGAATGTTTTAAATAACGTTAGATAAGTGTTTCTATCGTCGTTGTTGATAGTTCTTATCGTGTTAGTCTACCTGGGAGGAGGATGGGACCGGATATTTTTCCAGACATATGAATCCCTACCTAGTATACAACGTATGTCGTGTTACACTGCAGTGCCGAGGCGCGAGACAAGTTCCTAGCAATGTTGGTAGATGCAAGCCATTGTTGCCACTGTATGGTGTGCTTCTTCTCCGATTGGCAGAGAGACACAGAGCGTGGAAGAAAAGAACACTGACGAGACCGAGATGGCATCTGCCAAGCCGTGGTGCCAAGGTGCGCTAGCACGGATGTATGCCTTAGTGCCATGTACAATTGTCAATGGCGACGAGGCTAGTCCCGATCGGGGCCGGTGCAGCAACCGAGGCGCTGGGAGGGCGTTGGCGAGGCGCTGGAGATTTGCAGTGGGCTACGGTGGACCTGCGTCACCGTGGCAACGCGCTGCGCAAGCTTCGGAAACGTCAGTCAACAGACACTGCTGAAATGCACTCGCCGCCACCACTGATAAGCTCTACGTCTACGCTACACTACCCAGCAACCAACCCACAGTCCACATCCCCGAGGCTAACTTGCTTGCTTCCCTCTTCTTCCCTACTACCAACTCAACTCCATCCATTTGCAACTGCATCGTCCAAGATCCCCATCTAAACAGCTGCACACTTGAAATCCGCCTGACACAGGCTCTACTTACCGCTCATATCTAGGTCACTTGCTAAGTTCCGTATTGCTTGCTGCGGACAGTTTTTAAGAACCACGTTGCCCGGCTAGCCTGGCTTGTGCGCTGCGCGAGGTGAGTGAAACTGAATGCATTCATTCGGGCTTGATCATGTCGAAATAATTGCCAATAGCTAACATCGGATGCTTGCAGTTTCGGACCCAATTGATAGGCCCTCCATCTCGACAACTAACATCTATCGACAACAGCAACCCCCGTCCGGACTCACCTCTCATCATGATGCTGTCCAATCCGCCACCAAGCGGTCTTCACTCCCGCAACCGACAACACAGACGACAAATTTCGACACCAACAGCATACGAAACAGTGAAGATCGCCCCGAATCTACAGAACATACAGCCAAGCCCGCTGCGAGCCCAACACAGCCAATATCAGCAGCAGCAACAGCAGCAGCAGCAGCGCTCTCGAGTATCCCATCGACGAGGCATGAGCCTCGATACTCGGCGACAGGCGCTGGCCCAGCGAAGGCAGGCTTATGGCACGGTAAGTAATACTAACAACAGCACAGGAACAGTAAATCCACCACAGCATGTGGTGCGAGAAGCGCAGCAGCAACGCATAGCACGCCCGGGCCCCCAGCAGGCATACGCGAACTTAGCAACTGACGAGACTTATTTGGTGTCGCCCGGGGCCACCCCTCAGCTCCCCTGCTTTGACCAGCAGTGGGCCGATGGGCTGCCGCTCCCGGGCGACATGTCCACGCTCTTCGACATGTACAACGTGGACGTCACAAAGGGCCAAGAGGGTTATCCTGGCGGCCTGGGCTCAGACATTGGTCTGTTCTCTCCTAATGTCTTATCTAACCCCAGTATGATGAATTTTCAGAATAACCTCATTGATGGTTGGATGGCCGAGAACGAGATGATCAACACCAAGAGGAGGGTTAGCAATGGTATTGCCGATAGGGTAAATAAGTTTGAGAATATGGGCCAAGAGCCACTACAGCGGCCTCTCACTCCCCCAAGGCAGAACGAAAATGGTAAGTCTTCTCCCCGCGTATTCTAGTTGATATGATGGCTAACCGACGTACCAGATTATTTCCCACCCACGCCTATAGAGACCCCTTTGGTTGGGTCCTTTGAGCAGGCTCAACCTCCTCGGCGATTCGCCGAAGATTATGATGAATCCAATGAGGAGACTGTCAAGCCAGTGAGGCAGCGGACGAACCGGCGATCTCAAACTATTTTTGATGAGATGAGGCAGGCAACTGAATCACTCACCATCGTGCCAGGGACGCGGCGTGCCAACACGATGCCCACGGCCGGAACTCTCATCCCGAGTCCGACCTCTGCGCCAGATTATTTGGTCATGAATGAGACAAATTCCACCGGTCTTCACATTGATACCAACAATGGTGGATATCAAGGCACTTCATATGCTGCCAGCGTCTGTTCCGAATACTCACAGCACATGTCACCAGCCACTCCCAGCAGATCTGATTTTGAAGCATTTGACTTCAGCACCTCCCAGATCGCTGCCCAGATGCCAACAAGCGATCTCATTTCAGATAATGCTTCATCCTCGACCGACAGGACCTTCGGTCGGGCTTCTCATCACCGACGAACAGAATCTGTTGCCAGTCTAGCCAGCGCTGCAAGTATTGCCAGCATAGATATTGAAGCTACCAAAACGACCACAGGCATTACCCTCGAAGATATCCAACAATACATCGAGGGTCCCGACCCCAAGGACAACAAGTGGGTTTGTGTCTTTGAGGATTGCAACAAGAGATTTGGCCGCAAAGAGAACATCAAATCACATGTGCAAACTCATCTCAACGATAGACAGTTCCAATGTCCGTCGTGCCACAAATGCTTTGTTCGACAGCACGACCTCAAGCGTCACGCCAAGATACATACGGGAATCAAGCCCTACCCATGTAAATGCGGTAACAGCTTCGCGCGGCATGATGCTTTGACAAGACACAGGCAACGAGGCATGTGCATCGGCGCTTTCGAAGGATCCGCCCCGAAGAACGCCAAACGTGGACGTCCTCGCAAGCCGAGGCCCGAGAACGAGGAACGCAGAGAGAAGGCAACGCGGACGCGCCGAAAGAACAAGTCGATTTCGTCGGTGTCGTCACAAGGGACCTACTCTGATGCTTCGGCCGCTACCTCGCCCGAAGACCATGATGATTTCGACATGATGGACGATATTATGGATGTGTCGTTGGGCGGAACGACTATGAACCCGAGTAACCTCCAACCCCTCGGCTCATCAGCCCCGATGCCCACGCTCGCTATGGATGAAGCACCGCTCGCTGCGAATTCCCCTTCGGCGGCAAGCGTTCACTCGTACGCTTCTCACTTATCACATGCAACATTCCACTCCCAGTCAAGAGCAGAGACGTTACCACCTCATCCCGGTTCGCCAGCCATAAGTGCGATCAGCGCAGCGAATGAGCTTCCTGAGCTTACGGACGCTTCGTCCCCACCAGCCACGCAGTACTTCGATGCTGAGCCACACTCAAGCGCACTCGATGCCATGATTTCCACAGAGGCCGATACCTCTACAATTAGCACCTTACTCCCAATGGGTTCAATAGGTTCTAATGACAGTGGTCTCGTTCTAGAATGCGACATGTTTGGCTCCGATACCAAGTTCGACGATTCTTACGATGGCGTGGACATGTTCACCACCAACGACGATCTCATCTTCGGAAGCTCTTAGCCTCGACTTTTGGCGAGTTTGCGTTTTCACTGTTGAATTGCATTCCAAGGCGCTGGGTGGCGACGCGGCAATGCTCATGCCAAAACTGTAACAACTGATCATCGAGCACGGTGTGACCAAAATTTTAATGGGTGTATGATAAGCTATATATATGCTTGAGCAATGGGCGACTCATATTGTCGGGTAATAGGCGGGTTGATTTGAACTGGCGCGATGTATAACGGGCGGATAATTAGGTCATACTGGGCGTTTAGTGGATGGGGGTTATTGTAACGATGCAGCTTATTAGAGGTATTGCTGAAAAGAGGGTCTATGGCGGTGGCTTGGTTCCTCGTGGGATTGAATGAAATTGATTTTCGCTTCATCGCCTTTGTCATAAGAATCTGTGTGAAAGCCAGGAACTAAAATAACACCAATATCCAGATAGCTAATTCGTAAAGGGATATCTTCTCAGTTTTAGTCTTATTGACCGTATGTTTGTATTCCTGTTTCCGTTTCTATATGGTATTTCTCGGTGCTGGGTAGAATCATCCCATCCAGTCCAGTGCACCTCAAATCAATATCTCACGACATACGCACCGCCCTCGTTGCTTACTGTGCTAGTTCAACAGAGATAACAATTTTCTATGAGCTCTATGGTCTCTGCGTCTTCCAAAGGAGACACGTCGTGATATATGTCATCAGCCAGCCAGAATGTAATTTTCGTCATGATTTCTGTTTACGAAAACAAATCATCGAGCTGATCATTTTCTCGTCAAATAAGAGTCAATCATTCTCACTTACCACTCCGGCTTATTGATTAACTCATTTATGCGCCGTGCTCATTATGCTTAAAGCTTCTTTCCCATGCCGTCAGGGAATATGTTGCGCCTGTTCATCACGAGGCTCTAGTTGTTGATTTTCACAGAAACAGGTATGCAGCTGCTAGGCAGAAGGTAGCGAAATATTTATTATGATTGTGTGCCTTGTTCTATAAGTCTAGAGTCCATTACCCGTGCCCCATATCCAACCTGGTATCCATTCATGCACTCTTCTGAGTAACAGCGGTCCCTTCTATATTCCCAATCGCCGTCTCGACAGCAGCAGAAACATCCAGGTGGAAATATGGCCGATTCACACCGTGCAAAGCAGCCAGCTTCCCGGGTGTTGAGCTGCGTCCAGCAGCGCCATCCTGGCTTGACGATATCCGATCTATCGAGCCCGCTTCGATGTCCTTGTGAGTAATCACCACGGCCTCCTTCTCCGAGCCATACAGGCCCTCAGAGGCCGCGACGCTGAATATCGGCCTCCAGTAAGTGTTTTCTGCAGGGGTATCTATCGAAATGCGCGGGAAGCCGAAACCCGACGCTGCCAGGGCGCGACGCGTCCAGCGGTTGCTGACGTTGGCGATGTGCCACTCTGCACGGTCTGGGTAGGTGTGGTGATCTAACTGTGTCCGCGTGTCAATGAGACCTTGGATGGATGTGACGTCGATGTTGTTCACGGATGAGAAGTCGAGTACAAGGGAGCGGAGTATGGGGCGGTCGTCTGCGACGTCGGATACTTTGCCACGACGTGGGCCAGGGTCATTCCAGGGACGGTCCTGTACAATATGTTAGCTTCTTTTGCCTCATTACATTCTGTTGGGGTTTGCTTACCCCTGGCTTTTCATATCGATCGGTTGTGGTAGGACGAGTGTGCTTCTGGATGTACGCAACTAACTCATCCATGTAGTGCGCCGTGTTTGTGTAGTTGAAGCCTTCGCTGAAACGGTAGACAAAGACACCAGGGTGCGGGTTGCGGATCGCGACGTTCGTGTTGGAACCATCTCTGCGCTCTAGCGGGAGGAATGCCTCTCGTGTTATCGCCACAACTGTCTCCTCACCATCTTCTCTCGCATCGCCGGGCACACGGTACACATCGACCTTGCCCATGAAACTCCCATGTGCCTTTGCAAGGCGAAGCAGCAGAAGCGCCGCCGACGCAGCTACCACGAAGTACACACCAGTCTCAATGTCTGTGAATACCATGATGAGGACACAAGCGAAGAATAGCACTACTTCGATCGGCGATACCTGCCAGAACTGGTAGACGGTCGCGGGAGGCGTGACGAGATCACCAACGGCGTGGATGATGAGGCCAGAGAGACTTGCCATGGGGATATAGAAGAAGACCTTGGTGAGTGCGTATAGGGCTAGCACGACGAGCAGAGCAGTCCACAGGCCGGCGAGCGGTGTTCTCACGCCGGCCTTGGCCTTGATGGCAGTGCGTGAGAATGAGCCCGTGGCAGGGTATGCGCCGAGGAACGGCCCGAACACATTCGTAAAGCCTATGGCGACGAGTTCCTGGGAAGGGTTTATGACGTAGTTGTTCAATCTGCCGAAGGACTTCGAGATAGCAATGTGCTCGATGATTAGCACGATGATTGTCGCTGGCAGCTCAGATGCAATAGCAGAGATAAGACCAGTGGTGATCTTCGGTGCTCCATGAACTTGGAAGCCTGTACACGAATACTATGTTAGCCAATCTAATCTTTAAGAAAACGGCAGTGGATATTTCAAGCTCTAGATAAGACATACCACTGGGGACTGTTCCGAGGATAGAGAACTTAGCCTTCTTCGAATCAGTGATGTGACGGTTTGCGAGCCAGCTGATGAGGGTATAGAGCAAGATGACGAAGGCCAGTCGAAGAGTGCCGACGAAGAACCATGTCTTCTTGCGGTTAGGTTGTCGTTGCGCCATGTAGTTGCAGAAAAACCTGAGCGAATAGAGCAAAACCAAAGTCGTTAGACCCAGTGCGGCGTCAATCTTTGCCGTAGGTAGCGCTTTCAGTGTGTTGATGATGACCAGGTAAGTCGAGTCGCGAGTATTTACGCCGCTGACTCCAAGCAGCTTAGGTACCTGACCAACAGCGATGCTGATAGCCGCACCCGTCATGAAAGAGCAGATGCCGACAAGGGGGATGAACTCGACAAGCCAACCGAGACGCACGAGGCCAATGAAAAGCAGAACGGCGCCAGAGATCACAGCGAGGGCGCGAGCAATCTCCTCGGGTGCGAACTCGGGGTGTGTCCCTGTGACACGAGTAACGATTCGTCCAACAAGGGTCGACATCACAGCCACCGTGCCGATGGTGATGTCTTTAGACGTGGCAAACAGGAAGTACAAGATGAAACCAACGAATGAGGTATAGAGACCATATTCGGGTTTTAGTCCGGCCAGGAGAGCGTATGCCATGCCTTGCGGAACGACAACGAATCCTACCGTGATACCGGCAATCACATCACCGAATAGCCACTGAACCAGCTAAGTCAACATTTAAAGTTCCTGGAAATATAACAATGGGGAGGCAAAAGCTGAAGCTTACTGTCAAATTGTAGTGGAAGATCCATTGGAGGAAAGGGAGCAAGCTCAACAAGTAACGACCAACCCCAGCCAAAGTTGGCTTGTGCTCGAGTAGGTACTCCTTTACTGTAGGCTCTGTCTCATAGTAAGGGTCGATGGACCGAGACTGAAGGTTAGCTGCCGCGGACTGGAGAAGAGCAGATGGCTCCGCCCTGTACCGCTCGTCGACGTCGATACCGACAGCCTTCGCGAGGCCGCGGCCGACCTTGTTGCTCGTCATCTTCCCCAGGTCTTATACGCGACAAGTGTTAGGGAGAATTGAACAAGTCGGGTATAAAGAGGACTTTGAAGAGTGTAGGAATCCGCTGCTGAAGAGCTACTTCTGACTGAATAGTTGAGATGCAGATGTTGTCTGTCTTCTGTTTGATATTCGATCTTCCATTCTCCCCGACACCGTGGCGCGGATATCGTCTTTATTATACTATTCCCTCGAACCTTAAGAGTGTGCGACGTCGCCCAGCGCCTCGTCTGGCCATGGTGATACCCATTAGTCCGCGCGCCCAGGCACTGCCAAGTGAGTGACAAGCGTGCGACCAAGAGATCAAGGCTAGATGCCCAGATCTTGGGATGCCTTTACACAATCAGATTTGCGCGATCACCCAAACCGTCCCAAGGTTCTGGGTCGCTCGAGATTTTCGGACCAGTCGCACTCATGCACCCATTTCCTTGGCACATACGCAACGTGGGGTTATGACAACAGCCCTGGCTCGCTTCCAGTCTGGTGGGATGCCAGCTGAAGAATTGCTTTTGCCTAGCCTTCATAATGCCGCATTTAGTGTGCCTCCGCTATGTGAGGTCGGCGTTGTTATACGCACTAACGGTGGGGAGCACCAGAAGTCTCAAGGCGGTACTAGGGGCTAGGGGTTGTGGCGTAATGCCAAGTATCACGACATCAGAGTCCAAAATGACGACCATCCACACCTCGCATGTTTTCCTCCTATCCTAACGATGGAATTTCACCTTTTCGGCGTCCTAACTCCCAGTAGGCTGGTAAAGTGTCTCGTGAGCAGCTGCGCGCTGGATGTTCCCGTTCATCTGTCTGGTCCTTCTGCGCGAATTTTATGACCGGTATCGCTCACGTGGGAGGGTTTCATTGTGGAATAATTTAATCTAATATAAACATTGAAGTGTAGAAATAGCAATATTCTGGTGAATAGTAATATAGGTTGTGTTCATTTGGTCTTCGAGTCAGTCAAGGAAGCTTAGGTTGATCAGTACTTACTGTCGTACCTTGTTTTCTTCTGACGCATCGGTTGGTATAACGAATCTTGCATTCGAGATTACACCTACACAACCGCATGAACGAAAGTATTATCGAGATCTAGGCAATAGATAGATGCTACAAGCTTGGTTTCTGGGCGAAGGCTTTCGGCCGGCAACGTAGATCTAATATGTACATCTCCGTGGAGACTTTTAGACCCTCCAGCTAAAAATGTCATTCGCCTCTTGATGACGCGAGAATGTTAGCTTTTTGATTCAGCTTCGGAAAATCCCGCCTTGCTAATTCTTTGCCGTGTTAGAGTTTTTTTAAAATAGCTCTGCACCTCGAATCGGACAAGTTAGTATGTGGGATAAACCAGACCATCGTCACCCCGTCCTAAGACATACATAACGATCAAGATCATGTGCCGCTGAAGAGGCGCCAGAATACAAGGAGACCTAGTATGGGGATGAATCTATTGACTAGAGACGGACCTTTCCGGATATGCAAGAGGAGTTTTGTTAGTTGAGCAGGGTACAGATCTGTATACCTGAGCATCCGCCCAATAAATTATCCCATATTCTACACACATGTTCATACTAATACTTCACCACTCCAGGACAATCATAAAACTTTAATTCTGGATTTAAATAGCCCTGAGAAGAGAGAAATAGAAATCAAGTCGTCGAAAAATGCGCCCAGCTGCCGTGTGGCTACCAGGATAAAGAGAGCAAATATAAACTAGAAACCAAAGATGCCAGAGCGTAATTCTAGGCCCTGGGCGCAGTGATGTGTAGTCAAAATAAGTACACCAGGCCTGACGCTAGTTCAGAATCGCCTAAGTATCCGTGCAATCTCATCGATGTGTCTCCATCTGGGTAATCTGACGCAAATGCGGCCCAGCCCTAACGCGAAATCAACTATCGATCTAGACATCGTCCAGGCCGGCCCTTTCTAATAATCAGAAATAAATTACATAATTGTGCGTGGGATGTTCTCCAATACCATTATAATCATTTTTTCTAACCATTGCCAACAATTGCCTATTGGTATTTGACTCCAAGGTAAAATTGATGGCAAATATGCTCATGATCTCGGAGGGGCCATTTTTATCAATTTCATGAATTTGGGTGGCAAGATTTATAAACATCAAGCGTAATCTACGTTACTATGAGTGGGATACATTAGAACCTATGACGTATAGTTTCAGGGGATCTGAGCTTAAGGGTTTCGAGATTTCGTCTTGATGCCTGCAGGGCACGAGTCCTAGAGCAAGGTGTCATAGAAGTTATATTCGCTTCTAGCCTTTTCCTTTGCTATAAATTCTCATATATCTAGACTATAGCGTATTACACACAAATATCGAAGTGCTATAGAAACCTTTATCCTACTTCGATTCAGGGTATACCTATGAACGAGTTCCTCACGTGCCCCCAACTCGAAGCAAGATAATTAGATCATCGATCGAATCGCGTACGAAGCTGTTATCTTACTTGAAGACTTTAAAGTGTAGCAAGCTTTATTTGAAGTATAAAAGAATACTTCGTTTCACTTAATCGTACCTCCTCCTGGTGGTCACAGTTTAGAAAAGTCCTGCAGTCGTCTTAAGCCCTAATTCACAAAAACCCCACCAAATCATTGCACTTCAGCAATCTATAAATTGCTTGTATTCAAAATTCCAGGCCCTACTAAAGAACAGAGAGAGAAAACAAGAAAAGAAAAAAGAAAAAGAAAAAGAGGGACATGTTAGGCTTGGGCTATATGTTTTAAATGTGAGCTTTTCAGATCTAGACATGGCCCCTACCGCCAAACCGATTTTCGAAGCACGATAAGACCATTAGACCAGCGCTAATCCACCCTTTAAAGAATCGACCAGGTCGCCATCATACCTTGTCCAATCCAAATGCGAGAACTGAGACGCACCGCGATTCGTAAAGATTTCTCCATTCATAATTCCATGAAGATAGCACGGTCCAATGACTTGGAGAGCCCCCGATTTGAACATGTCATAGTCGGTTGTCCTTTCATTGTTCTGCGCGCTATCCTTGTATTTCACCTTCCCTGCTGCTCGAACCACGTATGGCAGAGGAAGACCGTTGAAGACGGCAATGAAGTCGCCACCTCTTATATCCCTCGGAGCAAGACCTAAGTAATTACCCCGAGTCACAAACAATTTATTAGTTAAGAGGATATTTGCTACGTAAATTAGGAACCCTAATGCGACCGTTCCATCCGTAGAAAGCGGTTTAGGCTTGCCTCCTAGCGTTTGAAGGAGTATGTATTGAAATACTTCTCCTGTTGGAGAAAGGCAATGTGTTTCGAATCGATCCCAGATTGCAGTTAACCAAGGTAAGCTCCCTGCTTTTAGCATAGTGAGGCTCTGGAAGTGGGCGTACCGTGATAGGAGAAATTCCGCCCCCTTAAATTCACTGACACCAGCAGTTAAAGCTTTGGCGAGGATGAGCCACGCTGGCTCCGAGTAGGGTTTCAATGCCGCGCCGGGATTGCGGGGGGGGTGTCAGTATATGCTGTAGTTGGTTTAGAAGAGAGAAGTAAAATCCTAACTCCAACGCGAGATGCGCTGCATTTCGTTTGTCGGTGTATTCCCAGGTGGTTATATAAACAATATCGAAGATCGTACCACCGACGTGCATTACACTGAGCATTTCTGCGTGGCCTCGGAAGAAGCAAAGGGCCGCTGTTGCTGCGGAATACTCCCCACCAAATGACGAAGCCCATGCAAGATTCAATGATGGGCGAAATTCGGGCACCCACGACGGCAGATAATTTTGGTCGCTGATGTCAATCGGAACCGCCTGGTGGTTTCTGTCTAGACGTTGCCTTCGACACAGCCCTGCCTGGAAGATGTGCGTGTTTGGGGAATATCTCCGAGCGAATTCAGTATAAACCTCAGCGACAGTCTTGCTGTAGTTGGGAGTCACAGGATAGGGAGATGTCGTCAGCGCTAGCATTGCGTAGATTCTGTCACGATCGTCCGAACAATCTCTGTTGCTCATCAGGCGGCCGGCGGCGACAGTCATAGAGTGGTAGTTCGTATTGCGGCACCGATTCAACATTCTAAAGTCGTGCCGGTACCAAATGAGCGCCCAGGCCGGCTTGATCCCTTGCATTTTTTGGTTCTTCGTTCCCTGCGATAGTTGCTTGAAAGCTCCCCGAAGTATTTTTGCAGCAATGGAAAATGAATTCCAGTCGATTCTGGAAAGTCCACACGATAAAACGAGTTCCGTGGCCAGGGCGGCCTCTTGTACAACCCACACTCTGTTAAACCACGAGCGAAAGAAAAGTATATCGACATGTGCCTGGATTGCATCATGGATAAGACTTTCTGCCTTTTCATGAGGAATATCGATAGAGGGAATTTCATCCCACTCGTTAATTTCATCGCTGGTGCCAAAGGATCCTGCTCTTAATGATAGATCTGCCATGAACTGAATAGCGTCCGTCATCTTTGGCGAGTCTGGTGCAAGCCAGACTTGCACCTCTTTTGCCTTACTATAAATGCTGGCCATGATAGCAACTTGTTGAGCCTTCTCAGCTGTGTCTTCTTGGTTAATGCATATAGCATCCGCCCACAGTACCCTGGGTCGGTCGTGATACCTATAGGCCCTAAGAGCAGCGTACAAATTATCAGTAATCTTCAAAAATTGACCATTTAAGAAGATTCCTTGTGTAAACTTCGGATAGTCGCCCCAAGAATATGAAATAGCTTCGTATTCGCATTGAGCATCGAGCTTGTGAACTCTAAGGTCGCCATACAGACGGGAGGAGTCGTAGTCACCGGGATACAGATGGAGGAGTCGAATGTAGTCTCGGCCAGGGATACCAGGATGTTGAAAAGCCCGGAAGATTCCCATGTACGAGAGATTGCTTCCTGGTAGGCCTATAGCGCGTGTATAAATTATATACCGCTCTATGGGGCCCGGGTCGGGAGTTTGTCTGTCCTCCAACTCCATCTGGTACTTTCGGATTATCTACTGCCACGGTGCTCCTCTCTAAGCAAATCCAATCGAACAAGATATATCTATCTTGAGCTAGTAGTTCGATAAGGGGCGAGATCAAAAGACGGAGTACTCGCCCGTAACAAAGGTTATGTAGCGCTGCTCAGTTTTGGTGGGAGTGCCCTGAACTTTTCAGATGCAAAGGACATGCACGCTCACTGTAACAGGGTTCTCCGTGCTTCGCTTTCCGTAATGATTTTGCATCCCTTATCGGCCGCAGTCGGGGTGGTGAATCTGCCTTGTAGGGAACAATTCGCTGCGCCACTGGTAGCGTTAGGCGTCTGCGTCTTCCACATGCTGCTTACAGCTGCGCACTACATCACCTCACAGTATGGCACATCTAAACAGTTACCGAGTGAATACCAGGAAAGCCGATCGAGTCATGGTATCCTCAGTACTCCAAGGATGGTTCCAGAGCTTGGTTCATCTTGTACTATCGAGTCCTACTACGACAGACTTGACATGATTCTCTTTGGGCACCAGAAAATGCCAGATCTAGACGCGCGTGAATAGAAAGTATAGCCTCAGCTGCGAGTCTGCCATCAAATGACCGAGACAAACTCCGACGGCGCCAATAGCCTAGTTTCACAACTCGAGGTCTGCACGGCTCCAAGCGAGCAGGGGTGAACTAGGGGAAGGTTTAAGATACTATGCTGCTTAACCAAGCAGGACAATATATTACATATCACACGCAGCGAATCACTAATGAACAAGAACACAATTCAATTGAATACTTGTGATGTGTGCCAAATCAACCAATGGGCGTGTGCCCTAGCTGTTCAGAGGTAATAACAACTACCCTTTTCACCTCATTGGTCAGCCATTTAGTAGCTATACCTTTCTTTTGCTCTAACGATTAATGATGTACAGTATGTCGGATCTTTTATGCTGTGTACTGTAGTTGTTACCTTTAATGCAGTTTTACCTAAGTACCGTTTTATAGATGTTTTAACTTGTTTTTTGTTTACTTTACTGTTTTTTTGCCCGTTTTGTGCTATTTATGTTTTTATCCCCGGGCTTTTTGTCCGTCTGGTCTTACGCCTAGGTATTTAAAAGGCACGAGAGGAAATAGCGACTGACCGTCAACCCCTTAGCTGCTTAAAATATATATTTTATTTACTTTATTTAGGTTAGACGCTCCCTTCTCTCCTTTTCCTCTTATCTCCCTGCGTACCTACATTTACCTATTTATATTTAGCGCTGCTAAAGTTAATAAACATACTACAGCATTTAGCCTTTTCTTTTATTATAGGTTATAACTGTTAACTATCAGCCTTATCTATTTTATCATCATTTGTTTTGCTAAATAGCTTTCTATAGTTGCTTTTTCTGTCGCATCACCTTGCTTTTTTCCGCTTAAGATGGTAGACATCGCCAATAGGCTTGTAGTATAAACATCTGAACCCTCTCCTCCCTTCCCCTTAGCCACCTCTTATACCACTACAATCCTCTTCCTTACCACAGTCAAGTAATACACCCTAGATATTCTCATTTAAAAAAAGATAAAAAAAGAAAAAAAAATAAAAAAAAAAACTTCAAGCATATGCGCCACTAGTGTGTGAATGATCTTGCCCCTTATTAATTGAGGACTCTAGGTATCACCTGTTGTCTTGCTGTCTTGCCGGGCCCGACATATCGGTACTTGCGATGTATCAAGTTGTTTATGTCTAACGTTCAGCAGCAATTAAGACTGGGAGATTATAACTCGGTGACTATTACACGCGCTGACACCTTGTACACTATTTGAACAACCAATTTGGTGAGACAACAATACAGTCACACTCGTACCGAAACTGAGGCTCTCAAACACTCGCTTATTTAAGACATATTGACGAACCTCAGAGGCTGGGAATACCGATCTAGTTGCATAGAGAGTTGAAATTAGCTGTGAGACCGGAAATTAATCCGAACGGTTAAGGCCCCTTGGCAGCGATGATAGATTCTTGTACTTTGAATAGGGTCATTCCAAGTCCTAAAACGAGCCCTTGTTATAGAGACAATGAAAAGAAGTGCCTGGTACCGATTAGTAAGAGGGCAACCACCCAGTCTTGTCAGGCATAAATGCTAGCCGCTGGCCAGTCAAATGGCACCTGGGACTTGTCGATGTCGTGAAATGGTACATTGTGCGACAAAGTGTCACAGAGTACAAAGAGACATTTGCATATAGTTAGATAGTTGCCCACGAAGGTTAAGTGTCTTTACCTACCCCAAAGTGTGAGGTTTCTGACATCAAGTCACACGAGGCTGATTGGTAGACGGTCGACCTATAGAAGACTCGACTCATTTCTTTGTCTTCACTTTGCACTCTGAATATTCCTTGCATTTACGTGTTTCCCGCTTGGAAAGGTCAGAGAAATACGGGATATATTCTAAACCATCACAGGTTTCAATCCCAACACATCGCTGAAGTGGCCGGGAACCATAGGAGCGTGGTTCTGACGCCCGGTGAGGGTGTGACGGATGGTCGACTCATACTGGTACCTTACGTGATAACTATACTACATCTGCCCAATTGGAAGTTTCTAATCAGATAATTTATCACGGTCTTTGAAGGTGAGGGCTCGGGCAAGCTCGGGTAGCCGCAATATCTCCCTGGAGTTAAGGAGTTAGGAAATATTTGTCTCTATAAAGCCTAACCCCGACACCAGTTCGACTGTTCGCACTAACTAACAAAATCCATGCGATGAGCACGCTTCTTTCTGTTTAGATTGACTTCCGACGAACTCACTATCTCACAATTACTTAGTTTACACCCTGATTCACTGATCACTTGCTTAAAATGCCTTCATCTAACCATAAGCCTCTAGTCTTGGTCACTGGTGCCAACCAGGGTCTTGGTTACGCCACCACCAAGATTCTAGCAGACTCTGGCAAGTACCATGTCATAATGGGTTGTCGGTCGATCGAAAAGGGCGAAGCGGCCATCACCCAACTCAAGTCAGAAAATTCACATGTCGATATTTCGTCGCTTACGCCGATCGTGATCGATGTCGCAGATGATGCGAGCATTAAGTCCGCAAGGGACGCGGTAGCGAACAAATTTGGCCATCTCGATATTCTGATCAACTCGGCCGGTGTTAACGGCCAGATACCTGTGCGCAAGCCCGGTCTGCGAGATAATTACCAGTACGTTTTCGGGATCAACGTATTCGGAGTAGCCGTCATGACGCAAGAATTCTTACCACTACTGCGCGCTTCCCCATATGTTGACCGTCGCATTGTCAATGTGACGAGCGGGTTGGGCCAAATTGGCGTTGCACTATCCGACAATATGTACAATGCAGTCAATCTTCCCGCACCCGAATACCGCAGCAGCAAAGCAGCGCTCAATATGCTCACGGCCGTCGATGCGATCCAGCTCAAGCCAGAGGGTATTCATGTAATTCCCGTCGCTCCAGGCTACACAGCGACCAATTGCAACGACAACAGCGGGCCCAAGACTCCTAGTCAGGGCGCGGCTAATATTGTCAGAGCGGCTATTGAGGGAAACGCTGCCGAGATGACTGGGAAATTGCAGGCCGAGGAGCTGCTTGAATTTGGCTGGTAAGGCTATCGGAAGAAACAAATGAAAATGGCGAAAATGATAGGCGATAGGCGCGATTGACTGAATGATAATGTTCAGTATGAGAGCCGCTGGCTGCATTTATTGTGGAATAGAGATCATGAGCCAACTGAAGTTAACATTCTCTCGCTCTGTCTACATCTAGAGTGTTGATAGAGAAATGGCTTGTATTCTGCACTCGCTTGAACTCAGCGCTCGGAATTTGTCAAGCATGAGATGCTTTGATGTACCTTTCATTGAGTTTGCAACGAAAAGGCCTATTGGCCGATAATGTAGTCATACTGGGTATCATGTTGAGCTGTTAATTAACATGTGCACGTCAAACAGCAGGCAACCTAAGTTAAACAGTCAATTGTGATCGCCTAATAGAGCACCCTGAAGCAGGTGGGCAAACTCATATCTCACCACACGCACATTTCGAGGCTCCGATACTCTTAGAGAGATAGATATCACATAGCAGACGGAGAAACTACATTCGCCAAACGAGAGCCCTCGATCAGCTATGCTGACCGGGCTATGATAGTAAATCATCGTCTTTGTTGGCCCGTACAATCTGTTCTAAATCCAAGAATCTGGGGTGCTGTATCAGCGGATGAACGATTCGTCATGACTTGACACCTGTAGGGGCAGGCTCCTAGTTTGCGCATCTATGATGTATACCTACCCAATTTCGTAATATTCTCGAAGAGTCCTTAGACACATTTAGCTTGTCGGTGGCTCCAGTCTCATCGTGACTATCTCGACTATTAGGATAACTAAGTGGCGATTATATTTCACGTTCATTACGGCAGGGTGAACGGACTCATAGTTGGTAAGTGAACACAAGTTCATGAGCAAAATGAACCTCACCATTTTTTTCTTGCAATCGTATAATAGGCTACGTCAGAAACAAGTGATCTTGAGCAATCACTTGCATATACCCTCAGTAGCGATCGGCGTGACTCATTGTAAGATATCATTAGCCCATCCGGCTTCCGAAAATGAACTGGACTAGTATGGTGGAGTGTAACGTATATATACGAAGTATGTTAAAAAAACGTATTGTCAAATATATGTAAGCTTCGCAAGCTGAAACGCGGTAAGATTCCCGATTCCTTTTTGGGATGGTCTCTCACTACTTTGGCAAATCCTCAAACCCAAGCGGGTACCAATGTTGGCTTGGAACAGACCTCTACACGACTACCTTTGCCATATAAGGGTAGTGTACCTAATTTCGTGGTTCTTAATGTTTTCATATCATGTTTTGTCCCCTTCCTTTTTCTTTTTAACTTGCAGCGATTCGCAAAAGCCAAAACGAGGAATAGGTCAATGTCTTGGTTAGGCATTTACATTAATTAAAAGGTAGTTCAGCCCTACACTACTGTATATTGGTCGGGTTGACTAAGCCAGATTCAGGATAAGCAGCGAAAATAGACTGGCGACGGCAAGCCAATCGTACAGGATATAGAGTTTTAGATGAGTAATTGGATAGCATAGCTATCCATTTTTGTTGATATATACCTCGGCTTGTGACCAAATCCGGCAATATTATCTTAGCTACCCGGGTCGGAGATACATACCTAGAACGTCAGCAACAGCCCATGTAACGGCGTTAAGAGTTTACACTAAGATTCAAAAGATAAAGGCAAGGAATTTAGTTAGCTAGCCCAGCACCGCCGACTCAATCTCGCAGGAAATCAGGGTATAAGCAAGAACAGAGAGATAGGAAGACGGATAATTAAAATTTTCATAATTTCGACGCCATAAGTAATATAAAGAGTGGCATAGAACCGGCAATTACAGCTCTCAAGGCATACACAGTCCGCTCTCAACTGAACCGCTGAGGTGTCATGCACCGAGAATTCGACGTGACAGGATATAATGCCAATACCGTACCTATCTTATATTCGTCTCAATAGTTTAGTGGGGTTTCGGGTTCCTTGTTTAGTGTGCACGTGTATTAGTAGTATACATACATACTTATTTAAACCTGGTATCACCCTGCATCATACTGGTGCATCCGAGACCAGAAGCACGGGCCGAGCGCACGGGTAAGCACGTCATCCTTGACACTGGAAGACCCGATTTGATGGTAACACCTACATATAAGTAGTGACCAGCCGGTTTTGAGTTTCTGCTGCCCTTTTTTTTTTAGTAGAGAACCCCGTGAGATGAATTATTTCGGGGCGGGAGGCACCATCAGTTAGGTCTTCAAAGTCCACCCTACACAAATCCATATAAGTCGTACTGAAACCTTTAATGAATTAGCTCCGGGTAAATATGTATCCACATCCCGAGGTTAAAAAAAAAGGAGAGAAAAAAAAAGATAGGTACGTATAGGACAACTAAGTGGGGGGTATTAGTACACATGGATCCAAACCCCACCATAACCACAAATCTTCCTTGCAACCCTCCGCTTCGCCGATTTTTTACGGCGCCGATATGGTAGTCAAACGCCGGTGTAAGCAACGCGATATGAATCTGATGTTGTAGCATATAATTTTCATTATTAGCACTTTACAAAATAACTGAGAGTAGCACACCTAGATGACGTACGTGTAGTGGAGTATAGCTGTGAGCATTGATCGGCCAGCCACCCGTACTACTGCTCGGTATATGGTGTAAAAGCCGAAGCGCGAAGCTAAGATTAGGAGATATGCACTGATACAGATGATACTATTGACAATCTCGGCTCAATGGTCTTTATTGTTCTAGCATTGAGAATTGGGCTGCAATGACCCGTAAGATTGGGTCCACCCTGACCTTGAAAAGTTAACAATGTGAAAGGCCAAGGCGACTATGTTACGGTCAAACCTATTCACAGCTTTCTCATATAAATCTTAGCCATATGCGTACAGTGTACTGGCGAATTAGCACAAGTATCAGTAATCAGCAGCGGCCGACACTGAGTTCACACTCAATATACACACGTCTTACTCCTTCTCAACGCACTGAGGAGTTAGTTCATCTTATCTCCGCTACAGCTTACATGGTGGATTAGCTTAAGACCTTCCAAATGTAGATGTGCTAGTGCTTGGTGAGCACGATATAAGATCGAGACGATCCAAAGTACACTATGTATCTGCGCATCTGTGGTGCGGCACACTACGATGAGGCAAAAAGGTGTGGGTAATTCGTAATACTAGCAAGGTTCGCACCGATATGTAAAAGTAGATCCTTGACGACCTCTTTTACTAATTCGGGTATCAACACCCCACACAGCGTGGGCCCTTCGTGGCCTGTTAAAGAGTACTCTGCTCGCAACTTTTCCCCTGGGGCTCCGTGAGGACGGCAGTTATCCATAGTTCCCTCTCCAAGGGCGTCTTCGCCTCGAGTCAGTCTTTTAAGTCA
Organism: Xylaria arbuscula; assembly: GCA_022385695.1. Lineage (NCBI taxonomy): Eukaryota > Fungi > Ascomycota > Sordariomycetes > Xylariales > Xylariaceae > Xylaria > Xylaria arbuscula. Next base: position 86,918 of record MU279386.1, read on the forward strand.
CTTGTTAAACGGTGTCCATTTGAAACCCACCTAGATTAAGGAAGTGGCTGGAAAGGCTTCCCGCAATTGTTCATTGGGGATAGTAGCGGGACTGACTGGACGGGATTCACACATACTTCACAATGGCCGAGTCCGAAGATATTGAAAAGGCCACTCGCGTCCCTAATGGCGAGACCGATTACACGGAGAAGAACACAGGCGTAACGAGCAAAGTGTCACTCGCGGCGGACGAGACAAGCGGCCACAGCAGCGATTCGAGCTCAATCGGCCGTGTATCGGAAGACAGTGTCGTCTTGGAGCCCTTGGACCATGTCATCTCACCAGCCCTGCAGGAAGTGATACAAATCCAGACCGCAGCAAGCACAGCCAGTTCAGTAGCGCGGCCAGCCGGGTTCGAGATTGAGTTTGAAGAAGGAGAAAACCCCAGGGAATGGCCATTTTTGTTTCGAGCCTGGACGACTTTTGTGATCAGTTATTCAACATGGATAGTCGTGCTGTATAGCACAACCTATACGTCGTCTATACCGGGCTTAATCGAGCAATTCGATATACCAAATCAGACGATCGCAACGCTAGGTGTCACAACATACCTCATAGGACTAGGCCTTGGATCTCTCGTTTGGGCGCCTATCAGCGAATTATACGGGCGCAAACCTGTGTATCTCGTTTGCATGACTATCTATACGCTGCTGGTCATTCCAACCTGTCTCGCCACCTCGCTCGCCGAGATCCTCGTTGTCCGATTTTTTGGGTATGTCCAGCTCGCCAGTCTCTTCTGGAATATTTACTGATGATTAATAACTTCCAGTGCTCTATTCGGTGCCGCCCTGATCGTGAACAGCGCTGGAACGGTTGTCGACATCTCGACGGAAGAGAATCGTGCATTGGTTCTATCATTGTGGTCGATCGCACCTCTTAATGGTCCTGTCACTGGCCCTGTCATTGGTGGCTTCATCTTCCAGTATCTAGGCTGGCGATGGGACAACTGGATTATCTTAATTCTCGCCGGTGCCGCTTCGGTCTTCATGTGGGGAACAAAGGAAACGTATGCCCCGACCATCTTAAAAGCCAAGGCAGCACGCAAGCGTAAGGAGACAGGCGACGATAGATGGTGGACTCGTTACGATCTGAACCTATCCCCACTTGAAATTGTCAAGGTGAACCTGACCCGCCCTTTTATCCTCTTCGCGACCGAGCCCATCTTGTGGTTTTTCAACTTGTGGTGAGTACTTCCTCTACCAACCGTCCCATAAAAAAACTTACATTGACACGCTGCCAGGATCTCCATCGTATACGGAATTCTCTATCTCTGCTTCGTCGCATATCCGATCGTCTTCAGCGACCACCGCGGCTGGTCACCTGGTCTTACGGGTTTGTCTTTCGTGGGGATCGGCATCGGCACGACGATAGGAATTGCGGGTGAACCGATCTGGCGTCGGATTATCCAAGCTCACCCCGTGGACCCTGTAACAGGTCGCAGGCCGCCGGAGGCTACAGCACGTATTCTCGCCATTGGCTCCGTCCTAACACCAATAGGCCAGCTTGTCTTCGCTTGGACCTCTCTACCTCCAACACATTGGGCCGTCTCCATTGCATTTGGAATTCCTTTTGGATTAGGTAACTCTTTTACCTTTATTTATGGATCAAACTATCTCGCGGGTGCCTATGGTATCTATGCCGCCTCAGCACTCGCCGGCAACGCTGTCACACGTAGTCTGTTGGGTGGCCTACTACCCTTGGCTGGCGCCAAGCTATACGGGACCCTCACACCACCGTGGGCTGGTACGTTCCTGGGGTTACTTGAAGTCGCTTTGATTCCAATCCCCTTCGTCTTCTGGCGTTATGGCGACAAGATTCGTGCCAGGAGTCCTGCGATCAAAGTCCTTCGCGAAGAGCAAGAACGAATCGAACGCAGAGCGGCAAAGCACCAGAGACGAAAGGAAAAGGCCCATCAGAAGGTCGCCGCTGATACTGTCGTCGAGCCTGTGACCAAAGAGAGCGTATAAACCCAGATTGGGACGCATAGAGAGATGATTTCTACTCTATTCGGTGTAGAGTTCCTTTCAAAAGTGTATCAAGGTTAATGTGGGTAAAAGATCAAAGCAGTTGCATAAGTGGAGTTAGTTATAGATAGGGTGTCTCGGTACATTTTAGCATGCCCTCACGGTTGGAATCACGGTACATACGACATAGACACACCTATTGCAGTTAATATAATTGATACCCTAAGGCAGGAATGTTTCAGTCACCTCTCGCTTATCCAGTGCCTTTTCTACTCACGTAGTTGTTTATTGTGAATGGAATGCCACCAGAGCACGTATCATGTGCCGATACATTCCAACCCCAATCTATCAATTTCGGCGATCAGCGCGTGAAACAAAACGCTACATCTCGGTTAGCGTCACAACTAGGTACTAAATAAAAGGTCATGTCAAAGACGAGTGATTGTGATATAGAACACGTGACTTGCAACACTGTAGGTGTTTCCGATATTACACCCAGCCTCCGTACTCAAAGACGCGAAACTAATCAAAGGACGTTTGAACATCATTCTTATTTAGGTACTTGCAAAACAGTACGAAGCCAAGCTGAAACTAGAACAATAGCTTTGAGATAAAACAATCGCTATTACCTGAGTCCCTTAGTTGTTCTAAGACAGCCGTGGTGTATTTGAAGCTCGATTTAGTATGACTATCTTGGTTACCCAGAATTCTGCCATTCCTGTACTCAGTATATTTGCAATACACATACGGAGGATCCTATTCTTATTCGTATCTGTAGCTGAGCCATCAAATTGCACCAGAATGACCGAAAGCAACAGCCATCCTTTCACCCTGCAGGGACAGCGTCGTAATTATCCTCATCGGGTTATCTTGAGAAACGTCAGCGGCCCGAAAGCCCGTCGCGTTTGGAGGGCATTCGTCGCCAACCCGACCACATGGAAAGAGCATTAACGAGGTTGGCAGGCTTGTCTCGCACGGAATCGGTAAAAGATAGAAAGAGACGCGCGTCGATTGATAGCTCTGAATTAGCATCTCAGCAACTTTCGTCTCCGGAAAATAGTCAACCCGGATGATTTGACCGCCTTATCTAATTCTTCTGTAGCGAGCTTACTAGCTGAAGTAAACTCTGCGCTCTCGTTTGACGAAGCAAATTGTTTCCAAGTGTCGCTCCAAGATTCAAATAGCCCACTGGCCTCGAATATCCTCAGGTGTCTCCACATCGCCGAATAGAACTTAGGGAAGAACTACAATCCAATTGTCACAAGGCACAAAGGGATATTTATATATAGTCAGATAGTTGCCCACCAAGGTTCCCGGACCTTCGTGCAACAACAAGTATCCCTACCAACCCCAAAGTACGAGGTTCCTAACAGCAATACTTCAGCTGGAAATGCAGGTAAAAGTTTTCATGAATTTGCGAGGACACTTCTCGAGCTACTATACCAGGTACCCGTCATCAGGAACCTCATACTTTGGGGTAGGTGAAGACACTTGTTGTTGCACGAAGGCTCAGATCTTCATGGGCAACTATCTAGCTATATGAAAATGTTTCTTCGTATTCTGTGTACCTCGTAACGCCCGCGGGCTTTTCGCCCTTTCCAAGCTCTCGTCAAACATACTTCTTGATGATATTGATGGTTCGCAATTGTTTACGCAGCCCTGCCATCTCCGGAATCCATTGACCAAGGCAACGAAATCCGAACAGGTAAGAGGCGCTGCTCAGTTACGATTCTCCAAGTGTCGAACGTTACAATCCAATGGTGTGTACATACCTATAGGTAGTTAATCCTAGATATCTGAGATGAATGCAAAAGCGAGATGCTTCCTAGAAAGTGCTGGATATCTTCACGTCTTCCTTCACGCGGTAACCCAGCCGAAGTTTCGGAAGCGAAGGGGCAATTTTATCTACACTACTCGGATTGTGCGAGATTCACGTCATTTCGTTCTGCAAATATCGGCAAGGAGTACAGAGCCATGGTGACAGGATTGGCAGTGCGTTCTACAAGAGCACCGTTTGGTTTGCAACGGGTTGCCACCATGGATTGGTACTGGTCCAAAAGATTGTGATTATGACTGTAGACGAGGATACGCGAACAGTTCTGATATTGTGTACCTCATTAGTTTAATACTCCATCTCGTTCCACGAAATATAACACAACTGAATCATTTCATCTTAGAAATTGAAAACACCAACCATCAATTATACATGCCCTAATAACGTGATTCATGCTTATGGTAACTCATAGCAACCCACAGTTGGATTTATCATGCCTTCAAGTTTCTTACTGTGTGCAAGGGCCACAAAGGTTGGTGATAACCTCGTCCATCCGGGCATGTACCTAGGTACCTACCAAATTCCATCACTAACACTGCAGTTCTATATTTCAATGGGATTCAATGGGAAAAACGAAACCTCATGTGCAGCCATTGAGGTAGTCTCGCCGCTTCTATATATAGCTTTTCAATGGCCCGTGACCCCGTGATCATCAACGGTATTGGTTGCTACGGCCATTGACGCGATGTTAGCTATCGTTGCCCCCCACAACCCTCAGAAGATTTCTTCGTAGGGGGGGTAATGAGATATGTATATATGTCTGCTCTCCCCCCGCACTTGATTTCTCTTTCTTCTTCTTCTTCTTCCCCATCTTCATCTTGATCTATCATTGACACCTCATCAAGCTTCATCCCGTCTACTTCCTTTTGCCATCCACAACGCAATAGCTTCGGATCTAGCTGTATTCTGCTGCCTGATCTCAGACGCTGCATCCTCCTGGAATCATCAGAGCTACCACTCTTCTCTCTCGCGTCGTCAAGATCTTCGTTCTGCTCTCTCGAGCCATCGAGATCTTCGCTTTCCTCACAAAAAACAACAAAAATCACAACACGCGATCGCAGCATCACCATGTCTGCTTCCATGACTGCTTCTATTGACTCTGCACTGTCTCACTGGCAAGAAGAGTGGGACAGAGCTTCTGTCCAGCTCAATGACTTCACATCTGTCATCAAGATCAAGTACGATATCTGGTTCTACCTTGGCCAGGATGGAAGAGATTTCTTCGTCAATCAGGCGAGGTAAGTGCCATTTTTCATCTTCCCCTCAGTGAGCAGCCTACTCTGGGCTCGGCTTCTCGTGTTTTCATCATTTTTCACTCCCATATCTGCCACAACACAGTGGGCTACTTGACCCTGTGTGCCTGTCTTCCTATATACGCCTAGCTATTCCACCATCAACTGCCTTTGCCTTCACCGAGTTCGCTCAGTGATTTCTCTTCTGACATTTCTCGTAACTAGTGCTCTCTTGAATAGGCCAATCGAGTTCTTTCAGGACAACACAAACCAAAGACGAGTGATACTGGCAAATCGTCAGGATCTGCAGGCTCATATTCCCTGCCACATCGAGCCATGGTCACAATATGGCCTCCCCCGATTCTTCCCAACGATGCCCAATTCATTCACTGGGCCATCAACCAGCTCTCGTAACGGGCATGTTCCAATCAACATGCACTTCGGGAGTTCGTCCGTGAATATGAATATCAACAATTACTCTCGCAGCCAGAGCCAACAATCTGGTACTAGCGTCGGTTTCCCACCAGGGCAGAATTTCAATGTCCCTCCGCCTATAGGTGCTCCGATATATCCTATGCCACAGATGGAGGTCCCAGTCCATCACGCTCCCATTAGTAATGCCGGACAAGCCTCGCGTGGCAAACGCAAGGCGCTTCACACGCGTACCCCAGACCAGGGCGAAGAGGTGTAGGAAGCCTCTAACCCTCCTGAGGGAGTGCAGAGTGAAGCGCGAGCGTCTAGGAGAAAGGTATCGGAAGACAAGAAGGATAAGCGACCAGCAAATGGATGGATCCTATACCGATCATCCCGAAGTCGTGCTGTCCGTCTGGAGAACCCGGGTATTGAGAATGGGGCTGTCTGTAAGTATACTACCATCTTCACACTTACGCCGCGCTTGGAGTATATACTAATCGTAAATTTAGCCAAAATCATTGGAGGAGAGTGGAAAGCCATGTCCGAGATTGAGAAGGATCCATGGCACGAGCGTAGTGATCAGTTGGCTGAAAAGCACTTCGAGGAAAATCCGGAGACGCGCTACAAGCCGGCTCCAACCAGAATCTCTAAGCGCCGTGCCGAGAGAGCCGAAAGAGAAGCGGCATCTCAAGTGCAGCCCGAGAATCCGATCACACCCCTGCAGTCTCAAGCACAGCCTGAGAATCAGTCACCCCTAGACCAATCTCAGGCACAGCCCGAGAACGTCATCGCGCTCGAGCAATCTCAGGAGCAGCCTGAGGACCCATCTCCCCTCGACCAATCTCAGGCACTGCCCGAGAATCTGCTCACTCCCGAGCAGTTGGAAGAACTGTTTGGGGTGCCCGAGAAAGTCGAGCTCCCAGTAGAACCTCAGGCAGACAACGAGACCCAGAGTATGGGTGCTCTTCTGGGAGAGGAGGGGTTCGCCTTCTTTGACGAGTTTGACAATGAGTACGGATGGGCAGTGAACTTCAATTCTGCCTAGACTGAGGATATGCACTACTAAACACCATCCCCTAAAACCCCAAAAAACCCCCCCCCAAAAAAAAAAAAAAAAGATATGAAAGGGATGTGCTCTGGAAGGAGAGCACGGGGAGTGTCTTATGAATGACGCTGAAATGAATCAATTATAATGGGAAATGACGAGAAACGGACGAGATCTTGCAATATACCAAGTCTCAGTGGAATGACTCGATGATGTAATGACGGAATAATATATGGAATGATGTAATCAGGATTTGGGTTGATATATATTGGTCTGGGAGGAGACATATTTGACTGTCAAATGAACAGGTCTGCCATGTATAAAAGCCATTCATGTACTGATCGGAGGATATACCTTGGGTTATATGGTCTTCGTCTATGTATTGACGAAATTTGGTGAGCAAAGGGTTGCTCATGTGTGTTTTCTGAGTGAGACTCTTGCAATAGGTCTCACCAGATGTAAGAAGCAATGGAATTCTGTGATGCTTCGCAATTGACCTGTCCTTCGTACGTGACTATGTGTGAAAGTGCTGTGTAGTGGCTATCTGGAACCAACTATGTGCGTATCGTAAGACTTCATTGCTGCGCAATGACCTCTTGAGGCCGTGAATACCCTGGCGGTACTCTGTATATATATTCTGAATTTCCTTGGTGTCGGATACAAAGGGTTATATGCCTTTGTTGCACTTTGCACAGCAATGCCATTGTTTTGTGATACTTTGTCTATATCGTAACAGCGGCCAACATAGGGGTCACATGACTTATTGTTTCGCAGGGCTCACAACACCCCTTTTGATTATCACAGGCCATGTACATGATGTGTCTTTGTTCTTTATTGTGACAGCATGTGAATGGGGAGGTAGATAAGTAAATGAGAGGGTAGATGAGTAGACAAGTGAGAGCAAGCGTGTATGAGAATTATATCTTTAAGATGCTGATTTATTCACAACCCTTAATGCGGCAACTAGCTCGCATGTTCCTCGCACGAAACGCCATTGTACTGAGATCTTATGCGCGTGCCAAACGTGTTGCACGCGCATAGTATGCGTTGAAACGCAAGCCCCGGTGATATCACTGGGTTTTATTCGAAAAACCAGTGTGATCTCCTTTAACTTTAGAGATCGCGTCTTTGCCTATCACAGGTAGTGAGTACACATAGTTGTGTCGAAATATGAGTACATCTGGCTTTAAGTAGATATTTTCGAGTGTTTGTGATATGATTGTAATCACGTGAAAACAGTTTTCACTCCCCTTTTCTGTTTTCTCTGCTTCCACTCTTCTCATTCTATCAAACTCTACCCCGTTTGTTTGTTTCTCCTACAAACATATAAAACATTGGGCAACTGGTGTCACGAAGGGTCAACCACAGGTAGGGGTTACATAACTTGTTGTCGCGCGAGGAGCTACAAAGCCCCTGGTGACTACTACTAGGCTATATACACACTACTCCTTTGTTCTATATCCTGACAATTGGCATATATTATATCCCATTCTAGGCATCCAACTTAAAGTTTGTAGACCCAGAAAAGCAGCCAGCCAATCTGGCCGCAACAATAATACCGCTCAATATCAGGAGGGGGTCTATAGTGAACAATTGCCTTTCCCTAGAGAGTCGAAAATTCATCGAGGCCAAGATCTCGCTACGCATGCTGCACTACTTCTTTGCCCCTAAGCATGTCTCCGGTACTCCAGAGTAGTCCGAACGTCTCCGGGCTTTTAGTGGCGCGCCCATCTTTACTTGATTCACCTCCAATGTTTAGCTCAGCCTAGAAAAGCCCTCACCCCAAGCTCAGATCACCGCGCCCGTCGTCGTATTCAAAGTCCAAAGTCAAAGGCTGACGCAGCGAGGGGCTAGCAACGGAGTTAGCAACGGAGTTAGCATATACCAATCAGATTCGATAGACCTGTCGAGGCCACGAATTACTGCATGGGCAGAGGTTGAAAGAGAAAGCATCCTCACTGACATACCTTCAGCGAATAAATCAAGAAATGAAGTAAAATGAATCAATGAAGTAAAATCAATAAATGAGGTAAAATGCCGATAAATTAAAATAAAAAAAAGAAATACAATTTTCCCGCTAAGCAAAGCTTCACTAGCAAAGCTTTAGTGCATTTTCAATACACTGCAAACCATAGTGCAAAAGGTACTTAAAATAAAAGGGATAAATACATACAAAAAAACAATTCAATCTTACTCGTACCTTAAAAAAACACCCCATGCCGGAACCCCCCCAAGGGCTTACATTCTTACACCGAGGGTCTTCAAAACACCAAAAACAATCCCACGATAAGCCATCACCAGCTTCAAAAACCTAAAGAATTGCGTTTCGCGCGAGTAAGACCGACCCGACCAATCAAATGACCAGACAACCGAGAACTTCCTCGTAATAGTTCCTGCGGTGGTCCGTGCATTGCATAGAAGAAACTCGCCGCGCCAATCACAAGACTACCAATTACGAAGCCGGAAGCATATATAAGTAGATATGAGATGCGTGGACGCCCGGTGATTTGCCGGCGTTTACCGAGACCAACATCCAGAACAAGGAAATGGGTAGATGCGCCGACAGCATTCAATATCCAATATCTTTCAACTTCCCCAATTCGCGCAGCCAGGTGCTACAGCTCGTATACGGATAAAAGAAGATGTCTAAATAAGATTCACTCCTCGAGAGAGCTGAAAAAAGGTGTCAAACTTACGTGCTTTGGAGGATAGCGTAGTCCCTGCGCTAGTACCGGGTATGGGGACCGATGACGTCACTCGGCGCGTCTGCATCTGCATGGACATATGCACATATATATAAGAGGTATGTATGTATATTACCAATTTCTGGCCTTATTTAAGGCTGCGTCTGCGCATCTATTACATGCATGCCACAGCGAGGTGAATACGAGACGGAAAAGCACAATTGAGTTTCGAGTAATCAGATTCTGCAATTGACTTTTGTCTGCAGGGCCAAACAGGTCGGGGGAGTACCTTGAGGGGCGGTTCAAACTGCGGATGGCGATGCGGCAGGGTAGTATTGAGGCAACCGTTTTTAGAAAGTCCGACATCATCACGCGTATATGCACAGATAGGTCTACCGCAGATCCTTTCCTCTCTTCTGACTTTCGGGGTGAAGAGGGACGCGCATCCCTCATTTCATAATTACTGGCAGAGTTCGTCATCCATCTATCTACAAGACGTACATACGTGGGTAAGGTATGATAACGGGACGGGTAAAGAAAAGAACTCAAGGGGGAAATAAGCGATGTTTGACATGTCTGTCTATTTGCCTGCCGTCATTAGATGCTATTAAGAAGAAGAAAACACCTACGAGGCCACTTCTATATCACTCGTTACCGAAGGGGCGGTTCGGCTCCCCACCAAGACTAGCAGCCGGGCAAAAGAAAAAAAGAGAGAGAGAGAAAGAGAGAGAAAGGGGGGAAACGGCCGTGGTTGAGGTCGTGGTTGAGGTCGTGGTTGAGGTCGTGGTTGAGGTCGTGGTCGAGGTCGTGGTCGAGGTCGCTCGGCCGTCGTCACCCCGCCATCAAGTCCGTAAAAGGCAGAAACCACCGCCGATCACCTCTCGAGTACGAGGTTCGCTTCCCCTCCTTCTCCCCGTGCACCTGTGCGCATCAGCAGCGGGCATAAGCTGCTAGTCAGAAACATAGCTACATACATAGTTCACCGGGATCTGGTGGCTCAGCCCAACGGGCCGGCAAATCCAGCTCTACCCCGGAGAGAAACACACTTTGTGTGGCTGACTCATCTCCCCTTCCTCACCACACTACCGTAGAACAATAGCATGTGCTACTGGACCTTCTCGCGTGATCAGTAGTCGTTCGGCATTCAGAGTGGCGAACTTTCACATGTAGCTCAGCCTGACGCCGGTCTCGACACGGGGGGATTCTTCCTTAGTTTCGGTGAGGACCGTAGGGGGCCGCAATTGGTCGGGTCGGCGTAAGTGCCAGAACAGAAGTACCGATGTACGATGAAAGATTATTCTTAATGAGCTGAGGGAAGGGAATCAAGCAAGGGAGGCTGAACTCTACTTCTGGCGACCGCAGACTGGTGGTCTCGACTGCCTGATGGGGAAAGTACATGGCGAATAGCGCATACTCATTGGCTATGGCCAAAGTATCGCCTGACTCGGCAAGTCTCTCGTTCAGTGTACATACAGTAGCTCTCTCCTCAGGGAAGGCAGTGGCAAAACCGCGTGGTTTTTCCCTTATTTTTCGCTGCTGCCTCTTGCGCTACTGCTCGCTACCAATGCTGCTTAGGACGGCCCGCTACTGCTGGAGCTAGCGAGCACGTAAGTACCGATTGAGCCGCACCTACCGAGCCTATCTCAGAGGCTGTGGCTGGTTGGGAAGGGATCGGCATTGTCGTCACACAAATTTCGCCGAATGAAGTAGGCACCCCAGGGCGTGATGCGAGAGATCGTGGCTCATCCCCCCATGACCCGTCGACGAACTCGTACTGTATACACAACGGCCCTGAAGTATCGATGGTGTGGTCGACGCCTGGAACTTTGCTTTGCCGGGCGCTGGAGTTCTCATTGGCCGCGGCCACTGCGTCCTCTGCACCGAGTCAAGCATCTAGTGGTATCTGTGGCTCGCGCAGGGTTTCATCTAGTTCGAGTGAGCCACTGTGGCGATGGGCAAACTGCAAAGGTGAAGTGATTATCGAATAGACATCCCGACTCATCTAGTGGTCCTGGACGCCGAGCCGACGGAATCGTCACCACTCTGCTCAGCTGGAGGACCACCGCGAATTCTCATTGGATCTTCTTTTAGTTATTATCCCACGTGGTTTGAGGGAGGCCTCCCTCTAATCCTCGAAGAATTAGATCAGACTGAAAGACACGCGTAACGAGGCAGCAGGGTGAGCGGGACCCCCTCCCCTCCTCCCCCCCCGGTGGCAGGCGGACTGACCGACGGTGCCGAATCGGGGGCAGCTCTTGGTTGCATCCCGGTTGCCGTATGCTCAACTATGGCACCTGGCAACGGCTGTGCCAATGATTCTTGGAGAGTCCATTGCTATGCGCTCTATATTATTGCGACCGGGACCTCTGCGAAACACAGGCGTGAAGAGAGCGGCTTGCTACGGCTCTTATCCGTCCGTTAGCGGTGACGGTGGGATGTGGGATGGGAGAGCCGGGGGATCCACTCGGCGCTCAAGCCTCCCGCAAGTCGCAGTTAGGTTGACTACTTGTGGCGTATGTGGAAATATGTCTTGTAGTCTTGCGACTTTCGTGTCAATAGTGGGTGCGCTTGTTCGACCCTTCGAAAACCTTCAATCTTTTAGTGTATGTAGGTAGCACGCACGAGTGGTTCACCGCGAGATGCATTCTCAGTTGGAGCGGCGTTAGATACACGTATAAGCTATGACCCGAGTAGCCCAACATCACCTTTTGCTTACTACTGGCATCTTACCTGTTGCGTTGTCAAGGTTCGACTTGGCCTCGTCCTCATTGTAGCCATTCAATCTCTAAGTAAGATACACGAGGCGGTTCTGCATTAGGTGTCTTACCGCGGGCACGGTGGGTAAGAGTTTGGTGGGCTGCAGGTAGAAAAGACGAAAAGGGTAATACACTAACGATAGAGAAGGGAAAAAGAAGAGACTAGCTAGCAACACACGCGATATTGCGGGAAGAAAACGATCTAGTTTGCATCCATCGGCCATCGGTGATGGTGTCGTTGAAGGAATTTTATACCAACGGCGCGGGCCCGAGGACCACTGATGTTGAGCTGCGAGTCGTCGCCCAGGGTTAGCGTATGTAAGTACCTAGGTTAGGTGCTAAGGTGCTAAGGTGCTAGCATCAAGACCGCTGGGGCGCTGTTTAGTGTAGCGATTTATGCCCATGTCGCGACCGGCTCACGCGGGTTGCAGTAGCGGTAGAGAGGTGAGCCGCACCGTTGAGCCCATAGCTCAGTGGTGTGCTTGGCGCATCAGATGGTTGGCGTTGGGGGCTCCAGTCACTAGCTGAGTGCTGTTGCCACTACCACACGAGCAGCCGACTTATCATGCTTGTAATATCATGATCGTACGATGTCGTACCTAGCCTGCGGTTTAGAGACGCCATCGTCACTTGCTACTGCACGTCCGCGTCGGAAAGGCACGTGTGGAAGTCAGCGGAGTGGGTGAGCTAGTGAGCTGCGAGGTTAGACATACATACGCATACAGTAATTCGTGTAGGACGGATAGAGATGAGTCCCATAAGTGGCGCCTCCAAGTGCCAAAGAGGTGCGCTGTTCTGAGACGCGGATAAGTGGACATCTCAGCGTTATCCCGGTGCATACCGTGGGTACTTACATCTGGTCTAATGTGATATACACGCCCAAGATAGGCATGTAGACCCGCCTGGGAACTTCAAATAACGTAGGTATTACATGTATTAGACTTGCACGGGCGGTTATGTGTAATTCAGAAGGTTGTATACATTCTAGATACTCCCCCACGCGTTGGAGGGGGACCCAACCGCACACGCTATGCGATACCGAGGCAGGGACCTCAGGTGTAGCATTGAACGTCATCCATCAGGGCGAGCGGGAATACTTACAATAAACCACTCACCAGAAAAACTAGTAGCGCTGGGACTTCACGCAATGCCTCGAGCGCCATGGCTTGACGCAACGGATGATGGCATCAGGTGCCTTTCTCACCATTTGTTGGCCTGAGGAAGTAAGGCTTACCTGAAACAACGCAATGACAGTTGCTCGTATACATGCGTGTTAGCAGCGCGCACAATAGGGTGTTGTCATTGTCCGTCTTTCTGGCAATGACTTTGGTCGTAGCCATGGCTGTAGCTGACGTTCCAAATCACAAGGTGGTTGGTGACCGGGTAGCATAGACGACACCGGCCCAGAGGCTTAAATGCGGTTTTGGTAACCCAGAGAGGGATAGTAAGGCCGGCCGGCTAAGACGGTGTGTGGGAAGTAATCTCTTTCTTGCGAATAATCCGGCAAGGAAGATCGAGGAGGGCGCGTCTATACCGTCCTACCGTGACGCCGTGGACCTGAGTTTGAAGCGGCTAGCGCAAGGCGCAAGGAGCAGATTGGTGTTTATGCAACACCTCGTTGCCATCACGATGCTGTGCAAGGCGTGGGATTGTCGTCGTTGTAAGCGGTTAGAAATCTGGAGGCTGGCAATGGAACTCTCTTGGAAACCATGATGTTACTTGACAAAGGTAACGGTAACCTCCATTGGAGGTGCGGAATGGCGATGCCCTTGTCGCCGTGAGCGAGGAAGACAGTATTGAGCAGGTAGGCGAGCAGGTAGGCGAGCAGTTGGGCGGTTGAAGCTCACCGATGGCTCGCGATCGAGCTCCTGATCGGGCCTACCATCCAACCTCGCAGACTGGTGCGCTGCAGCTTACATCGTGACATTGTGGTAACGCCGTTGGGAATCCGAATCGAGCATAGCACCCCTCATCGAAAAGAGGGTGGGACGAAAGGCTTCATAAAACCGACACAGCTGGCTGACGATGTCAATGTCCTCATAGGATCATAGGACATAGGACGACGAATCGAAATTGCAGTCAGACGGTTGCATCGAACGCCGACGAAGCAATAAGAAGAGAGGCATGGAGGGATTCTCCAAAGGCCCGTTTCAGCGTTTCATGTTTGCGGGGAAATCAGAGTGCGTGGGCTGCCGAGGATGCGTTCCAGCGCTCGGATTGGCCGGATGAATATCTCCGGCTCAGTCCAGATTCATTCAGAGATCCAGCGCGCCGTTCGGGAGCAGGGGAAGCCGAGCGCTAGGCTCGTCAGCGTATACTACCTGTAGGTAGGTACAGATTACCTACGTGGATAGCGATACTACAGAGGGAGTATCCGAGTCGGTAGACACTACAAGGGACCTGCTATGTAATATACTTATAATAGACCGATACCTCTACTCTCTACTAAACACCACAGGTGGAGGGTTAGTGTGTACCTGGCCCACCAACGATGGATGTAGTCCAAACGGCCGCGGGACTATTCTAGCTATGTTTTAATATTAAAGATCCAACTTGTCTACGTAGCCCAGGTCCTTCAATGTTTACAATAAGATTTCTCATAAGGGTAAACTGAAATGGAATCTTCAAAGCGTCGAGAGTACAACCAAAATGGCATATCCCTAGATGCTTTGTATTAGTATTATAGGTATGCGTCTAGTTGGTCCAGCATAGGTATTTTGTTTCTGATCGATCGATGAGGAGAGGCACCCGTGATTGGACGAGTTCCCCCAGAGCTGGCTGCCCGGCGGGGCAAGCCGAGAGATACCTACTTCTCACCTACCCATGCTGATAATCCAGGGCTGCACAGCTACACTAGCCCAGCTAGCTTCAGCAGAGTCTGGGCCCAAGTGTTCTAGGCCCGTCTCTACTCCCCCTGCGACCCAACGTCGGGCCCGGGGAGCAGGGGGGTTAAAGTTACCTACCGTGAGCTGTGTTCGTCTGGTATATACTACCTACCTACCGACATTAATCGAATATACTACCGGTATATTACTACATTAATCAACTCGCCCGGCAGAACGGGTCGAGTAACGCATTGGAACGCAGCAATCAGCCAATCCCACCAACAGCCCTAGCTCATGCCGTAGTGTAGGCGGGCGGCTTTGGCTTATACACACTATTTACTTAATTACTTCACTTACCTTAATTACTTATTTACTTTGCGTTACAAAACGTACCCCGGCCCATCCATTCCTTCCCCATCTCACTAGGGCTGGCTTTTAATCAGAGGCATGTTTGAAGGGGCTGGTCGCTCGCTCATTGGTCGCGGTTGATGACGGTGAACCATCGTGGTAGCGACAAGGTCTACGTATTGTCTGTTATAGACCAAGCGCGCGAGTTCGCATAAAGAAATCTCCCTGACTCGGTGGTTTGATTCGCTAGTAGGGCCCGTCTGGGCTTGACGCTTTAATCAAAATGGGTTTCATAGCTTGCTACCCTAGGTACCTATCATAAGAAGAAGCTATAATCTAATCGCTATTACCGACTCCGAGCAACCGTTCCTTATGCTATTGATACCTGGAGAGTATGCAGAAGATATGAAATAATCATGACGTGGTCATCTGAAGTAGACGACCGGTCAATGTGTCCAGTTTGTGTAATGACGCGCTGCGTGTTTTCCTTTTTTGTGCTTCTTCGTTTTTAGAGAACTTGTGAGTGCAAAGCACTATGACCATCCCAACTATGTATAGTTTGCTTTCCCCTCTATTCCATCTCAGGTGTATTAGGCAAGGAAAATATTGAACAAGGGAAGTGGGTAGTCCCAGAAGGACGTGGTATCTTTGCGCCATAAACTTAAGGAAAGTCCGCCGTAGTCGTGTTTCATTAACCAATTAAACCGATATTCGTAATGTTCCACCTTCTATAATCCCCAAAGCGCAATTTCGCCAACCGAACTGTTTGTTCGTATGTACCGATTTAGAATGTAAATCGCAGCTCGTAGCCAGTCGTGGTGCGGTATGCGCTGTGTGCCGACTTCCTGTCTCCTTCCGCGGCGTCAACCGCCATCTGCTCCCACTCTACTCCTTTGGGCTGAGGCACGTTTAAATCCACATCGACAACTTCGAGGGCCATGTCTTGGCCTTCCGATAATTGCCGAATTACATCGTCGTCCATCTCGATCTCAAGGCCACCTCCCAGGACATGAACAGCTCGGGTGATCCTCGCAGACTCGAGTCTCCATTTCGCAGCGACTTGAGAGATGAAGTTGGACAAACTTCGCTCCGATAAGTATACAGCTTTGTGTAGTTCGCGTTTGCCTGTATCAACAGGCTGATTCTTGATAATGTAGAAACATGCAATGGGCTTGACTGGCTTCTCGGTTGGCGGTTTATAGGACGGGTCCACTTCGAGAACTTCCATCCAGCCACTTAATTTCCCCTCGTCGTCTGTTTTGGCGACCTTGGTAGGTTGGTCCGCCAACTGGCGGGTATCACCGCCTAGCCAAGGTGCTGCGCCCGCGGCTTGCGACTGTAAAGACAGCGAGCTGGGTGAGGGCGAAACTAGTGAAGATTCGGCTATCGAATTTCTCGAGCTACGAATCGCCCACGCTGTGCTGTCTTTGGAATCTACTCTCGATAGATCGACCGACTCCATAGAGAGAGAAACTGGGTGAAGATCCGGATCGTCTCCTTCATCCCCCTGCAAGAAGAGATGACTCACGCTATTGGTACTCCCGAACATATCTTGGAGGGTTTGGAGTTTCACATGCAAGTCTTCCTCAAGCGAACTCCGCGCATTTCCGCCGCTACCACCATCCGCAGAGCTCGCCGATGACATAGACCAGGTTCGCTTGTGTTTCGGTGTTTTTCCGGGACGCTGGGGATCCTGTGCCTTGGTATGTGCGGCCCCTCGCTTGCGCTTTCCAAAGTCCTTCCCGCCGTTTTCCGCCTGTGCGACTTGCTGCTTAGTCTTATCGATCATTTTTCTGACGTGAAGGACGTCATTGGCGAGCTTTCTTTCGGCGCCATGATCCCGAAAGAGTTTCACTTTACAATAGCATATTTCAAAGACTGGGTCGTCCGGCGGGGGCGACTCGGGCGTGGATACGATGCTCGTTTTTGCGCAGAGTCGCACAGGGATGCCCTTGACGCCTTTCGAATGGCTAAAATCAGTAGAGAGAAAGTTAAAGCGGACCGCAATGTTGCACTCAGCAGCACTACTAATACCAGGTGTCCACGTCACACGGAACCCATCAAAAGAAGAGGTCTCGAGTTCGATCCGGGTCCGCTTATCATCTTCAACCGGCTGTCCTGCCTCGACGTATTCAACAGCTTGGAGCTTACCACCACGCTGGTGCGCCTCATTTGTCCCACGGCCTTCCTTCCACAGGTTCCAGCAGAGCCCGGGCTTTTGTCGCTGCTGCTCGTCCTCAAATGAAATGCGTATGCAAGTGCGATATTTTGTTCCGGGAACAATGGGTAGCGGCGAGCTGGTGTCTATAATGGCTAAGGAGTACGCCTGTCCCTTGTTCAGATAAGTCACTGGAATCTCATCTGCTTGCCTGATCATCGCAGTGGGGGCATTTAAAGTACAACGAAAACGGAACTTGTGCGCCGTCGTTGGTAGTGCATGCTGTGTTATAGGTAACCCAAACTGTCTAGGTTGAAACCCGATGAGCGGCGGCGACTGGGAATGAAAAGTCGCATCCATAGATCCCATGCGATCCGCTCGGCCCTCTGAACTAAGTGGGGAGCCACCATGGTCCATTGTCTCGTAGCCAGTATCATGTTGAACGAAGGACGAAGGCGCAAAGGAAGGTTGATGCGGAGCTGGCTGGATGAACGGGTTGTAGCTTTGGTGGAAATGATGGGGTGGCAGAGCATGCTGGTAGTGGGGGATGTCCATGATTCCGCCGGGGCCGGCATGGAGGGCGCCGTCACTGGTAGGAAGAGACAGCGGGGTGTTGAGGCCCATCCCCATCCCGAAGGACGGGGTGTGTAAGTCGCCAGCCTGAGGATGATAAAGGGTGTTCGTACCGCCAGGTGTAGGGAAGCCCGGTGGCTGGCTCGCGAAGGCGCTGAAGGAATACGAACTAGGATCTAACAGCGAGGGCGTGAACCTCCACTCAGCACCGGAGGCCCGTGGCGTGGGGTCCTGGTCCCGAAAGGCATCTGGGCCGACATGGTGGTGTCTATTGGTGTTGGTGCTCTAGTCAGTAGCTGATCATCAATTCAAGAGGTGCAGTTTTGCGCTTTGTCTCGCAGGTGCCATGTCGCGCATACTGAGATAGATGCACTTGTCCTGTAAGAGACGTAGTTCAGCATGCAAGGAGTGCGGGCTGTGCGATTTACCCCGCGCTGGCGCTGGCGCGCGCACAGTCAGTCGCAAGCTCGCAAGCTGTGCAAGCTAGGTCGCCGCGTCGCAAATCGCCGCCTTCAGCTAAAGCTAAGCGCGCCATGGCCAGTTCCGCACCGCCTCATCCATCCTGCCCGTAAAAAAAAAAGAACAGGGCCGCGCGACTTGTTAATGAGGGGCGGGTGTACGGGTAGTGCGCAGAGGGGCGGTAGACAGACAAAGTAGAAATCACACGTACCGTTCTGGTGTTGGTATCTGAGGACCAAGACCCGTGCTATCGCCTGCTAAGGGTGGCTGGCCCGCCCCGGCCGCCGACGATGGTGCACCCACGGTACCTATCTCAGGGAACTGTTGGCGGAAGTTGGCGAGTAGCTCGTCGCCCGGCTTCTGTGAGCTTGTTCTGCAGAGGAAAAGCCCGTCAGCGAGGTACGGAGAAACAGCCAGGAACTAAATAGAAGTCTAGCACATGCATAACCATAAAACTCTCCAGGTAAACAAGCTCTCGGCCGGCGGGGGGGAATACCGTGGCCATGGAACCGGGGGCGGCGGACAACTCTCGAGAACAGCCCCTAAAGGACTCTGAGTTGAGTCTAGCGGGGCGTCACATGGCCCTCGGTCAACCGCGCAGGGACGCGCAGGTGTACTCGGTCGTCCTCGTTGCTCGAAAGAGAGACGGGAGATGCGGGGGGGCAGAGAGAGAGAGAGAGAGAGAGAAATAAACGGAAAAAGTTAGAAATTGCTCACCTTTGGCGGAACATTTAGAATAATAAGCCCATGCGGTCGCCGTCAGTAATGACAGCAAGACCGTCGATAGGTGTACAATTAAAAGAAGCGTTTCCAAATGAGGAAACTGGATAGAAAAAGATGCTCCTCAGACACGGAACCTAGCTCCTCGGGAGTGTCTGTCTACGTCGAAGCTCGCAGACGGAAAGATCCCAGGGATCGAGCACGAATGCAGTGCGGGCGCAGCGGGTGGCGGTCTCGGAATGTGAGCCTCGTGGACTGGCGTGATCTGGTGGTGCGGCTCGAAGTGCCGCCGTCTACTACCCTCCCGTCCTACCCCGTCGTCCTCTCCTAGTTAGACGTCCTGGTGGCCGAGATGATGGAACAACCGGTACACAAGAGGGCTACTCCAGTGCGAAGGGATCAGGCGAAGGGAATCCGGCGGACGAGATGCCGTGGCAGATCCGGGGGAGGGGATGTTATGCGCCAGGCGAAGCTCGGTGAGATCGAGGGATGAAGCGATTAAATGGTTGGCTGACAGTCCAGCGAGCATGCAGACTTCAAATCTGCGGCCACAGTCCCGGGACAGGTGCGAACCCCATAGGCTGGTCAGGATGCGTGCCGATGGAGGGCGCTTGTAGGCTTGTAGCAGAGGTAATGTAAGCCTGACAAGTGACTGCTGGTGAGGGGTGTTGTGCCTGCGTGTGCGTGTGTCGGTACACTTTGATGTATGTGCCGGTATGTATGATATGAGTATGTAGAGTAGCTGTTATAGACCAGCTTGGTGGGATTGGGATGGAGATTGGATTAATACATCTCAGACATGAAGCTGTACAACATACACAACAACACGAACAACACGAACAACAACAACACGGAGCCACCACCACAACAGCGGAAACAACAGGTCAAGCCCAGACTAAGTTAGAGAAAGGATGAACGAGTGGGATGCGACTGGCTGTCTGGATTAGTTGTGAGGAATGCGAAAAAAACAAAAAAAGTAACGAGCGACCGAGGTGAAGTATATATGTATGTATACGTGTATGTGCCGGCGTCGAGGTCGAAGTGGTATCGTACCTACTTAAGGTATTTCACGAAAACCTTGGTGAGTAAGTGCCCAGGTGCATGTGGTGTACATATAAGCGGCGCCGGAGATGCTGGGTAGTGGGGAGGTATGTATATAAGCCTGGGTGTAAGTGTGAGCGTATACCAGGTAGGTAGGTATAGGTATATGTATGGTATGCAGAAGGGGACGGGGCTCCTGCTAGTGAACGGGCCTGGCGAGCGAGCGAACGAGCTAGAGAGAGAGGAAATGAACGGGCAGGGCTAAACTAGTGGTAGTCTCCGGCCGTTGAATTATTATAGGAATAGCCGTCGCTAGCAGGCAAGAGGGCAAAATGAATGAAGGTGGACAAGGGCGGCCGTGTGGATACAAAGGCCATGGAAGGTTAGGTACCTACATACTTACTCGTCCTACTACAGAGTACAGGTCAGGTCGTCTGGAGACGAGCGGCAGAGCACTACTATCCGACTGTTAACTGAGATGCATGATACATGCGACATGCTACACATATACGACAGCACCCATGGCAATAATCGACGACGATACATGACTATTCCCAGCCCAGCGCAGTCGATCTCCGTGATCGTCGCAGGGAGAAGGGCGATAGTCGAGCGTCGAAAACAAGAAGACCACAGCAGCAGAGTGGTCGACGAGGACGACGAAGGAGGTATGATCAAAACACCCGTGGACAGACATACATACATCCATGCTCCCACTCACACACACTCACACACACACGGGCAGTTGTATGTAGTGTTGCAGGTAGTGAAAGCAACTAGATCCTTGCGACCACTGTCTACCGCTAGGTCGCTACCTAGGTAGGTCATGTACGCAGTAGCCAGCGAGGTAGGCACATGTGTAGGCATGTACTGTAGGCACATTATGCCTAGCGTGCTGGTACTTACCTACCTGGGTAAGTCCTTGGGTATAAGACAGTACAAGCCTGCGCCACCGGGCGGACTGGCTGCGCACTGGGTCGATTGAGCATCGCAGAGGGGTGGGCGTCGTAATAGCCGTCAGAGGGGTGTAAGCTTGAAAAAGAAGTCGTTGCGCCCCATCGGGGAACCCCTGTCCACTTAGAGCCCCACCCGTTACCTAGATAGGTACCTGTCTTGTGGCTTCCGGGAAAAGTCATTAGCTGTATAGGATGATGTACATATACGCTACCTTTTGGTAAAAGTGTCCCGGGCCAACTGCTACCTCAGGTTCATCTCCAGTCAGTCACCGCACCACTTCCGGCCCCTGGTACTTTATAGGGCACGGTTTTTATTTTATTTTTTTATCTTTTTATTTTTATTTTTTCGGTTTTTCCTTTCGGGGGGTTTTTTTTTGCGGTTTTATTTCCCTCCATACCCTCCATACATGCCCCTACAAATCTCTTGTTTTAATCGCTTTGGAATTTTATCGACCGTCCAGCTCCGCGGTCCTCGGTAGATAGATAGATTATAGAAGCCCACATATCTCTCCGATATCTGCTAGTCTGCATTTTCACGTCTCCACGCAATTCTTGACAGGTGGGCATTATTATATGCAGCTATTTTCTCTATACGTTTCATCGACCTCTGCCAAGAGATTTGTTTGTTGATAATGGTCTCAAAGGCGAAGATGCGTGACTTGTGAAGGCTTGTCCACGGGATCATGATAGATGTATGCTAACCCTCTATACAGCTACTGGAGAATAATCTGAGGTGCCCGGTGCATCGTCAATAGATGGCAATCTTGTTTCCAGTCCTTGCCACTCTAAGTTTGGTCCAGTACATGAGTGGCGCTTCAGAATGGATGTAGCCTTCAACTATCCTTTTTGCCAGAATTACCAGCATGTATTTTGTCCAGTATCGTGTAGATCATCATATATTCTCCCGATATTTGCCACATACTGCCTTCTTATTTAGGCCTTCAAACATGCCTCGCACGATGCAGCAAACTACCTAAAACATATCTCGTTACATACACCTTGAGTCTGCTTTTTCATCATGAAATACCCGTGCCCTCCATACGTTGCCATCCGGGCCGTCGAGTGAGCAGAATATTAGCGAACTCCAAACTACCCGGATTCTTTACCCCCTTTTCTGTTGAGATATATGAAATTCTTCCAACACCGGAGAAATACGCTGCAGACAAACATGTGGCTCCCCTTATCAGCCGTCCATCGTGCTCGACAGCAGTTCCTAGCCATTTACCTCGTGATAGAACTAGCGCCAAGACGAGGGCATACGTATGCAAAGGGGGAAAAACACGCACAGTAGCAGCACCATTTAACCATTTCGTAGGAAAGACAGCCGTGTTTTTTCAACTCTATGTTATTTCTCTCTTTTTATGTTTTCTGAGTCAAAGCCATGATGGGTAAAGTAAAACGTACGGTCACAGTTGGTAACAGTAGCGATAAATAATTTTTTTTCAATCACCATCTTTCTCTCTTAAGATAAACAACAAGTATCAACCGTGTGAATGATCATTGTGGGGTAACCGCAATGGCACTGTTTTATGCCGCACAAGCCGGAAATGCGGATATTTACTCTCCACGATCTCTCAGTCATGTGGTCTATCGACTGTCTGTTCATTCGTATAAGCTAGCAGTGTGTGGTTGATGCCTTGGCGCTGTTCATCATGTGCGATTTTCATCGTAATGTGATATTGAAATAGGGGAAAGAGTCTACTTACACATAGAGAAAGCTGTAGCCCACGAAGAAATGAAGCCATATGTCAAATTACTGTGGCGCTGTCTGCACGCATGTGATAAGTATCATGTGCACCCCTATTGAAGTCTGTCACAAAGCCCGTTGGAGAGTTTACAAGTAAATATTCTAAGTGCTGCGGGCTCCGTAAACTTCAAAGTGCTTCGTAGATGCGGCACATGATAAAACTATCTGCTCTGTTTTGGCCCAATCAAAAGTGAGATAGTGTATATAATTATTCGCCGGCCCGTGGATCGTGAAGGTGCAATTGTTCGTGTGTTGCTTGAAGAAGAAGGTGGCTAATTCGTCGTATATGCCGTATTCGGTCAAGTAGGATGCAGGAGTTTCTATTTGCTCCTAGGTTAGGTTCATGGGATCGATTCATACCGTCAAACGCTATTACTTGTCCGTGCTGCCTGGAATCGTTGAATATTTTAAAAGATCTAGCGAACATCGGCGTGAGAGCCTCCAACTATGTGCATGGCCCATGCAGATACCAAACTTGATTTTCAATATGTCTTGCAAAAAGTCAGCAGTAGGTCTGAGTAGATAAAACCACGCCAAACTGAGACATGATGAGATCCACGTATGGAAAGTGTCCTTGGCTTGAACAACCCTATCTTCGAGGAGATCTCATGTAAGGGCATCTCTAGTTGTCCGGTTCCTGTGTCAGGATCTCGCTACAGAAGTCAAGGTATGGGATATCTCCAAAATAGGTGGCTGTGGCGCTAGGATTTCAGGGTTATCCATTGGATGATCTGTGTTGCCAACATCCAAAGCAATTTTCTCTGCTCTAGAGAAAGCTGTTTCATGATATGCTGGCAACCCCTTGCTGTATACCAAAATGCGGAAAGATCGTCGTGATGCTTCGTGGAGAGATAAGTAGGTGCTTTAGTAGATGCGGGTTGAGCAAAACAATTGAAGAATGAACAACAAAAAAAGAAAGCAACCCAATCTGAGCACATGTCAGCTGGTTGTTACTATCGTTGCAGCTTGAATTTCGGGGGTCAAAATGGGGTCATCGCCGTCGCTAGCTTCAGCGCCCTTGGATGGAAGTGCCTAACCGTTCTCTTCATAGCGCATCCCATACCGTCAGCGAGGCAATCTGCACATGCTGCGCACTTGGATTCGACGAATGGTTGCGTGACTGAACACCTACACCGCTGGAGTGGTGAGACTTGAGACATACAGCGTTGACAAATAAGCCGGGACTGGTGACTTCTCATGAACATGAACCCACGACGCTACCACGGGACGCGCTTAGCGACCGAAGCATCGCAGAGATTTATTAGTGAAGATGAACGACATTACACGCCAACAGACTACTACTGCCTACAGTAAGAAGGCAGTATTATACTTACTAAGCATACCATTACCGTAGTGAGGATATAGCGTAGCGTATACCTTTCCGTTTCTGGTAACGAATTTACATGTAACATGCAGCTCTACATGTAGGTGAAAAGCCCAGGCGTACAGTTCATGGGACCAGCTTTAACACAGTAGAATCCTGCCAGGGTGGGACTCTCATGCGCCACATCTCCTACTGTAAGTGACTCCTTATTCTGTCCTTATCTAACCCTCTTGTTCCACCTCCTACTCTATCGGCAACCTGGGATACCAAGGAGTCTATGGGTACATTATAGGTGGTCTAATAATAGTCGGTGATTCTTGGGTAGCGTGCACTGGGTAGCAGTGTTGGTAGGCGTGTACGTCCCCTCGGAATTTGCCTCCCGATACACCCGCCCTGTATTCGTCCATCCCGTCTTTCAATGGCGTTTTATTTTCGGCACACTGCGCGATAGGACGCATCTACATGGCTTCGTCAAAGGGCATCCGTTCCCTCGCCATGACGCTTCTCCCCTACCCAGTTTCTACTGCTGTACGACCGGTTCGCTACCGTCAGACTACCATGTATACTGGGGGTCAGGACCGTAAGTATATAGCCCATTTTGCCCTTGCATGTATTGTATTATGTATTGCGGTAGAGATCGTTGTCGGCCATGGTAGCGATCTTACCGTACCTACCACCCCGCAGAAATATCGACGTCTGCCTACACGTCCATGCATCTTAGTTACTGTAGATATACCTACTGTGCAGTGCTGACTTACACCAAGCTAGAGAGCCAGCTAGCTCCCGGTCTGCATTAACGTCAATACTATTGCGGTTGCATTGCTTTGCAGACCAGGCCAGTCGCGCACTCATTGGTCACTACGGGGAGGCACTTCCTCGCCTGTGTCGCCTCCCACCGGCCAGGACGCGTGCTGTTCACCAATCCAGATATACCGAAGCCCTACTTAGATGCCGGAATCACGCACGCGCGCAGAGGTAAACAACAATGCCCCTAAACTATCGCGGGCCTGACGTCATGGAATCCCGGAGA
Source organism: Xylaria arbuscula (assembly GCA_022385695.1). NCBI lineage: Eukaryota > Fungi > Ascomycota > Sordariomycetes > Xylariales > Xylariaceae > Xylaria > Xylaria arbuscula. The sequence continues at coordinate 112,064 of MU279386.1, forward strand.
TACTTCTAATCAGTATCCCTGCCTCCTCGCAACCCCCGTCGCTTGCCCAGTTCGGCACCTTCGAGCTATCAATCTGTCGTGCTGTAAGTCGCTATTCTCAACTCCAACGCCGCTTAAACTCTGGTACCTATTACCAGGTGACTGACTAGGACACAGCCTCCTTTCATCGACGAAGAGCCTGAGTCTTCGGCATTGTCTCCGAAACGCTTCCTTGCGAACGGCAACCTAGGAGGCGAACAATGCCCACGGTCATTCCGCTGCTAACACTACGCTGTGATACTTTAGTAGCTTATCTGATCGTTTTCGATTGAGCCATAGGTAATAACTGTACAATCGCAACACGATGGCTGAAGAAATCGGTCCTGTTTCAGTCGGATCGCTTCCGAACTACCCTGGTTCCTGCTAACAATAGCACGCTACTACTCACTGTATTATACATTTCACACAACGTAGCCGTACGCATGGTCAACTTGGCATAAGCTGCACGCTTCACGAGAGCATACTTGCTATTAACCTGGCGAACTCGATGTTGTCGCACGTGCGTTAGCACAGGTCAGCGGCTCTTTTTTGTGCGGTCTCATCTGCGGTCTCATCTGCGCCTATTCCTAATAACAGCGATGATTTTCAGATGGTCCCCGCGACGGAGGCGACGCAAACGGCGGGAAGCGGCAAGCTCTGGGATTGTTCTGGGGTTGTTATGGGATGTAGGCAATCACGCTGCTGAAAGTCAAACAACTATTTCATGACAGACGCGAACAAAACCCCACAGCCTCTTCTCATGACTGCGTCCATGTCGACTCCATTGAAGCAGTTCATGGCGGGCTCTGCACGATGCGACGTCACGGGAGACATCTTCTGTACAGCATCCCGGATTGCCCCCCGGCTGGCTCTGAATGGCTTCCCCTGACATTACACCGCGTCCGGTATGTTGGGGGCCAAATTCTGCAACGATAGACTCGATTATCCTACACCACCCACCACCACCACCACCACCGTCGCCGTCGACAACAATAACAAACACTAGCTTCTGTGGGCAGATGTCTACGTGTCAAGTGAGCACGGTGCTTCACATCATTTAGTCTCTACTCGAAACGGAGCCGGCTATCCAATGGCATACTATGACTGGCTTAATCTGAAACATGACGTTCCCGTCAACGTGCATCGGTGCCCGCACTTCCGTCTGTGTCCTTAGACGCACACAAAACATTTCCATAAATCATCGCGGACAGAGTTTGAGCCCGAGAGATAGCGTCAACTCACTGGCTTGTCAGGGCTTGTCAGGACAAGCGCATGCACGCGTTTCTTTCTTAGTCCGCATGCCAAGCTTTTTTACTCAGGGTGATCTTGGTCGCATCTCACGTAGCTAATCGTAGTGTGGTGTACCAGTCAGGATCCGCCAAGATCACAGTAGAGATACTACTGCACGTTTTGGTCAGCCACGAAACTAGTACAATATAATCAGCTCGATGGTATGTAACCTGAGCTGTACCTCCTCTTGTCAGCTCCCCCCACACGCGGAACGCTCAAACGCTCATCGATACCAACTTCACGCGAAGTAGGAGTTACTGGGTCCGCTAACCCGTCGCTACAACATTCGAAAAGTCTTTTGTATGCTATCACATGTATCTGCAAGCATCAGACATGGAAAATATAACCCAACGACTCTTCAACCTTCATCCAAATCTTCAATTAGACCTTACGGCGGAAACAATTACCATATTTGGTACATACAATCCCATTATTATCGTTCATCAACCTTGACTTAATGATATGCCGAAGACATATATCTATACCCACATACCGTCTCGCGTGCACACAGTCCGTATGATTATAACAGATTCATTGGACAACGTGGCGGATTGGTCCATCCTTCGTGCAGGGACAGGGACAGGGTCGAGAAGCTCACAATTACACCCATCGCCTTGACTATTTTCCAGACAGCTGGTCCGCGAGCTTGACGATGCTCTATCTCTGATTTATTTGATTAATTTGCCCATTTCCCCCCGACCCTTGCCGCGACTTTGCGCATAGCGCTATTGATTTCGAGGTCTTGGTCAGCCCGTTGTTAACCAAAGACGGCTAACTTATCCGGGATCGAGCAGCGCTTTGCAACATTGCGTTACAATTTAGCGCCGGCCGGCTGCAATATCACAGCCCGCGTCCCGCCCCAGTGATGCGCTTGCTCATTGGTCCGGTAAGCGTTGTCATTCGCCTCCTGCCTGGTACACAACTCACGTCAGGGTATACAGGGTTCTTTCTCAGGCGCCGCCTAACCACTCACCTTTTCCACACACACATTCTTTTCTCTTGTTTTCATTGGACTAAAAATGACACAGAAATCCGCAGTGTCTTAGCACAGATGTTGTTAATTGAACTAATAAGCACGAGTGAACAACAATTACGTAGTAGGCAGCTGACCCTAGCAATATCCATGCATCCATTCTTATGTATGGCACCTCGTTAGGTGTGTGGTATTGAATAGCGTTACACTACCCTAGCACAATAGTGCTTGTGGCGGTGCTCAATAATAGCTACTGAGTAAAGGGACTTCTAATGCTCTTCGGCTTCTTTACCCAAAAGGGTCCTTAAATCGGCGATCATTCAGCTGTACCAGTCCCCTTTCCCAACTCTGTTCTATCGTACCTAGGCAAGCATCTCGAGATGGCATATTCCCCGCCTTGCCTAAATACGCTTAAATTCTATTCATTGAACTATAATTCATGAGTAAGCCTGCACATGTCATATTTTTAGGAGCTCGGCTATACGGCCAGGGGAATCGCATCGCAGTAATTCATATCAGTCTTGGTCGGCTTCGCGGAGCTGCCGGTCGGCAATGTTGCTGTATGCTACTGAGAGAACTGTGCATCAAGATCCAGCGACCGAGGTTCCGTGTTTCTCCATCCGGAGCCCGCGATGGAGGTGAGCCGTGATGGAACGGTGCACCCAGGAGCTCGGGCGGCCGACGATTGTACTCCCGTGTCTCGTCGCCGTGGGCTAAGGGGGCGACTCGGAAAGACCGGTTGTCAATGCAGGAGAGCTCGTGTTCGGCGCTCCGCAGCGCCCCCATTCCCGTGATTCCCGTGGAACGGCTTGTCCCGGAGGTGGGTAGGCATGCCTTGTTTTTTTCAATCGCATCATTGTGCATGTGTGTCTCTGCACTGCCACGATGAAACCCTTTATCACTATATATCCGATCGCTGATGCAACCCAACGAGATCACTCTGTGCCACAGGAGGCAAAGACCAGCTGTAGATCATTTCCGGGATTGATAGGGCAAGTGTCAGGGCGGCCTTTGCCGTCGCAACAGAAAAAGGCGAATTCCCAAAGCGCCGCCACTCCCCCTTACCCATGCGGAGGCATAGTGTAGTCAGGAATTAATTGCTGGGTACGGTGCTGGTGAATAGGCCCCAGGATACACCCATACCATAAATAGTATATTCTCAGGCTTGCAATACCTTTTCTGGACATCTTTGCCTTGGCCGCCGGGTCCGAGCTTGGGACCTGCAGCGCTCGCTACATCATAGATGGGATGAAGGACCCTGAACATATCGCTTCGTGATAAGATCGGCCTCCTACGCTACCACTCCTGACAGGGGACTCCGTCATGCAAATAATCTCGACAATCCACTTGCCGCTTTGATCAGCCACCGGCACCATCATCACTGACCACACGGCAACGTGGAAGTGACGCGCAGAGCCATAATATCGTCCTCGTGTAGACTCTAGCTTCTATAAGTGACCCCTGGTGATATATCCGTGTGGCGACATCGATGGAAGTGTACCTTCTCGCTACAAGCCACGACGACACCTGTGGCTATCGTGTACTTTCTATTCTAATCACACCCCTTGACTCTCACCCAGGCCTGCCATTATAGTTTGACCACCGGATTATACACACCGCTTCGGACAAGGCTGCGAGGCTACTTCTGACACGAGAAGATCGTCGCGATGCCCTCGTACTTCGACCCACGGGGTCTCCGTTCTGTCGGTAAGCTAGCCCTATGCTCTATCTGATCATCGCATTTCACATCGTGTTCTTGAATTAAGGGGTATCGTTCGTGAGATTCACCGCTATTAGGTATTCCCACGGGAAGAAAGGATACGAGGGGCTTCTAAGAGTACCAGCGGGCAAGTCACTGCGCACTTTGGACTGAGTCCAATCCCCTATTGGACAGCCATCGTCATCCGCATTCGCCAAGAGCTTGATGGAGGGATCTCGGCGTTAGTAACGAGTGCTTCATCACTTGGGCTTCTTGAAGAAAGGGTGCTGAACAGCAAGGCGCTGAGATTGTTGCGGAGATTGGTTCAAGATATAGAACAGTAAGACCAAAATGTACTTGAGAAATGCCTTGAGAAATGCCAGCGGTATGCAGAGAAGGCAATTAAGAACATATGATATGTTCGTAGTTTGTGAAAATTAGTCGCCTGTTGCTGTCAGGATGATGACTGCTGCAGCCATATCATCCGCATGAATCTCTTTAGGCCCCTTTCCAATGTCGAACTATCTGAACCAGGGCCGCTCTATGTGATTCATTCTGACGACTTGTAGATCTGAATAAGTTTCTAAGATTGCTTATGTAGTTCTCTTCTTCTGGTACATCTTCTTTTGGCACTGGAAGAAAATCCGATGCGCTCATTTTTTCGATGAAGTTGAAACACCTTTGTTGAGAGGACTGAACCGCGGGCTTACTGCTCGTTAAACCTCTCTCTCGCCGTCATGTCAGTTTTTAAAGCTCACAATAGTAGCAACTTAAAAAGTTGCATAGAAAATACAGTGTGAGAAGAAAGATAATTGATAACACAGATTCCAACGGTAAAATGTCTAAATAACTGGGAAATTGTCACAAGTCCGCTTATTTCACTGCGACCCAGAGATATCAGTCAGACAACACACAAATTTATTGAGAAGAGCTTTCCGCCCATTGAGTTTGGCTCGCTGTCGGACTCTCCTACGTTTGAGAGAGTTGAAGGATTACTAACTACTCTATTGAGCCCTATCTACTATCTACATTGCCATGCAACTGCATCCAGATCTACCATTTCAGCTCTGAAGCTTCTTCAACACATATTTGTGCCGATATTGGGTAGGTGTTGAAGGTGCCAGGGTGCCCCTTTTTGAGAACTGCCGGTCCTGAAGATAATAATAGCAGTTTCATGATACCCCTGAACAGAGACAATCTAGTATATAGTCCAAAGAGATAGATTACGAAGAAGTTTAGATATCTTAGTGCAATAGGAAGAATGCTTATATGATATATACTACAAGTCCTAACAGTCAGCATATCAAATACTAGACGAATAGTGTCTAGTAGGACTATTACTCCTTAGAAGACTTATGAAGGATGAATGGTTTAAAACCTGAGTTGCGAAATGTCTCAAATACTTTCAGGAACCTCATATCCTAAGTAAGTGAGAGACACTTACTGTTGCCTGTAAGTACCGGAAATATCTTCGTGGGCACCTATTAGCTCTGCTCCTAGATTTTTTATGTAACTTGTGACATATATCTTGAGGCATAAATTACTAATTTGACGTTAATCATTGTTTAATAACAAAACAAAAACATAATATTTCTTCCTGCATCTATCTGTAATTTGGCGTTAATTACAGTCGGGGCGTTCCTAATATTTTAGCCCGCTGCACAACGCGATTCAAGGCTCTAAAGTTTGCACCCGCTTGAAAAGGGGTTTAAGGCCGTGCGACAACAAGGCGTCTCCTGTCCACCCTAAGCAAAGGGCTCCTGACACGGACTAATTAGGAACATAAATTTCACTTCTAGCAACGGGCTTACGCTTTGAATTCAATCTTACAGTGCCTATGATAAAAGCCTATCTCTAAACCGACCTATATTTTGCAACTTCAACTGTTCAAACATAACGCTGTCATGACTCTCATGACTCCAGATCTGAAGCCTATTTCGTGGTGTGGACTGCGACATGGTTTCCTGCTGTAGTTTTGCTTTTTGTTAGGTTATACAACCCCGTTGGCTTCTAGTTGTGGGCCAACATAATGGGAGTTTGTTGTACAGAGCTAGCTATCACAAAGGACGTATTAGAGGCTTAGAGATAGACTAAATTAGACCATAATCTACTAAGGGGCAACTAGGTCCTTGACCATTCGGAATGTTTCCTGACCCTCCCTCGGATAACTGAGGCTATACATACATATCGTCGGTATTCCCAACCGCCGACCCCCGACCCAATGTCTCAGATTAGCGAGGGCTGAATAGCCTCACGCGAGACAATTTGCAATAACACTTTCAGCGCGTGTTACATCCGCAGATATTACCAAGACCTACAGCCTCGTATTCAGAACTTGCGACACTACCGTACAACACTAGCGGATTATAGGCCTTTACCTTAATCTACCTCCGAAGGCATACGGAAGAAATACCACTTGTTTAAGTCCTAAATAATAGCGGCGAAATATGGGTGAAATAGGTTGTGCCCGTGCATATACATAGGGTCGCCATGTGAAGAGAGAGGTAGTTAACATGTGCAACGAGATCTTCGCCTAGATGGGGGTCTAGACTCCTTGCGGAACAACAAATTTTCACCATATGCCTGAGCCTAACACGTAGAAAGTTTAGACTGTATAGAGGAGGGTATTCAGAGCCCACTGGAGATCATCGCGCAGCATCTAAGTCTTATTGTACCCCCATATTCTGCCCATAGTTGGCTCCTGATAGGGGTTATCCTGAAGTATTGTTTTAGTATCAAGTGGCGTCAGAGATGTAGTTTTGTATTCATCACTGCCTGCTAGGTTAACGGCTCCTAAAATGTAAACTATATTACAATCTTGTTCTCTATCACGTGAGCAGTAGGGTGACTTGGTCACTTCGACTTCAAACGGTGAGCCCACCCCTTTTCTTTTTATGTCCTAGTCTTCTATTCATGCTTAATTAAGTGCATTCCTGTATTAATATAGATAATTGAATCAAAAGTTCTCGCTTTAGCTAATGATTGCAATAGGCAAGCATGCTCAAACAGATATAATTTCATGGTAGGCTGTCTAATGTGCTGGCTATCTCCTTCAGATCATTTTGGTTGTTACACTTTCCATATCATATCTGTAGCAATGATATGTCGATCTTGCTATTAAATCACCTTTTTCTCAGAGTTACTTTAACTGGCTAGAATAGAAGAAAAAAAAAGGAGTTAATTTTCTAAAAGACTTAATATGAAAAAGAAATTGTCAGTCTCCATTAGTTCTGAGGAAGTTGACAAATTTTGTATCGAATTTCAGAATCTCTACTCAATAATTTCGGTGAGGGTTTTATATTATCTCTTTCAATACATCTCTAATATTCATATCACCGCGAATATGAATAATGTTATAGTCAATTCCATCGTAGTTCTTTTTATTTGGAATAGCTTCGTTTGGAATACGGCGTCTTGCAGCGTGATCGTAATACTGTTGCACTTGGGTGGAGCGCTTATATTTACCGTTAGACTTCACACGTCGAACGGCATCGTTTTTTAACAAGTATAGCCATGGCTGGTTTCAGGACTTGGAATTAACTCTATTCAGAATAAATAATCTTAAGACCTTGACCAATCGGATTCGCTTCCGTTCAGGTGGCTTGGCTCTGAGGTTATATACAATTTTGGCTACTTGAATAAACCGCCGACCTCAGCCGCTATATCTCAGTTCAACCAGGGATGAATAGGCTCACGCTGGACATCAGCAATAAAGTCATCAATATCGCTAAAAAACGCGTCCTAGCGCGAATAAGGCGTTCAGAGGTTCCGAAACCTGCAGCCTCGTACTCGGGACGCGTAACACCAAGTATGGTAGTTATAAGGCCGGCAAATACTATCGGGATAATCATACCCGTATATTATGTGGCTGATGATACGATGATCATAAACGTTTAACATGATCATATGGTATTATTTAGAAAATCAATCAAATTCAGATCACACTCCGCTATATATCAGGTAGTTGATGAAGGTCATCAGGGTTAGGGTTAGGGTTATTACATAGATATTGACTTGGTCTGGAGAGTTCTTTATCACCACGCATATACCGTTGATGTGAAAGGCGCAATATCAGAGCTATTTAACATGAATTGGAGAATTAGATAAGTTCATACCTGCGGACCAGCAACGTGCTCAGCGTACCTAAATGAAATCCACTTAGAAGAAGACATGGCTGCTGCGCTCAACACGTGTGGGACCTCTAAACGGATTTACTAAGCACTCTAATATGATAAGCAACGTCCATGGACTTATTTCAGGGGCTGGCACTTTGTGATTAACATGGTCTTGCCTATGCTAAGAGGCTTATATCTTCCTTCGGCAGTGGAGACATGTCTCTAATGAGTAAATGGGTATGAAGAAAGAAGATGCATCTAACTGTATCCAAGACTGGAACATGTTGAGTAAATTCAACAGGGTAATGCTCTCTGACAACGTGTACGACATGTGAATGGTATCTGTTATCGTAATTATAGATTAACTACATGTTACTGTCTCTAAATTCATGAAATAAATTACAGAGTAACTTTTTGTGTACTCAATACATGAGATAAACATTTATATCAGCTGCTATAGGCTGTGCTGACTCTAGTATGCCCGTAGGGCCGGAATAGCGCGCATGAACTAGGTTAGGTGTACAGCCGCCCAGCTACGCAAACCCTCCATTCCATCCAACCCGACCAGGCCTCGGTTATACAATTGAGGGACTGTGGCTAGGTAGCCAAGCTCTTGTGGTTGCTCATTGTCGACCGATATCGCGAAAGTGAGGTAAAGTGAGGTAAAGAAGAGAGAAAGCTCGTCGCCTACGTGTACGCAACAAACCCTTATATACCTAGACAAGAATAGGGGCAGTGGTAGGTTGGTCCGTGCGAGGCTAGACTGTGGAGTCATTGAATCTTCCATTTGTAGCATCGCTTATCGCCTGCTAATAATTCCAATGATAGGCTCGCCTTTGTCGTTGAATAGTGAGATGTGATCTCATCGATGTCTGGCAAGGATGAGAGCAATCCGACCAGCCGGCCCAGCTAATCGTGCTCATGTGCAACCGTTTCAACCCCATGGGGAACTACAAAGCGACTTCTTGGCGACTGAGGGGTAAAGAATGGGGGCGGCTTTACTTCAAGTGTTAAATGTTCGGCGAGTTATTGCTTTATGGGGAAGTAGTGCAAACACTAGTGGTAGCCGGTGCCTCAACCGCCAGAGATTACAGTCGCGTAGACTTCCCTAGCATATTGTCCCCGACTTGTTATCTCCAAAAAAGACATCACTATCCAAACTTTCTGTACACTAGCGTAGAGTTGGAGAAGGATCTATCAATTATATACACAGGAATACACGCCGAACGTTTTCCTGTTTGAACCTGACTTGGGAGTCGGGACTGCCACTCACTCCACCATAGCTTCTGACATCACTTTCAACAAGCTCAACGCATCCCCCAATAGACGTGGTCCAACTCATATGGCTCCCAAACACCGCGCACGGCCTTGCGTCAACTGCAGAGGTGGGTATTGTCACAACTATGTAACTATCTGAAATGCTGATTAGAACTCTCCATAGAGAAACACGTGAAGTGTACATCATCTGCTCAACCAATACTCATTGGATATTACTAATCACTTAGAGGAATAGGTGATGGTGGAACACCATGTAATAACTGCCAAAAGACGGATTCGTCGTGTTTGCCTGTTCGAAAAAAACGGCCATTCCGCTTTAAGAGTGTGATTCCGCACAGACGCGCTTCGCTCGTTTCCAGATCGGAAGAGGGTCAGCATTCTCACATGAATGGAGGAGACGTGTCATGGTAATTACCGCACAACTAACTATATTATTTGATCAGATCCACATGAGGCTGTGCAAGACGATCAGACACGCACTGAAGAAGGCTCACTGTCTGAAGCTGCCGTAATATTGCAGACTTTGAACGGTAGACTTGACATAAACCTTGAAGCAAGTGAAAATTCTGCTACCCTTGACAGTCCGTGCCCCTCGAGGCACGCAAGAGAACTAAGTAGTGAACTGGATTCTCCCGAATCTGGAAGCCGGGCCTTAGTTGCTGTCCACAATCGGTCATGCTCTCCTCCTGACACTCAGTATTCATACTTATCAAGCCCGCTTCATGCTTACCAGCGAGTCGAGTTCCGGCCTGGCACTTCCTACTCTGCCCCCACCCTGGGGTTACATGAATCCTCACAAGTTGGCTCTTCGTCTAGGACAGCCAACAGTATTGGATCACCAGAGAATTTCAACAATGAGAGCGCCCCAGGTTTCCAAGAAGCATGTCTAGTGCGATGTTTTGTCGACCATCTTGCTGATGCAGTAAGTCACCAGTTTGCCTACTGCCCGATACTCCGATTCTATATTGCGACTAGTTGCCGGGATCTCGCGAATTTCCTTTCTTCCCTGGTTGCTTCTCAATTCGACACATCGATGCCATCTACTTTACTTCATATATAACTGACATCGTGCAGTTCGACACAACTGATCAGCATCGAGCATACAAGACAATTGTCCCTGAGGAGGCTAAAAAGAGACCGCTTCTCCTTAATGCTATCTGCACTGCTGCTGCTGGGTACCTCACGGTCTTGCAATCAGCACAAAACCCCAAGGGAGTAGTCTGTTATGGTGGCATCCTACTCCCTAATCTGAATAAAGAGTCGACGATACACTATCATAATGCCTGTATATCATATATGATGGATTACTTAAATCACCCCTCGGATCCTTTTGACGACGTGCTGATCGCTATTCCGATCCTCCGTTATCACGAGCAGGTTGACAGTAAGCTATTATCACCCTGTGTTTTGGTCATATACAGTTGTTGTAATCTAATCATTTGATTATAGTGCACTTGACTGGCTCCGACGAAGAGACATACAGCAATGCGCTGGGAGCTATCTTTCGCGCTAAGCAGTCAAGTTTCGTCACGTTTCTAAGCGCTATCACCAGCTTGAAAGTACCTATCTCAAAAGACTTCACGTTACAACGCTCTGCGTGTCTTATTGCCTTAAGGCAGGAAATATTTGGCGTACTCAACTACCGCAGGCCATTCAGACTTTCGTTACCAGTTCATTATTATAGTGACCTTGCTTTGTCCCAGACAGATAACTATAATGATTACGACTGGACAAACCACATCCTGATCTGGTGTGCTTATGTTTTAAAGCACTGCTATGGATCAGAAACTGATACCGATGTGGCAACGGATAGCCAAAGCAGAGCTGAGCAATGGCAATCCCTCAAAGCTTTTGAGCAACAGTTGAAGTCGCTCAGCCCAAATCCCCTGAATCCGTTTTTCTATAAGGAGCGTGACCCAGAAATGGGACAGTTTTTCCCTCTCGTATGTCAAACCAACGATACCAAGTTGATTGCAATGCAGCATATCGAGTTTGGTCGCATCGTCATGGCAGTTCATGACCATTCCATCATTGGGCTAGGCGCTGCCGCGGCAGCCCGAGCTATGCAGGCCCAGCTAAGACATTCCACGAGGATACTTTGCGGCCTGGCTTTATCACACAGAATTCAACCAGCCATGACTGGAGCCTGTACTGCTATTTCCTTATGCGGTGAGTACTTTCATGACCCAAGAGAACAAGATGCGATTGCGGAGTTGATGGCCACGATGCAAAGGGAGTACGCATGGTCGACATCGTTTGTTATGGAGTCCTTGAGAGAAGCATGGAGTTTTTCTCGGGGAAATAGTCGAGAGTTAGGAGACTAAGGACATCACATACGCTCAAGTATCAAATAAAATGATGCCCGGTCTATGTTTTCCAGGTGATAATTATTCGGCATAAGGGCTCAGTGAGCTATTCATTTTGACTTATGGGTTATAGTCACTTCAGTACTTAACCCACTTCCCACTGCAGTAAGTAGTCATTTGCTTTTGTCTTGATATGATGCCTATGGGTTTTGGGATCGCCATCAACAATTATCAAGCTGTTATTAGGCATACTTAACATATTGAACTTGTTACATATGAAGGAGAAATCGTAACATATCATTACAGCCCTATTAACTATTGTCCTCAAACTAATCGCTGGCATACATCTTCGAAGGTCCTGTTCCAAATCATCTCTAGCAAAAGAACCCTGATAGCTGGCCTATCCTTCTCACTCTATCTCGAGCTTCCGTCTCCATATCTTGATCGGCATAGCTCCACAAACCATGTTGAACGCTTCCTTCCGTTCCAGTTGCCAGTCCGAATCAGGCATGGCAAAGTCGTATCGGTGTACCAGCGACGCCAGGACCATTTGCTGCTCTAGATATGTGATGTTACGGCCAAGACATGATCGCGCTCCGGCCGAGAAAGGAATGAAGCCGGACTCTAAGTTCCTTCTTGACTCTGCATCGAGCCATCTCTCCGGTCTAAAAGATTCTGGATCCGGGAAGAGATTCTTATCCCTGTGCGCGGCATAGATAGTCATGTTAACACTTGTGTTTCCCGCAATCCATTCCCCCATGATCTGGGCGCCTTCGGCAGGTGTACGTCTCGGGAGACCCGCTGCCGTGGGCGGCATGATTCGAAGGCCTTCGTCAATGCATGCGCGGAGATAGGGGAGGTCTTTGATCTTATCAAATGAGGCAACGACCTCGTCTGGATCTAGCACGGAATCGAGTTCTTGGCGAAGCGTCTCGAGTACTTGCGGGTGTTTGATGAGTAAATACAGGTTTTGGGTGAGAGCCATAGCTGTCGTGTCGGCACCAGCATTGATAATGGCACCCACTTCGGAAACGATCTCGCCCCACTCAAGGTTATTGGGGCTCCCATTCTTGTCCTCCATCAGAGCCTGGAAGAAATCATCTAGTTTCTCTCCTGCTTGGTATCTTTTCAGGCGTTCTGCTGCCTGGTGATAACAGATATCTCCGAAGGCCTTGCCTCCATGGACCAGCTTTTTCCATTTGCTGGGAATAATTCCAACAAGCCATTCTAGCCAAGGGAATAGATTGTAGTCCCAACAAAAAACCGAGGCAACCGAAACCATCTGTTCAAAAGACAACCTGTAGCGTGCCTTATATAGCGTGCCATTTCGCCTTTCAGCTACGACCTCATCGGATCCTGTGTCTAGTAGATCCATTCGAGCTGAGAGAGCAATGGAGTTGATAGCTTCGATAGTCCAGCAGTTAATCCACTGGCAGAAATCCACCGGATCGAGCGTTTGACCATCGAGTGGCGCAGTGCAGAGCTTATCAAAAGCTTTGAAAAGCCTCTCGGTAGTAAAAGCAACCTTGTGCTCCCACCTCTCTAGATTCTTTAGAGCGAAGGCAGCAGAGAGAAGCTTGCGCTTCCGGGCATGATCCGGCTTGTCAACGACATCAAATAAGTTTCGGTGGGAGCCGGCCGTCATATCTTCTTTGATGTCTTTTGTGCAGGGAGTCATATGACCGTAAATATCTTTAATGGCGCGAGAGTCGCAGAATGAAAGACTATTAGGGCCAATTCTCAAGATGGGCTTTCCAGTACGCTCATGTTCGAGATATAAGTCACGCGAACGGAATCCTTGCGCGGAGAGATAGCAATAGTTGAAATCGGTGAAGGGGGAAAGCCAAGAATAGTTTGGGTATTTCCTCAGCCCTTTCGCATCGATTAGATAGCTGATAGTTGGTAGAATGATGAAATATGCTATGGCCGCGCATATTATGATTGTCGAAGCAGCGAGGGTCAACATGATTGGAACAGAGAAGCGATAGTCTCATGAACAATACGACCAGCTAAAATGTAATAAGATTCATGGATGAGGAATGCATTGGAGGTCTCGGAACGCATGTTATATATCCAATTGAATAACCAAAAACTGCAATGTGGACAAATAGTGTTTGATTTGAAGATAGACACATATGTAAAGTGTGGATGATCATGTTATCAAAGTGGGCACGTCATTGTCCATTCATCTACCCCGGATCATAGTACCCCGCGATGAGCTCGACACCAAATGACAAAAACTCTAAACCCGAAGAAACATAAAAATTCCCGATCGATCCAAATTTATGGTTATTCGCCGATGCTGTATCTTAATAGGGCGGCCTGTATTGGTAAATTTGGGCGAAACATCATGTTTCTATACACGCAAAGGGAGTCGGCGAAATATTTCCTATTCAGGTAATGCCTAGATAGGCTGAGGATGCCTGGAGGCCAGTGGGGGTGTGTCATGAAGAAGTCATTGGTTGGAGACACTTGGATGGAGAGAGTCGTAGCAATTATATAATTAAGATGGCCAAAATAGTATGGTATCTAAGTTGCATGGCTGCTAAGAATATAACGCCATATACCGACGCTTTTGACAGACCTGCTCAATTCTGAACTCCTCTTATTTACGACAATCACATTTAACGTTCGTCGTCTCTTGGAGGGCACTAGATGATCGTCACTTAAGATGGATATCGTAACCCATCCTCTCGTCAATATTGACACGCTCCGGACACTCTCCAGCTATATTGCCCTACACGATTATATCCTTCTTCCTTTCATATTAGTTGCCTCTACCATCGTCTATAATAGAGGTAGCCTATTGCCGAAAAGGGATCCCTACGCTTACAAGTTGTTCGAGCGCCCTCAAGTTCAGTTTGGTTCTCAACTCGATGTTACGCACACAAACACGAGGAATATAGCCGAGAAGCTCGAAGCTTCTAATGCTGATGTGGTCATCTTCTGGGGATCACAATCAGGCGTCGCCGAAGGCTTCGCACAACGCCTTGCTAGCGAATTCACCCATCGCTTCAAGAAGACGGCGCTGGTCGCCGACCTGTCTGACTTCGATCCTCAGACTATAGCGCTCATCCCACGGGCTAAGCTCGCTGTCTTCATCATGTCTACGTACGGCGAGGGTGACCCAAGCGATAACGCCTTGGAATTTGTTGCATGGGTCAAGACCAAGCTCGAGTGCTCTTTGGAGAATTTGCGGTACGCTGCGTTCGGATGCGGTAACCGGAATTATCGACACTACAATAAGATCATTGATGATGTTGTCGCTAGACTAACTAGCCGCGGAGCCACGGCGATGATGCCTACCGGGAGGGGAGACGAGTCGATTCGTGCTACAGAAGAAGACTTTCTGGAGTGGAAAAAGAGTTTCTATTCTGTCCTTGTCTCCCAGTTCAATCTGATCGATTACGGGGTTGGGTATATACCTGGAGTCGAAGTTATTGAAGAGAGCTCCGAGCAGACTTTGAGAGCCCCAGTTCCCTTCGTCAGAAGCACTCCGAAACAAGGCCTGTCCGAGATAATAAACATTCCAATTGCGACACGACGTACAATTGCAACATACCAAGAGCCGGATCGGACTTGTGTGCACCTGGACCTCGACCTTACAGCCCATCCCCAAATTAAGTACAAGACAGGGGATCATATTTCGATTTGGCCTGTGAACCCATCGGAGGAAATATATAGTTTGATCGAAGTACTTGGATTAGAGTCAACGAAGGATACCCACATCCGCTTATTGTCGCGGGATGGCAACCAAGCACTCAAAGTCCCAAGCCCGACAACACCATACACGCTCTTCAAGCACCACCTTGAAATCTGTGCTCCAGTTCCGCGTGAGAACGTTTTATTCTTAGCGGAATTCGCACCGACAGACAGGGCAAAAGCAGAGTTGAGAAGTTTAGCACAGACGAAAGATACATATGCGCGATTCCTTGAACACAACCACGTCACGCTCTCTCGGCTTCTCAGATACGTCACACAAGTCGACCCCGCCGCGATGTGGGCAGGGCTGCCGCTGTCATTCGTGATCGACATACTTCCGGCGATGAAGCCGCGCACCTATTCGATATCGAGCTCTCCCGCCGTATCGCCTCGCCGGGTGAGCATCACGGTGTCCACGAACCCAACAAGACTCACGACGAAGCCGGCCATCGCTATCCCAGGCCTCGCCAGTACTTTTCTGTCATCACCTCTGCCATCCATCGGGGCAGAAGACAAGAATGAGGACCATGCCTCTGCAGCACTGTTGGTCATCCACACTCAAGTGCGCACATCGACATTCAGGCTACCCGCTTCCCTCTCTATTCCTATCATCATGGTAGCAGCCGGGACAGGTATCGCACCATTCCGCGCATTCCTGCAAGACCGCGCCTATCTCGCGTCAATCGGACGCGATGTCGGCCCCATGCTGCTGTTCTTCGGGTGTCAGGGAGAATCAGACTTCTTATACCGGGAGCTGATTGAGGAGCTGCAGGCAGGGCATCTAGCCGGCAAGCTGCAAGTTTTCACTGCATTTTCTCGCTCCGGGGGACAAAAGAAACAGTACGTGGGCGATCAACTCGCGGCGCAGGGTCCGGAAGTCGCCCGCCTACTAAAGAATGATGGTGCCTTTTACATATGTGGTGCGGCATCCATGGCTAAATCGGCAAAGAATGTACTTGAAGAGGAAATGAAGGGATTGAAGGGATGGGGTGATGCTGAGGCGGATGACTGGATAGGGATGCAGAAGAAGGCGAATAGATGGTTTGAGGACGTCTGGAGCTAAAGCCCCTTTTCTTAATAACCAAGTATCAAAAATTTGCTTGACTATAGTTCTTTCTGGTATCTTTTCAGCGATGGCATTACTTGTACCGTTACCCTAGTGCATCTGCCATACAAGGGCACGCGACAGCAACAAAAAGAAAGACGCAAGGTATTACGTACCCTAATTTGCCTAGCCAAGACGCAAATGTGACGTCAGCGAAGCTGCAGATTATCATGATATTTGTAGGATTCCCGTTACTTTAGTGATGCTTTAGGTATCAAGCTGGTTAGGCACCTATAGGTAAACTTCTACTAGTATATTCCTTTATTCAAAATACGAAATACATCTCAACCATCCCTACTAGATGTGCTTTTTTCTATGAGTTTGGTAGGTACTTGTCTGTTACGGTGCCATATGTCCTGAAGTACAATGGAACACAGCTGAATTTGAACCAGATTGGGAAGAATGCAGCTTGGTACGGCATGCAATTGGCGGATACAACGATTATAAGGTTGTATCACAGCCTTAGTGTAGGCATTGCGGAGTGGCAATGCCACGTTAATTTCACACTCTAGAGTTTGACGTGATATGCACCCCTTACTACCACTCTTTTATCTAGAAAGAAAAATCAGCGGACTCGATTTTATCCGAAGACATGAATCGACTCGCACCATCTAATAATCACGTTCTATATTGTGTATGTCAGGACCTCTGTATTTTAGGGTGAATAAAGAAACTTGTTGTTGCACGAAGGTCTCAAAACCTTCGTGATCAACTACCTAGCTATATACAAATATTTCGTTGTACCTTGTGTACTTCGTGACCATCTGTCTGGCCAATGAAGCACTGTCAGCCTCATTATAAATGCTACCCCGCTGTTGGGTAGCAGGAGTGGCATGTTCAACACGGAACAAGAAGAGCCGCTGATTCATATCACTAGTTTTTTCGACTGTCCGATCGGGCAGCGCCACGATGCTACTGGAATGGAACCATTGTGGATATAAGGACCCTAGGGCTACCATCCATCTGATGGAAGACCTAAAAATCAATGAAATCGAGTCTCAACTCCTCTACTTTGACCATATTGCCACCTTTATACGATTCCCCCGGCCTTATACTACTATCTCATCGCCCTGGGACAAAACCTATCTCATATTAAAAATTCACAGTTATCATTCAAGCGGCTTGATCACACACACCTGGAGCTCTCCATGGTCCAGTACAGTCGCCTGAGTACTCAGCTCAAAGAGCTTAGACTTCTCTACCTTCTCCCTGGAAAGCCCAGAGACCCGATCAAGTGTACATTGCGCACCTTTCCGCTGGATTATGCACCAAAATACGAAGCCTTGTCCTATGTATGGGGAGATCCAAATGTCAGAAAAAGCATTACCATCGACGGCACCCCATTTCAAGTAACCGTCAACTTGAAGGATGCACTCGCAAGGTTTCGTCGGCGACACAAACACCGTATACTTTGGGTTGATGCCATATGTATTGCGCAGCATGACCTACGAGAAAAGAGCGAGCAAGTTCCTCACATGGACCGTGTTTATTCTTATGCCAACGCCGTCATTATATGGCTTGGACCGTCTAACTCTAACATTGACAATGCTGTACTGTGGTATAATTCAACCTGCAACAAGGGAAAAGTCGAGTCGGCTGCAGGGTTGAGCGACACTCTCTCTTGCAAAACAGAGCCAGCTGCATCATCTCACGGAGATCTTTTGATATTGGATGCATTTGAAGGCATATGCGCCATTTCCGAGTTGTCTTATTGGAGTCGCAAGTGGACTTATCAAGAGTATATACTGGCTCGACAAGAACCTCTCTGCTATTGTGGCAAACTACCTCCATTTCGGATCAGCACCTTAGTCTCACCCTTCAAAGATAATTTTAGCAATCGTTTCTCTATGGATAATCTCTCAGGAGATGACGAGTTTTGGATGAAATTCGAGCACCTGAGTGAAAGAGTTTTGAACACGAAAATGAAAACGGAGATGATATCGCGACTGGGTGACACAGACGCGAAGGATCTCCCTTTAACCACTCATTTATATAGGACGGCAAATCGCGAATGCTATATGCCACAGGACACCTTCTTTTCTCTATACGGGTTGACTCCAAGGATCCAAAATATCTACCCTCTCAACTATGACAAAGAAGCGACAGATGTTGCACGAGAAATCACTTCATACATAGTGAATTACGAGTATGTCGGATCATTTTGGGCGTGGTTCAGTCTACGGGATGACGTATTGCATAATGAATCGCAACCTTCTTGGGTGCCTGATTTTTCGCAGGCTGCTACTACCGCACAGTACATGTATTGCGTCAATAACGGTCCATATGGACCCGACTCCCAGTCTCATCGATGGCAAGAGGTGCCTCCGCCGCGGATAATGACCAATAATGCAACTCTTCATATTTGGGCGAAAAGACTTGACACCTGCGCCTTCTCGATATTAAGGTTTTCCTGCGAATTGTCTAAAGCTCTGGCCAAAATCGTTACATTGGTCGCATCATCGACGCTCCTTTTAGACGGCCGGTTCTCAGAAGTCAGTCCAAAAATGGCACAATTATGGTTCTCGCATGCATACTACGAAGGAATGCCAGAGTACACCCCGATCGAATTGGTAGAGACATTCTGCTTGATGTATGCAGAGGCGACATCACAGGAAAGTATTGAGATGACCAGCTCTCAAGGAACTTGTAGAGCGCTCATTCTTGCCGCAACAAGACAGATACTTGGGAAAACGATGTTCTTCACAGGTAGCCACTACATCGGTATAGGCCCAGGCGATGTACAAGAGGGCGACATTATCACGACGTCACCTCATCTCCTTGGCCCGTTGGTATTAAGGAAGCAGGCGCCAACATCATCAGCTCAGCAAGGACAATACAGGATGGTAGGGCCAGCTATCTTGGATATCAATCTGAAGAATAATAGTATCGATGAGAAGTTATTAGCAGAGTTCCAGCGGCAGGATCTAGAAGAGTTCGTTATCTGGTAATTTTGCAAGAAGAAAAGCATGCGAAAGATAATCACCATGGCAATAATCAATTCACTTTCTATCAAGTAATCTATAACAAGAGCAGATGCCTGGGCTTAGACTGAAAGCTATTCGTAATATTAGTGTTAGGTACTAAAGTCACAAAGGGATAGAAGGATCCTAGAAAGAGTGTTATGTCTATATAAAGGACCGACTCTCCCCTCTCCAAGAGAGAGAGGAGGTCAGGAATCAATGATGTTGAGGCCCTTGACCAATACTACGACCCAGTTGTACCCTTCGGTGCCTTGACTTTACTCTAGAGACCAACCCCAACTGACAATAATAATCTTCTAGGTCTGCAAGGGTCCTTAGTCACGATTGCTTATTGGGCATGGGAGTATTTATCACGACTCCTCGCAGTGGATGCTTATCAAATAGCCCCTCTTGTCTCTATAACAGTCGATGCACCATCCTTGCTACTATTAACTGCTGTCAAGATTTGACAATCACATATCAACAAACCTAACCTACTGACTTTAAGCTTTAAAATAGGGAAGAATGGATCTACAAAATGAAAAATATACACACCTTGCAAGATTAATTCACTAGGTTAGGCAACTGTCAGCAACGTGTCTTTGACTCAATATCGAGACAGTACGGAAATTCCTTTATCGATTTCGCACACGGAATCCCTAGCCGTGGTCCTCCCTGAATGAGGTTTACTGTTCAATGTGTTGCATGAGTTGGTGATTGATGATGATGAACAGAGTTTGGTATTTATTTATTGTACACACGGACCAAGAACCTCAAGGTGATAATAACAGATCCTCCTCCACCTATATACATTATCCATAGAGGTGAGAATCCATCCCGATAATTCCATCCACGTATATTTTCATGATACTCCTCCAACTCCGATGTTATTCACGAAGGTCCTTATCACCCTCTAGGCCTCCAGTATGCATATATCCATTTAATTAGGAGGGCATGATCCCAACCTCGTGGTGTCGACAGCACGCCGGCTGTCCCAACTTGGCGTTCCTAATAAATCGTCGTGGGCCGAGCAAAGTTCAACTTCATACCGTAAAGTCCATAGATGAGAAATCCAATTTTGAAAAGTCAAAGCCTCCATAAGGCAACACCTGCTGCTGGTTATCAGCTTCGCTATCCATCCTCAGGTTCCCCCACATGTCTAAGCTTATGTTCGGCGTGTCCATGTTATTTCCCAGATACTGGTTGATATCGCCAAGGTCGAGCGGTACCTGCTGATAAGGCGACGTCTGCTGCAGTAAGAATTGCTGCGACGCCGAGGCGGGGGACTCCGCTGAGGCTGAGTAAGATGATGGCGTGCGCGATAGCGAGATCAGTTGACGAAGGCGCTGGATGAATTCAGGGACTTCGACTTGCTGTCCGTATTGAGCGAGAGCCTGCTCGCGTACGGCCCATGCTTTGAGCGTGAGCTGGGCTTGACGATCGATTTTCTTCTGTGAGAGGTCGAACAGGTCGGGGTGGATATCGTGAAGCGAGTCGAGCGCGTCCCATGCCCGTTCGGTAAGCTTGCCCGTTGGCCGCTTGTAGAGCTTGATGGTGAAGAGGAGAAGAGCGTCGAGTTGGAACCCCCCTCTGACGAACCATAAGAACCCCGTGTTGGCCATGCGTTTGTAGACTGTGACGTTTCTATTGTGATTTTGAATAAAGGATTTGAACACGCTGTCTATCTGGTCGAATATCTCTGTTCCCCATTCAGGTTGTTCTTGCATCGGGGTCATGATGTCTCTCATCTTGGCGATAAATAGGGGGCGTATGGACGAAGCAGCTTCCTGGACGCCTCCTTGCGTCGGATCGACATATTTTTGTTCGAATTCGGCCAGCTCTGTGTCGATTTCCTCAACTAGGGCACGGTATTCGTCTATGGCACTGCGGGACGTTGTTGATATAATATGAGGCTCGCGCTTCATACCATCGCGTAACGCGAGGAAGGCAGCTTCGAAGGAGCGGAACGTCCTACTTGTGAACCTGTGATAATGATAGATGAGAAGGACAAAAGCCATCTCCGTCGGACCCTCTCGAGGTATGAGTGGCTCCATTGAGTCTGGAGATAGGTCCGCGTCGTTGAGATTTGTGGGCATCTTGGTATCCCAGTTTGTAGCTACCCAAGCATGGCTTAGACCAGACAACATAGCATACCTAGAATCTTGCGTAACGATATGCCACCACAACCTTCGCCTCATCTCGGTCTCGTAAGGGGAGAGATTGAACTGCTCGCCGTCGCGATGATAGCCCATCTTCTGAGCAATGCGCATGACAGTACCTCCCATAATCCACGTGGCGTGGCTGTCAACACGACCATTTAACGCGAGCTGTGGCATTACATATTAGTAGTGGCACCAAGGCGCGAAAAAGGGGGGGAAATACCATATAAAGCGCGAGGGCCTGCAATATCGTCATATTGTAATTTTTCAAAAAGTTCGAGCGAGTCAATGCGAGCTTTGTGGCCCGAGTGAATTGATTCATTGCCTCTTCGCGGGTCATACCAAGAAACTGAATCACTTCTTGGGCATTGAGTGATACTACCGCCATGTTGTATATAGAAAAGAGGAGAGCCTGATTTGCTAACGAGACTTGGTTGATGTCGGCAGCGGCGTTCATCACAACTGACTGTAAGCTGGGGACATGAATTAATTTGGTTAAGGGGTTGACACGGTCGGCGAAGATTTGCCATAATCTAAAGACGTTGACAAGGCTGTGTTATATGATGTGTCAGCAAGTGAAACGTCTCATGTATTCTAGGGTTTTCTGAAAACATAAATGAATGAAAACTCCATTTAAGACTCTTGAGAAAGAAATACGCACTCTGGCTGTAGTTTTTGTAAATCAATCGATGCATCCTCCACGCCAAGGAAGAGGTCAGCATTGTTGTCGGGCGATAGGCCGCTAGTACCTGACTCGGACCCTTCATCGCCGTCGTCGATAATATTTCTCATCGCTGCAAGCTGGAAACTCAATCAGAGGGGTTGACTCCGTGTGTGTTGGTGGAAACGGCGACATACCTCGTCGTGGAAGCTTATCCGGATGTAATTATCCATAAAACGAACGTTACCATCCTCGTTGACTACTTTCCCCGTACGCTCAAAGGCCGACGGAGGGCTATTTTCTACATTTGCGACTGGTGACGAAGTGAGCTGGCTGCTACTCGGCGTACTTTTGCTGGGCGCTGCAACAGCGGCGCTGGGTGATTCCCCTGGAGGTGGAACATTGCCATCGGCGTACTGCTTCAGCAGCTGCTCACAGCGTGCCAGACGCTCGAGGAGATCCTGATTAGGCCGGCGACGCTTATGTGGCGGCGCTGGAATGCTCGGCTTGCAAGCGATTTTTGCCTGGGGATTGACTTAGTGAAAAGGCTATATCGTATGTAGAAAAGAGGCACGCGATGAGGGGCGGGATGAGACTGAAGGAGTCAGGTGTCTCGAGGTTGCGACACGATCAATCACGGAATACTGCAGAAAGCAAAACACAGAAATCGAGACATACCTTCATACAATTGGAGCACGGCTGTTGGCGATCGCATTTGATCTTGCGATACTGGCAGTGAACGCAGGCCAGCACCTTGGAGGGCTTGGGGGCATGGTGGGGTGTTGACGGCGGTGGTGCCGCGGCGGCGGAGGTTGTCGCTGACATTCCGACGGCTTTCGGAGATTCGCGATTGATCTTTTCACATATGTGCGCTACCTATGCTGTGTTTTGCTTTTGTTTTGTTTGTTTGTTTGTTTGTTTGTTTGTGTTGTGGCGTGTTGTCCTGGCCAGGCGGCAGTCAGGTTTGAGGTTTGGTTGTGTATGAATTACAATTAAAAAGCAGCTTGACTGACTCGACAATCGAGTCTTTGCTTCGTTGGGGCGCTGGTGCTTAGCCTAGCAGTTTGGAAAGATAAGATCTTGGCTATTCTAGTGTAATCGATCTAGTGTAGAGGCGGACGGATTAAGGCTGACAAAACAGACATGCGGATGGGGCGCCTTTGTATCTTTGTATCCAAACAAAGGCCGGATTTTGTGAAATCCGAACTGCACTTCGGCTTATCGGTTTGGCGATCAATATCTGATATAATGGTAATTTTCTGCAGCTGAACTGGGAAAATAAGATGTTAAAGGAAGCATGCGAGTAAAAAGGCCGGACGGAGTCGGCGGACGGAGAACTGCGACTAATTATAATAGCTGGATTCAACCCCCCGTCATAATTGGTTCGTCGTTAATTTAGCTGCCTATTTGACGTCGTCATCCCCATCTTCGACGAGGTTCCCTCCCGTAACAAGTCAGGGGAAACGTGAGTCACAACGAAATGAATATCGATCTCTCCTGTTCTTCGAGATCTGTTCTAGGCAACCCGGCTGTAAACCATGTAACCCAATTACATAGTTGAATATGCAACGAACACACCATGAACCTTCCTCTGAGGTGCTTACAATTGAACAGATACGCTCGAACCGAATCTATAACAGAAGAATACGACCTGCTTTCATCTTCCCCTATAGATTCCCACGACTCAGCCGAATACGAGGAATAAGAAGTGCCTTTCATGGCAGTCATCTCCAACCCGAATTAGCTCCTATACGTATTATATCCCACATTGGGGTATTACAGCAGATGATGCATTCTTTTCTGAGTCATCAATCTGCAAGCGCATGCGCAATTCTTTCTCCAAATATCGATAGTGTATAATACCGTACTATATACACTTGTAAATTACTATATACCGGATAGCCTCCAACCCTGCTCCCTCTCAACTTCGACCCCCTGCTACCGCGGCGTTGATCATCGTTAGCTTAGAACGTAGGCGAAACGTGACTGACGCAGCTGGGTGTGCACATGGCCTCCTGACACACACTCACTCAATCTAAGAGTAGTAGCCGACTGCCTATTGGGGACGTGAAGCATATTTCGGCGCGCCGAGAAAATACACAGGCTGCATCACCATGCATATGCACTTTTTTCCCGGTACGAATTGGTCGCGCTCCTGGTACTGCCCTGACATCGCTTGCAACCTTGCAAGCAACACAAGTTGGTGTGCCGTATACAAGCGCTGGAACTTCTCTGAAAGCGGCCAAGCCACAACCCAATTCCTCCGTTGCTTTGTTTGTTCCAGTATCGCTGCCCAGAAGAAGGAGCTTCTATTGTTAGAACATCGAAGAACGGAGTCAGGAGAAATATAACAGTGTGTTCTTTCGGAAGCGAGATCAGTCGAGTATGGTAGGTCGCTGGAAAGTGACGGTAAGCTTCAAACTTTCGCCTTTTGTGCTTATTGGCTTCATGATACCGCTTGGACCAGTCATGAGCATTGTAGAGTGTGGCTGTTCCATAAGACATACTCGGTACCGCATTTTACCCCGTGGGTCAGGGTAACTCGCTGGATCATCAGCCTAGAGCCATCTAGAACAATAGTAACAAAAAAGAACACCGCTCAGGTTGGTTTCTCTTTAGTAGAACTACTAAGTAAGACAGACTACCTAAACTAAACTACTCGACACAATTGTTAGGGTAGAATTGAATTCCTAATCGCATCATACTGCAAGTCATTGATAACACGTCTGATACAAAAAAAAACTACCCCATCTTAACCATAACTCCTTATCTGGGTGATTTAGCCAGGTGGCTTAGTTAAATATAGTCATTTCCTTTTTCTGCCTGTTGGTTGCGCCATTGCAACCAAAACTGCATCACCGTGGTACTGACCGTGGCACCAAAACGAGACAGATTGTCTACATGTACTTACTGAACAAAACAGCCTTCATCTAAGCGAAAGATCCCTGACGTCACCCTAGCTCTCTCCCCGTCTTCCCCTCCAATAAGCCCCTCATCCTATCCAGCTTAGTCGCAGCACTGATAAGGGATAAGCACGGCAGGACGGTACCCTACTGTGTTCCAATGCATTGGCCTGGGTTGGGTGGGCATCGTCCCGTCTAGACATCTATCTAAATCCCGAGTCCACGAGTATGAGTGGGGGAGAATGCGGAGGGTCATCGTGCCAGCCAAGGCGGCCAGTAATAAAAGAGGGTTATGGCATGCGATCGGCTTCGGTACTCGTGGTGGGATGATTGGTCCCTGTATTACCTCTGCGATACGTCGAGACATCTGAGACATTCAGATACCGAACACTCTCATGGCAACTAACATTTTAAGTGCACACTGATGAACTGGGTGTCTGTAACGTCCTCCCGGTGGAAATTGATACATATGCGCCACTCCGATAACTGTGCACCTACGTACCTACAGTACCTACACGCCTGGCATATACAGTGAATAGGTAATGTACATAGCTCTTTGCACACTGTATCTCTGAGAACGCTGTATTACATTGCCCAACAGCGCCAAGTGACGCTAGTGCGCCACTGAACGCAGTTCCAGTGATCAAAGTATGCTGAAACAAACCGATTAGTGCACGCGACGGCATCACAGGCCGGGACAAGCACACGGCCAGCCCAGATCTCAATACCTACCTCAGAGGCAAGCATCCAGCACGGCAACACGGCCCCAGATTTTACCTTATCGGTGCCATGTAGCAGCAGCAACGGCTCTCAAAGTATGTACCTAGGTGGGCAGATAGACTAGCTTATCGTACTTAGTAGCCCTCCTCCTAGCTTGCAACCGTCACTCTCTCTATCCAGACAACCTTGGAACACTACTTCTCCTGGGTCCCATTCTCTCCTCTCCTCCATCCCATCCCACCTCACCACGCAGGGTTTGTTCTACGACAACTTCATCTTGTTAACTTTAGGTCGACTTCTCTCCCGCCGCGTTAGCCTGTTCAGGCATTGAGGCTCTGATATATCCCGTCTGTTCTTCCTACAGGCCTCTTAGCTCCTCGATACAGGGGCCTCCTTCGTCTCAACATTATATCGGACCAAGTCGCCACTTGTAACCACACCTCGCAACCATGGCTTCAGAACCACCTGCCACCATCAACACCGACGAGGACGTGCCTCAGAGCGAAGGGTCCAAGCTCAAAACATTTCTCTCCATCCTGAGGAAGTAAGTGGCGGCCAGGTCCAACTCCACCGCAGCATCCAAGATCGGACGGGGGAGATCACACCGCCGCTAGGGGGCTCCAGGAGCACATCCTCCGCGATCGGACCCACGATGCCGACTACTCGACCTCTTTGTTTGGCAGCTGTGATCTCCCGCGCCGTGTGAGTACGAGGCTATTGGAGACACGGCTAATTGGTGTCTTGCTGTTTAGGTTCATGGGCGTGTCCGACCTGGCCTCTGTTCGCTTCTCCCTACCGTCCCAGCTCCTCGAACCCACGCCCAATCTCGAATATTGGAACTACCTCGATAATCCTAGCGCCTTTGCAGCCATAGGCACATCCGACGAGCCCCTCGATCGCATGCTCGAGGTCCTCCGCTTCTGGTTCACAAAAGATCTGAAATACGTCAAGGGCAAGCCTTGCAAGCCGTACAATTCCTGCCTGGGGGAGTTCTTTCGCTGTAATTGGGAGGCAGAAGACAATGCGCCGCCGATTGATACCAAGAACCTCACCGTAAACGGTGGGAAAAGCGGTCTGAGCAGTGCTGCTTCCTCGATCAAATCAGGCAAGATCAACCCTCGCACAGCCTCCAGCGTGTCTGTCGTCCAGACGGCCTCGAAGCCAGCAGGGCCTACCGTTAGGATATCCTATCTCACCGAACAAACATCACATCATCCGCCCGTCAGCGCATTCTACGTGAGCTGCCCAGCGAAAGGCTTACATGCAAGAGGCTACGACCAGATTAGTGCCAAGTTCACCGGCACCGCTATCAAAGTCTCCCCAGGAGAGCACAATTTGGGTATCTTTATAACTCTCGAACGACGGGACAATGAGACGTATCAGCTCACGCACCCTGCCGCACATCTCGGTGGCCTCTTGCGCGGTGCTCTGAGTGTCACTGTTGGCGACGTTGCATATATCACTTGTGCCAAGACAAAACTAAAAGCGATTCTCAATTACGTGGAGGACGGATGGCTTGGTCGCGCACAGAACAAGGTCGAAGGTGTCATTTTCAAGTATGATCCGGATAACGACGACAAGGTGCGCATCAGAGACGTTCCCGATTCAGATGTAGTCGCTCGGCTCGGTGGCGGTTGGAAGGATAGGATTATCTTTACGTTGGGACCAAAGCCAGTGGTACGTATTGGATCCTCGGTCCGTTCGTCATGTTTGAGAATCAATACTGATAATAAAACCACCAGGAATCACACCCCGCGGATAAACAAATTACCATCATTGATCTCAACCCGTTAGCAGTTGCGCCCAAGACCTTACCGCCCAAAGAGCAGCAGGCCGAGAACGAGTCCCTGAAGCTTTGGGATGGTGTGACTCAAGCTATCATGTCCAAACAGTATTCCAAGGCCACGAATGTCAAAGTCGAACTGGAAGAAGCACAGCGGGAAAAGGCTCGGGAACGAGAGCGAACCAACGAGCCTTTCGTGCCACTCTTCTTCACGCAAGCCACGGACAAGGGCGGCAAACCCGATCTTACTGAGAAGGGTCGCGAAGTTCTCACGAGGGCGCAGAAAGGCGAATGGGACTTGCAAGGAGTTATATGATTACTACAGCATCACCGATTCGATACCGCTAGTAAACATGTACATACATGTAATACTTAGGTGTTATCTTTACCGAACACCAACAAATAACGAGGGCGGCTTGATTTGAGGAATTTCGCAACTGAATTGGATTGCTAGCGGACTGGCATACACACCCAACTTTGCACATACACACTAAGATATAAAGGGAAGGGGGGCTTTGGTACTTTGGCAACTTTGGCAACTTTAGTAGAGCATTTTGTTTTTGGAGGCCTCTCCTGTACTGAGGACAATTTCAGCATTTTCCAGCTTCGAGTTGTGCATGGGGGTGTGGCGTGACACCCCCGGGTTGTTCTTCCTTTCGGGCGTTTCTGGTGGCATCTAGAAGACAGAAGAAGACAGAACCTCATAACTGACTATTGTTTTCCACACATCCATACAAACAGTGGTTTTATTATATATCAGTCAGGAGTACACAGACAAGACTTACTGCATCTATATTAATACATTCCCTTCTCACTTTAGATGGAAAACTGCTTGGCGTCAGGCAAGGAGTATTGGGGCGAAGTGGAAATGAAGCTATTTTTCCCCCTCATTTGTTTTTTTCTCGCGCATGTGTCCCCCATTCATCTGTTGCAGGACCATTCGGACAAATGATGTTTTGCCAGCGAGTCATAATTCGTATCGTGGTCACGACTTTTGATCATCGGCTGGCAGCGTCAAATGCACACACAGTATGATAACCCGCCCGCTAAAAAGTCTCGCTGTTACGATACCTGAACGAAGAAGCATCTATGTATGAAGTCAGGATGACGGAGAAGATTAGAATTCTTCGTGCAACGAAATAGTTCACATATACCTATGAGCATGGTATATTGTAAGGAGGCTGTTGGGGATGTCATCACCAACCGTTTGCGACCTTCTCGGCCTTAGCTTTCTCGACAACTCGGACAAAATAGCTCCGCTGTCTGGCCTTACACTTTCCTAATCCTGCGAATAGGTAATTGATAATGTCGATAGATATGTAGTTAAAGTAATGAATTTTTATTACACTCTAGTATAAGCTTTTAATGATAGTATCAAGCTTGTGATGAAGGGGGGTCTTCTGCGTGTGGATTCTCCTGAAAAGCGGTTGATTGAAAACACGTACAGGTCCCTTCGGAATTTGCAGCTTTATGATAAATGTGCAAGTCAATGGCCGATCTTTACGTATTGGCCACATCATGTTTATGACTAGAAGTTGTTATGCCCATATCTGTTGGGACAGGAGAACACACACAGCTTGGTGGACTTTCCCTTCGGTGGTATCCACTTTATGAGAAATATACAAGTTAATTGCCTCCGTTGTTGAAGTATGTAGCACATCTTGTCGCAAGCAGATGGCCATTCCCTGATCCCAAATTTGCTGAGCAACCAGATTCCATCGGTCGAATCAATGTATTTGGGAGCATCGGGGAATGAATCTCCGAAGAATGTTTGCCAATTGATGCCGGCTCTCCCAAACGCATGACACGCATAGAGAAAACCATGTAAGTTGTAATCCGACGTAGAGTACTGGATGTATATGTCCTTCAGCGAGCGGAGCTCCTCAGGGTCTGTTATGAGATGGCGGAAAAAGGGTTCGGAGTCTCGAATTTTGAGACACACATTTTCAATGCGGCTCACCAAGGGCGGAAAGTGTGTATGGAAATGACGCCGAGTCGGGAGTGGTTTGTAGATGCGCACTACATCAGCT
Source organism: Xylaria arbuscula (assembly GCA_022385695.1). NCBI lineage: Eukaryota > Fungi > Ascomycota > Sordariomycetes > Xylariales > Xylariaceae > Xylaria > Xylaria arbuscula. The sequence continues at coordinate 141,766 of MU279386.1, forward strand.
CTGACGTTAACCACGAAGTCGAATTTTTTTCTGCCATGAGTAATGAGTTTGAGGTTCTCTTCCCATATTAGACCGGCAACCCATTCGATGGATTCGCTCGATATGGCATCGTTGGATAGCGTTGGCGTTATGAGCACGATGCCGAAGTGAGAACGAAGCACGTGTTGGAACGTCGAGCGGACGTGGTTGTGTGACTCTCTGTTGAGTAGCGACAAGACCTTGAACGGCCGGACGCGATTGTCAAGGTAGTGGTTCCTTTTTTCTGGTATTCGCCACCAGGCGCTGAGGTTCGCCGTACGTTCCCAGTAGAGGGCACTGTGATCAATCATGGCGTCGAAAATCTTCCGACGGCATTTGATGGGTAGATCTTCGAACCTCGCCATAACCCCCAACTGGTTAAAATCTCGGCTGGGCTGCGTGCAATCTATCGGCTTGCGGTGTCGATCTCTGCGTTGCTTTTAGGCGCGAGTCGAGGCTGAGCTGCTCGTCTGGTGTATTACTCGATAAGCTGGAGATGTAAGTCAGCATATGTAGTGTATAAGATAGACTGCTTTGATAGGAACGGCGGACTCGCCATAGATCACATATATCTAACTCTGAAACTAGAGACAATGCTTTTGAGGTTCTCAGCCGGGCGGATAATTGTATAGTTAAGCGTGAGAAAAAAAAACTGGATGGCAGAAAAGATGCAGTTGTGTTGGAAATGGGGACCGGGAGAACGTCAATCTGCCAGTCAAGTCAAGTACCTGCTTTATTTCCCTCACTGACTCCTGAAAAATGCTTTCTGCCTGCAACTACCTCCCGCTTGTAGGTTTGCTGAAGTCAGGCCAATTCCTTCTATACTTATTAACATGTTCAATAGCGTACCTTACAATCGTTCTATGAGAGAAGTCTATATGCCTCGTTCAGGAAGGCACGATTGAAGACAATATTGGACTAGTGATGAGACGTGATATGTGGGATGCAGTTTCTGGTGAAACTGTTGAGGGGCCATCTAGAACACCGTCATTCTATACTATCGCGCATCATGCTCCTATAAAAAGGGCAACGATCGTGCTTCGACGTCTCGGTTAAGCTCCCTTTACGCAAATCTGAATTTGCTTGGCATCGCTGTTGTTGGTTGAGTCTAGTGATTCTGCCGTCGAGAGCGTTCATCGTGGCCTGCCTCGTCGTTCGGTTTTCAATGCCTATTCATCCACGATCCAGACTAGGTGTTCAATACATTCGTATTACCTCCAGAAAAGAGAACATGAATATATCTGGGGCTGGTCTGGCGCCCTTCTATCTCAGTCAGTACTGAACCGCGTGTAGCACCGCATTCTTCAAAATCGAAATGGAACTTAGGGAAAGAAGAAAACCGATGAGCTTACCTGGTCAGCTTCGTTCATACAATCACTCTGTGATTTAAAGCCCACAAGTACATGAAATCAATAACGAATAGCATTTCAGAGTTGCCGGTCATACTTGTAAGTGCTATTGCCGATGCATGTGAAAGGTGAGGGTCGTGAAGCTCTCATTAGACTCTCATCGCTACCGTAATCCTCGAGCGCGAGAACGACAACGCGTTGGCAGATCTTCATGGTATAAATAGACCGTCATGCACCGTGTGGTATCTCGCACATCGCCGATGAATTCGTCTTATGTCAAATGAGCTAAAGTGAATGAAATTAGCGCCTTTGAAAACCGTTGGAGTCCTGGGTGCGGAAATCACTCTCACTTGGCTCAGAATGCTGACGTGTAAGGATAGTCTGATGCAAATCGTTCAGTAAAAGACAATAGCATACTAATGAAAAAGTTCGGTAGCTTTAGCTTAAAAATATATATGTACCTAAGAGCGACAACTATCCTGGTGTCTGTCCATCTCATGACCAAGGAACTGCTGTTGTTCAAACATGATATATCCGCGCTTTGAGGGTTGCTGAAGAACCGGATTCCTCGAATAGGCTGCACTGTTAGCGTGCGTGGGGGCGCCGACGGGACGGTAAATACAGAGGGCATGCTGATAGAATCCTGGCAATAGCAGAGCGTTTCCAAAGTCGGGGTCTTTCTATCGAGACTTCAGGAATGAAATTACTTAGTCGAGACACTCCATCCAGAGAGCCTGTTGAAGCACACAACGAAAAATGAGGTATTAGTGAAGTACTATCAAAATTTATAAACAGTGCATAAATTTAGAATTGACTTATCAGCAACTAAAACATGGACAAGTCAACCAACCGAGCGAGCTTGGCAAGACATGCAGAGTTATGAGTCTATCTTCAAACTCAAAACTCATAGTTAATTTCGCTTTCATTTGCTTTATAAAACATTTATACAATTAGTCAGCTAGAGTTAAGAATCAGCGAACTACAATGAGTCTCTGCTCTAACGACGCTCGTATTCAATCTAGAGTGTGTGGGGTTGTCAGCGCTGTGGTCCTCCCGCGTCGCCACTAAAAACACGAGGCACAGCCACGGATCTGCAGAGCTGAAACACTGCCGTCGGTATTTCATCTCGAGACCCAATCCACTCGATCGGGTTTTTAGATCCTCTTGAAAGTCTCAGAATCACTTCAAGATGGAAAGAGTCGGACACCTACAACGACTGGCCGGCTGGCTAGCTGTCGTGAATTCGTTATTTACACTGTCGTTAGCGGCGGAAATAGGGCCCCGAGCATCGTGGCCGAACGGCCCGTTTGTCACTTCAGGGCGATGGATCACCGACGCGAGCGGTGCCAAGATCACATATGTCGGCGTCAATTGGCCTGGGTCGCTGGAAGCCATGATCCCAGAAGGACTTCAGTATCAGTCGATTGAAGCACTTGTATCAAAGATCAAAAGTCTGGACATGAATGTTATTCGGCTGACGTATGCGACCGAGATGATTGACGAGTGGTATGACAATGGAAACGAAGACATTACGATACAGAAGGCCTTTACCGATGCGCTAGGACAGGAGGATGGTACGGCCATTTACAACAAAGTCATCGCCAACAACCCTTCGTTTGGATCTAATACAACCAGACTACAGGTTCGTGTTTCTTGGGCAGACGTAATTGTTATGCAGTGCTTGAATTAAAAAATGACCTAGGTGTTCGACGCTGTCGCTGCGGAATGTGCCAAGCAAGAAATCTACGTCCACCTTGACAACCATATATCGAAAGCAGGCTGGTGTTGTAGTCCTTTCGATGGTAATTCCTGGTGGAATGATACCTTTTTCAACGTGGACAATTGGGAGCGAGGATTGACTTTCATGGCCAATCATGTCAGTATAATCCGCTTCGTCGCGATGCATCACCGCTGACACGTAACAGGGCAAAGCATGGCCAAATCTAATGTCTATGTCTCTACGAAATGAGTTGAGGCTATCTCTGAATGATACGCAGATTGATAGCACCTACACCTGGGAGGACTGGTACAAGTATGTCCAGCAGGGCGCTGAAGCTATTCATTCCGCCAATCAGGATGTGCTGATCTTCCTCTCTGGGCTGGACTCGGACAAGAACCTTACTGCCGTCGTCCAAGGCTCGGCGCTACAGCCCGGGACAGCGACGTTCAATCGAGACGACTTCAGCGGATACGGGAACAACAAGTTGGTCCTCGAGCTGCACGTGTACGACAACATCCTAGGCACGCCGTCAAGCAATTGTACAGTTACGACGGACAAACTGTTTGATGAGGGGTTCCAGACCCTATCTAATAGCGCGACCAACCAATTCCCATTAGTTGTGACCGAGTTTGGATTTCCGCAGAACGAGTCAACCGCGACTAATTCGTACGCCTCTTGCCTATTGGACTATTTCCCTTCACAGCATGCGGGCTGGATGATATGGGCATTGGGAGGCTCCTACTATCTGCGCGAGGGCACCCAAGATTATGATGAGAACTGGTGAGTGTTTCAGTAACAATACCTTCACAGAATCTGTAATTGCTAATGTCCGCGTAGGGGACTGTTGTCGCACGATGGGTCTGCTTGGAGGGAGCCCGACTTCATCAGTGACTTATTGAGTCCTGCAGTGAATGCAAGTCTGGCTCCTATCACTGACGACGGCAACTCTTCCGGTGATGGATCAGATGACAAGCCTAGCTCGGCATTGGGCTTCGGCCAGAGTCAGCCTCTCACGATCTTGACACTCGGTTTATTAGGGGCAGTTGCCCTACTCTCCTACTCTTAGCAGTAAATATGATTTAATAGTACCATTGTTTGTTTGGGATACGCAGTCCTTTTGGGATATCATCTAGAAATTGAGTCATTTTCCTTCGGGCAAACCATGCCTGACAATCTGCCTCCTCCAACATAGGGCGGATTTTAATCACAGACGCCGCGGCCCAAGTTTCTACAAATGAGACGGGGCTTCGGAAAAGATGATTAAGTTACCATGTACATCAGGCGAATTGTTCAGATGTTAGAAGAATATGACAAATGACAGGAAGTCATGATTTGCTCAGCTGAGGAACCTTGATAACTGGGCTGCACGGCTGTAAAGTGCCAATAGATAGAGCGGCCAGTCGCCCTTGCAGATGGCCATAAGCAAATTATACTTTAAAGCTACGTTAGATAGGTATCCAACGTAATTGAAAACCTAGAAGCAATTTGAGCTTAATTCCTGCATTCATTACTAGCTTAGAGAAGTAGTGAGATGTCAAAGTTTAAGCTTACTATCTGTCAATGAAACTCTCGTAGGCAACAACGTCGCATTCAGCAATTGCATTTCACGGATCGATCGGCTACCTACCGGCTACCGCCTTCTATCTAGTATACTAACGAAGCTATCAATGAAGCTGAGATTGTAATGAGGAGAGCTAGTTTCACAAGTGACGGGGAAGATCAGAGTAGATGGTAATTGGATTTTGATACTCACAATCAGAGCAGCCAGCGGTATTTTAAAGAACTGCTTAAGCTAATCTTTCTACCAAAATACTTAGACTGCCCTTGGTAGCACAAAAGATGGTGTTCGCATCTTGGCCATACGGGTCTTGAAAGGGGTGGATGCGCTTATAAATATGCTGCATACCTGAGAGATATATTCAGGCAAGCGAGCTGCGGCCAGTTGCCTATCTACATCATCAACTAACGCATTAAAAAAAGTGCTCCGTGTACACACCACGCCACAGAACCCGATCAAATATTAGAAACGAAATGCCGTAGTAAGGGAGATGCACTAAAGAAACGACTCTATTGGGCTTCAGTTTACAGACACCATGTGTGCTACTTGATCTGTAGCAAGATGAGGTGTTAAGATTGTAGGAGAAGAGAGAGTTAATAGCAAGCATATGCGATACAGTCCACTCCCACTCGACATACTATGTGGCCCGTATCGACCTATCGGAAAGAAATCTCGGGGCTTTTTCTATATTACCATGCATGAGAGTCGTATACATAGTCAAATCATCTCAGGGCAACTCTGCTATTCAAGTTTTCACATAGCTGCTATTATAGCTTGTTGTCGATACCCATTTACTTACTACCTAAAAGGCTCGGTATCAAAGCAGCGAGTTCGTAATATATCGCCCGAATCGACGAGCCGATTACCCCAGAAAGCCAAGACAGACTCGGGCACCGATCTACTCTCCACCCCCATCTCCCCGCATTATATGAGGCGCATTATATACCTAGAGGTGCATTATACTCAGTATACCTACCATTTTGCTTCCATTCGGTGAAGCTCTCGAACTGCCGTCTCGGGGTTCCCCGCAGGACCCCATCTCTTCCCCATCGGAATTTGGTAGATGGCCAAGGATGTAGATTAATATAGATAATCAAGCCCATAGTTATACTTCCTCCCCGTTTCCAAACGTCCGGTACCGAGAAAGTCCGCATATTGTTCCTACTACAACGTTATTCGGATTAGAAATGGCCGACCAAATGGAGAAATCCGTTACGCAGTCAGCATCTGAGAAGACTGAAACGTCCGAACTTGAAGATCGAGGACTCGTATCAATCCAACAGGAAGCTCGCGAGGACGCATACCACGTCCACCTAGGCTGGAGATCTTGGGTACGATCATTCTCTTGAATCACTCGTGAGCATTGACGGGCGACTGACAGTAAGCAGCTCGTAGTTTTCATAACTTGCTTCGCGTAAGTTAGATGACATTCCTCATTCATGCTGGTTTCGTGAACGCTTGCTTACCACGATTCAGCATTTTGGCCCAGGTTTTCGTCGTCGTGGCAGCTGGATCTGTAATCGAGTTCATTATCCGAGATCTAGGCGATGCGCCGCTCGCGGGATGGATCATACAAGTAATTTCCCACTCTCTTCCCCCTCAATTTCCCAAGCTTAATTCTATAACCTGTATAATGTCTACGACGCTGATAGGTAGCCGCGTAGGGCCCCCTCCTGATCCAAAGCGTTCTCTCTCCCATTGTCGGTCGGCTCTCAGACGTACTAGACAGGAAATACCTCGCAGCTATTCCGCCACTCATTGCGTTTGTCGGAGCTGTTGTGTCAGCCACCGCCAAGTCGATGCCTGTCTTGATTGGTGGAGGCGTGCTGATAGGGACTACGTTGTCTACTATCTCCATCGTACAGGCTATCCCCTCCGAGATTCTACCTTTAAAATTTCGCGCCCTCGCAAATGGGTTTGCGTTCATTGGGGGTTCTCTAGGCGGACTGTATGTAGGAACTATGAACGCGCTGGAGTTTCTCTGGTCTTCTGGGTTTCGCAGCAGCTGACTGAAATTCAATAGGATTGGTTCCCTCGGCGCTGGTGCTGTGACTAATGTCAGCGCAGCGGGGTGGCGATACATCTTCTGGATTCAGGCCGCTTTTCACGGCATCACCACATTGGGTTTGTTGTTGTTTTATTTTCCGCCGAAGCAGGGTGGTCAAAAGCGCAAGACGTCTATCAGAGAGTATATCTGGGCCTGTGATCCTATCGGCTCTAGTCTATTCATTAGCAGTGCTACTCTACTGTTGCTTGCGCTCGATTGGGCGGGCGGTGCTTATGCGTGGTCGAACACACATGTCGCCGTACCGTTGAGTTTGGGGCTTGTGTTGTTGGTGGCATTCGCAAGCTATGGTAAGTGCTTATTTGTTCTCCAAACAGTCGTGTATCGCATCGCATCTAAAACTAACCGATTTTTCGCTCTCAGAATGGAAAGGTAGATCTGATGGTCTGCTGGCGCACGTCTTCTTTCAGCAGAACGCTAACTTTGCGTACTCGGTCTTCGCCTTCGCGGTTGAGGGCTGGATATTCTACAGCGCCGTCAACTCGGTCGTGCCGCAAATCATACTGCAGCTTGGCTTTGAGACGAATTCGTGGCGAATCGCTGTTCGACAGCTTAGTTACGCGCTTCCTGCCCTGTTCACTTCCATACCTGTAACATGGTATGCCACCAGATTTAAGGATTTACAAAGCCCACTACTTATCACTTTTACGATCTTTCTGGTAGTGTTAGTCCCCAAACGTTCTCTCAATGCCAAGAGTCGAGCTGATTGAAGAGATAGCACGATATCCTACGCTAACATCAAACCAAGCTGGAATGCACCCCAGATCGGACTTAGCGTCCTCGCAGGAATAGGCCAGTCTGGGCCCCTCACGCTCCTGGTGGCCTGTGTGCAGTTCACTGCCCCTCACACATATCTATCTACGGCCACAGGTCTGGCCTTCTCAGCCCGTGCTATTGGAGGCGCATTCGGTTCAGCTGTGCTGAACGCCATCATAAACGGTCGTCTTAGCGGGCACTATGCCTCAGCTGTATCGACAGCCGCTGTAGATGCTGGGCTCCCAGAGAACAGTATTCCTTCCCTTTTGCAGGCGCTGGAGGCTGGAGACATTGAATCAGACGTTATAGAAGGCGCCAATGCGACGATCTGGGCGGCTGCTGTTAGTGAGAGTCAGTGGCAGTATGCCTATGCTTACCGACTTGCGTGGGCAAGTGTTATTCCTTTCGTCGTCCTTGCTATCGTTGCAGTGGCACTGCTCAAGGGCGTGAAGGAGCTGATGACTGAGAAACTCGAGGCTACTGTTGAGCATCTTGAACGCGAGTAACGTGGTGGCGATTTTCTTGCTAGCCCAGGCATAAGAGGCACTAGACAGGAAAGTGCCAACCGCCATATTCAGCTGCTGCTCATAGCGCTGTCTTACACACCACGAGTTGTTCATAGACCATGATAGATATCTTGGCGCTGTCGCGCCTTTCCTCTCTCATTTTTAAGCAATCCCTTGCATATGCTCTTAATGTGGTAGCTTTTGAGTTTGGCCTATGGCGTAGATCTTTTCAACGTCTACGGAAAAGCTAAGCGACCAACTACCGTCCTGTCTAGATTAAACTTCGTGGCTTGGAGCTGATGCGTAGCTGAAAGGTCACTTAGTTCTCCCATATAGCTCTAGCTAGCTCTGGGGCAAAGCTCAATTCTAGTGTTGAATATCCTATCGCGGTAGTTCACTCCTTGACTATTCCGTTCTACGATGAGCTTTTGCCGGTGAAATATATATTACATGAGTCCCACTTACATACTCAGTTTTATAGCTTTGCATACAACCACAAACAAGAACGCGAAATCAATCATCAAGATCGTATTGTATCTATCCACCACAATGCTCACGAAGTTATTAACGACGAGTTATGTCGTTCTTCCCCTTATCCATCGTGTTCAAGCTCAAGCTGGTACCACTCCTGTTGGTCCCCTTTTGGAATGCACTCTCACCACCTTCTCTTGTCCTGGAGTGAGTGGATGCTGTACAATCGGAGGTTGTTGCGGAAGCGGATGTTGTGCGAACGGTTACACCTGTATCAATGAAGGAACATCAGAAGAGACTTGCTGTCCGGCAAGCGATCCAAACAAGTGTGGCACAGCGGCAACAGTAAGTCCTCAGCACGACGCAACGTGTCTCCATTCACGAGGAGAAGACTATTCCTAACAGACGTACTCGACACAGCCCTCCAGCTCTGGATCGAACTCTGGTTCCGGCAGTCACACCTGCACGGGGATCTCAAACTGTCGAGATTCCGACGGTTCAACATGGACGTGTCTTCTAGGACAGACCTGCGGGTACTCATATAGAGATTGCGACCCTTGTCCATATATTGGAGGCAACCCTAGTCCGTCATCAACATCTAGTTTCCCATACACTACTAGCCCTAGTACATCCTCAACTGTCTCATTCCCATCGAGTAGTTCAAGCGTCGAACCGAGCCCGACACCAAGTTCTGGAGGCTACCCAGGAAAAGTAAAAGCAACCGGATATTGGCTAGCAGCTGTTGGTGTCATATTTATGTACTTATTATAGGAATTGTTTATGCATGGCACAAATCGCGAAACGTTTTCAGCTGGGGCCAGTGCTGAGTCCTAATTATTTATCTTGAATGAGTGCATAACATTTGTGAAAACCACGACCGACTTCAGTTCTTCAGCACGCTGATCGGTCCTTAACTATGGCACGATTCAGTGAGAGGTAAGCCATGTATAGATTTGAGCTGGAGTTGACACCTTGTCGAGCATCCCTATTTGTATTATTGCACAAGGAATTTAGATCACTAGAATCAGATCACCAGCATCAGAGGGGTCCCATTTGAGGGAAAGAAGAGTACAGCGAGGTTACATTGCTGTAATTGAACAATTACTAAAGTAACAATTGTCAAGTTAAGTAAGAGGGAAGCAAAACCTCGGAATCCAGAGAACTTAGCTGACGGGCGTTTTTTCAAATGCACTAGACTTTCAGCACTCGCTATATGTGGTTGTGTGCTGTGCATCAAATATTTTAACTATGGTAGTCTGTATCCCCCCGCTAGTATTAATACTATTGTGTCGGGTGTTGAGTGCAAGCTGGTAAATCCCATAATAGGGCCAGCAAGAAAAATTCAGTTATATAACTAGAAGGCTAACTGATTCAATGGAACGGAAGCCTTCAGTCCTGAGGGTCCTCACCGATTACCTTGAACGCGTCCTCGTTCCCACTATGTAAGAGGTGACCTATGTTCCTTTTTGACGGCAATTGGACCTTCAGCTAGATTAATTATGGCCTCTTTAACCGTACGCTGTCATACCTACCTTCTATACTTGAATTAAAATATGCTTCGCTTTGTACGATGACTAAGCGCAGGACTGCTCTTCAAAGTTTGCCTAGCACACATATAGAGTTCTCTTTTGTAAGGCTAAATGGGGGCAGAATTCCTCTGAAAAGCATCTGGAGATTTGTTTAAGGTTTTGGGGCGCGACTGCCTCCTCATTGTGAGTCAAGCTCGCCTAATTTGGCTATATAAATACCCACGGCTGGCCCTCGATGCGAATCTCCCAAGAATTGTTTACAATATTGCCATCATCCACTTACCAGCAAACATCCGTTGCAACAACAAGCAAAAATTGAAACATAATTCAAGTGAGTTATTTTATCGGAAAATAGCTAAGTATGATGGATTATAACAAGGGCTGATTTCAGGGCTTGGAATTGACTCTATTCATGATATCAGAAATAGACGAGAAGACGCGTTTCAGCGCGTTACGCGCTGAAAGGGTCCGAAACTTGCAGCGCGGTATTCGATACGTGAAACATGGCTACTAGCTCCAGTCGTCTCCGCGATTGTATCCTCGACGCCGATGACGAGTCTTGGCTCCTCCGCCACGGCCTACTTGCCATCACTCGAAGCAATAAGATCCGTATCGATCGCCGAATTATGTATTGCGACGACGATTCGACCGATTTGCCGGTCTTTGATGGAAACGAGGGTACAGTCACCACACCAAGTTCATCCGCGTCGGGACAGGATGAGTTACCTCGCTTTCTTAGTAATAATGCTGAGGTTCTGGTGTACCTTGGATTTTCGGAATCCAGAGCAAAACAGGTAGCAGCTCATGCTACTCGTTTGCGCCGTGAATATCCAGAAATGAACGATACTTGGATAAACATTGCTTTCGACGATGCTGTCGATTCCACGATAGCAGACGTTGGGCCAGAACAGGAAAACTGGTGGCCCTTATTCCAGAGGCTCGGGCTTTCAGAGCAGCTGTATGAGGTCATCATGGATCCCGAGTACGGCCAGATTAGGAGAACCGAGACGGCGAAATACTGGATCAGGGATACGATGCAGATCCGTTACGATCACCTCCTGAAGATTCACGAATTTTCCAGAAAACGAGGTTTTCACGTTCGAGGCTCTTCTGGAGGATCTAGCACAAAGTCTGAGGGCACGCATCAACAAGCTCGTAGGCGGCGTGTTGAGCCGGCTCCTGTAAACCCGGCAACACCAGAAGTTGCACTTGTGGACCCAGAGGAACAAGTGCCAGAGGGATACATAGCTCTCTGGAAAGGTCTGGCTCGAAACCGAATCCAATACGACGATCAGGGACGGGTCGACCTCCAGTCGTTGATCAGCTCACCCCCGACCGACTTTGCTGGGACGGCTTTCGACGGCCCAGTACTATACTTTGCAGAAGACCGTGCTGTTAGGGTAAAGTACGCGTTATACGCAAAGAATCGCCTAAATCAGACCGGCGCGACGGCCGAAGATAAAGCCGTGGTGCTACTACGACTACTGGTCAAGAAGTCGTGGACTGAAGGCATCCGGAGGTTTATTGACGGCAGCGACTGGAAGAAAGTTATTTGGTTGTCCCGGAGAGGCAAATCTCTCCGATCTCCCCAAGCCCAACGGCTTGGAATCGACCATTATGCAGATTCACAGATCCTAATTGGTCGTATTGCCCAAGGGGTGGAAAGAGGCTACGAAACTATAGAAAGCTGGTCTAGCATCACCTCACTCCATGTGGTAACAGTTCCACAAGAAGAACATAGAAAGGCCATTCACTGGTGTTTTAAAGGGAGGGCAATCGAAGAGCTTGGCGAAAACAGCAGTATTGCGATAGATGCTCGGTTCGAACAAAGCCAACGCTGAGGAAAGCCTATATCGACAGAGGTTCGCTAAATCTCATTTCATCTGGCTAATAGAGGGTACTAAAATAACTGATAAATAAGATGAGAACATGAGGGGCAGCTATACGGGACCACCTAGCTACACATACGCACACTATTCCTTCTTTGAAGCAATACAATTTCGTTGACTTCTAATGATCTTTTGATTCCCCAAGCAATAAATACGGTAAGAAGTGTAGGCATTGGTATGTCTCTTATGGCATGAATTCCCTACCACCGAGGAATTCACTTCAATATTATAGCTAGTCTCCTAGAGTCATCAAAATTTCGGCTTGACACATTTCGAGCCTCGTTATATCTGCATATTACCGACTATAGTTGAGCTCCAATCTTTCAAGTACTTGCTAACACCTTTAGCCAAATAGGACGATGATACGAAAGCTGATCGAGCCAAGTTCTACGACTCATATAACTTTACGGGCACTACTGACTAGGCTATTAATTTCAATCTAGGATACCTGCAATGTAGGCTTTGGACAGTCCGACAGCCAGTAGCACCTTTATTATATGACCCAACCGTTCAGTCCACTCACACCGGCATCCTTCCCCATCTTGAGCCTGCTCCGAACTACAACATGTCAGCATATTTATCAAATTGCTATTGCAGCCTAGGAGCGACTTACTAGCATCCATTCCGTGTTGCGCTTCCTCCGAATTCTCTGCGGAATACTCCCACAGCCGGCAGCACCACAGTGCGACCAGCGCATCCATGGCCACCCGCGGCAGAGGCGCTGTCATAATGAGCCGGTGCATGTCTTCGCCCTCGTCCTCAACCGCCACGGCATTACCGTCCTTGTCTGTCCATTCCCACCGGCCGTCTTTTTTGTGCAACTCAAAGAGGGGTTGTGAATCCTTGACGAACGTCGGCAGACCATGCTCCTTGACTCTGCCAGCAACATCGACCGGCAGGGCCGTGAACGCGGAGGGCAGGCGCGATTTCTTCAGCCCTACGTGTCCCAGCGCTCGCGTGGAGACGGCGCGCCCGAAGAAACGCGGACAGGTAGAAGGGAGCTTGTTGTAAACAGTCCAGGACCGTTCTAGGGTGAACACATGACGACGATGGTCGCGCAAAGACGGCTCGTTGTCGGTGCTCATGCGAACAGTACGGTCAACGCGCTCAAATGTGACCTTGGAGGTTAAGCGAGACAGCGACGCAATGCCGCGATCGAGGTGGTACAGTGGTGCGCGGGATGCCGTCTCGGCGTGGATAGTCTGGCCCACGAGGACTAGGATTGTGGGCTGGGTGACGTCGTCAGCGGGGCCGATGGCCGGCGCTGCTTCAGCGTAGGACGGCGGACGATCGGTGGTCTCTATTTCGCTTTGCATAGTAAATAAGAGTGTTGGTCACTTTTTCGTCCTACGGCGGAGTTAGAGAAAGGGGAGACGTTGCGACTGTAGAAGAAAGCCTTGTATGTAATATAAGTAGCTTATAACAGCATCTTCCTGGCAGGTAGTTCTTAGTAAGAACTTCTTACTAAAAATAGAGATAGAAAACGTGAATACGGGGCTAGGGTCTGCCGACGTAACCACGGCAATGCACGTCAACACCAACAGAGGGACCAAACTAAGAATAAGGCAGGCATATCTCGCATTTAATTGTAGTCTAGAATACTAGGATGGTACGATAGAGATTGCCGACACGATTTAGTTTAAATGTACGTCATACTGCTTTTGCTGCGCCTCCCAACAGCCTAACTAGTGCTCAGAATTTCGTTTCTTCAACGGCCATCGGCGACGACTTTACATGCGCAGACTCTTGTCAACTAGCGAATACTGCTACCCTAGAACAGAACACACGAAGAACACGAGCTCCGCCGCCAGGCTTTGGCCCCCTGTGTGACATCGCCTGCCCCATCCTACGTAGCACAGCTACCGCACCTGTCTCAACTAGACATGCAATGTAGTTGATCAAGAAGAACTGCACATCTTCCTTGACTGTACTTATTCGATACATGACCCAGTTCACAGCATGGTATACACTCGAGAGGAGAAAGTGACTACTCGGCAAAAATAAGTCCTCTTAGTCATGCAGCTTTACCGATATGACATGTTTATTAAAACAACTATACAATAGTTATTACTTTCTGTAGTTTTCACGATAGGTGAATGGAAGGACCAACTTAGGTGATGTAAAACAGCAGTATGAGCTATAAGTTTAGATGGAATAAATTAGTTCATAAATCCGAAAGGAGGTACCGGTATGCTATGCTGACTAGTTTCTGCTTGGGCCTACCACCTGGCACGGGGGCTGTTCAGGCTGACGCAGGCTAGAGTGAGCCGCTCCGTAACTCGGCTGCTTTTATTTGATCATCTTGTTCTGGGAATCCTTATACCGCTGCATCTGTGTCTCGAAGTCTCGCTTGAAATTCTTCACATTGTTAAACGCGCTTTTGATATGTTTCTTTCTTAACTTGTTGTTTCCCTTGTTGTACCTAGAGTCGGCGTTAGCTAGGTCCAATGCCGTAGTGACCGTATTGCGAATCTGGCGGCCGTCGAGCCCCTCCGGGTAGACGTCTTCTTTGAGCCAAGTCAATATGTCATCGTAGTCGTCGATCAAATTCTTCTTCTCCAGAGGGTCTAGGAACCCCTTGAATATATCTTCCATCTGGTCGTGCTTTAGACTTTCGTATTTGATTGCGATGTGTATGCGCGAAGGGATCGCAATGTCAAATTCGGCGATCTGGTTCGTTGTGAGGAACATGATACCTTTGTAGTATTCGAGGACCCGGAGAAAGACTGCGTTTGTCGAGGTGAGTCCCTATTGTCTGAGTGGTAGTAAGAGGACCTTGATCGAAACTAACCTGAAACTAAAGCATTCTTGTCTGTTGACTGGACCATCCCTCCCCGTCCTCGGCTCTCCAAGAAGACGTCAGCCTCGTCTCTAAGCATAAGTCAGCAGCCATATTTCTACCAGCAACGCACTATGGTTTAACGAACATGAGAAGAATAGCTTTCCAGTGGGTCGCAAGGAAGAAGATCTTTGACAGATTTGACTCGACGTGTTTAGCTTTCGTACCGACATCTGCGACACTGATTGAAAACAGTGGCTTCCGTGCAGCTACAGCAATGGTTTCTGCGGTCGAAGTTTTACCGACGCCAGGTGGGCCTATCCTTTATTAGCAAATTGCAATAGGAACTAGTTAGCACCCCAGGCGTCATACCATAAAGAAGTATGACTAAGCCTTTCCCCTTTCCGGGTACTATGTCATCAACTGCTAGTGGCTCTACATTATCCTCATCGTCGTCGCCGTACTCCTCCAAAGACACATGACATCTCACAAGGTCGAATAGAAGCTTCTTCGTGCCAGCATTGGCGAGTTTAAGTCGAGAGTTCCAGGCGTCCTGGTCATCATGAAAAACAATTTCCTTCAGGTAAGACACCTGGAGCTGAGCCCACTGTTTTTCTGCAAGAACGTAGCCGAGGACCCTTGGGGGACAGATGAGATATTGCTCCTCTTCCCACTTGTCATTCTTGGGCAGCCTATCGAAACGTGTTCTGTATCTCGTTGTTAGGCCCGAGTTGCTCTGGCAATCCGAGCATCCGCATTCCAACCCTGAGTCGCTTCGTGACAAGGGCCCATTTCGGCCATCAGGTGACCCATACTGATAGAATGATGCGTAGTCGACCATTACTCGACCCTCCACCTGGTAGTAGGTTAGCAAGTTGAGTTACCTTCCCTGGTGACAAGTGCATACATAAGAAGAAGCTACGCTTCGAGGTGCGCTTCCGTACTGGGCTCGTTGTAGGCGGCGGAGAAGGTCGAAGTCTAGTTGCGATGAGCTGCGAGAGTCACTCAGGTTTTCTGTCTGTGGTCTTGTCAGCATACAGTCAAATGATCCTCTCTGTATCGCCACTGACATCTTCTTCTCTCATTCCCGAAAAGCCCTTCTTCTCGGAAATAGCATCACCCTTGTAGTCGAACATTCGTGACGCGTCTGTAGAGTTACAGTATTTTTGGAAAGTCTTCCCTCGTTCAATAAGTTTGCCTCGAACCGATTCATAATTTTCATGTAGCTCGAAAGGGTAATAGGGTAAGGTTGTCAGGGGCTGGTGCCCATCAAAGTGTTCAAAGGTCAAAACCAAACTGGTACGGCCGAATGATTTATCCTTCCAGTCATAAGACCAAGCAAGGAGACTCCATGAGGGGTAATCTCCTGAGTTATTAACCCGCCTTGGCCATGCCATCCGGTTGTCTTTCACTACAAAGACCTGCTCCTGGTTCTGAAACGGCTTTCCGTATATCAAGGTTCCTGGAGCGAATATGGTCCACAAGTCATCAAACTGAATTGTCTCCTGCTGTTGGCTTTTATAGTTTTTTCTCATTTTGAAGTACTTGTCGAGTTTCTCATCTCCAGACGAGCCACCTGAAATAGTTTCTAAGAGAAGGCTTAGGTCACTCCTGTCTTGTGCTTCGCCATCCTCTCCCTCTTCAGAAGTTGCCTTCTGAAGCTGGTCCCAACCAAAGATGATGGGCTCATATGGCGAATATAGCGTCACTGGCGATTCGCTGAAGATATGGTATGGATACCATCGGAGATGCGTTTTCAACAGCTCCCAGAGCCCTGGACTGGTTATGCTGATCTCAGAATCGTTGGACCTTGAAGAGTCTTTGTCATAAACGATCCTTTTCAAAACGAATGCGTGTGCGCCATCATCAACCTGATTTATGGTTTTCAGCTCGCCGTCGGATTCAGTTGGTTCGCCATCCGGACCCCTTTTGCTGACGATCACTTTGACTCGCGAAGGAATACCATTGTTTTCTTTCTGTATAGAGCTATCAGATTCAAATCGCATTCTGCTACCAAAACTACGGAGAAGTTCATACCTGAACAGGCTGAGTCTCTGGCCGTGCTGGATCAAGGGACTAATTGACAACACTCGTCAGTGATTCAGGGTGGTACACTTGAGAGAGTATGTCTGTACCTCAAGATTTTTTGTCGAAATATCGACAGTAGGCTCATCGGAGGGTACCGTCGCGGCGCTTTTTGGGGCATCCAATGCGTTGCACTTTGCTTCGAGCTCTATGCATTTTTTCTCCAGAGATGCGAGCTGTCTTACCAGCATCTTTTTCTATTAGCTTTTCTCAGATTGGGTTTGAACTGGCGGCTCACCGAAACTAGAGGGTCTCCTTGTACGTCTCCCATGGTGATTCAAGGTAGAGACAGTTTAGAGCGGGGTGTCCTAAATCCTTCTGGAAGCTGAGGGTGACTTGGCAGCCTAGCCAATGGTCAGGTGCGGGAAGGTCCCTCAGTTTTATGGTTGTTCTGTCTGCGGAAAGAAACGGGGATGTTGAACAACAGCCAGAGGATTAGACCCCCCTAGTATTGCCCCGAGAAGCTGATCCTTTATCATCTGCCGGGTATGCCGAGCTGATGTGTACATATCCCCGAGCCTGGGAGAGATACCGATAGGTAATTAGTCAGATGTAAGCACGCTCGCATGGCTATCTAGGCAGGCTGGCACGCCGTTTATGCATACTCCAAGGATTTTTCAGCCGTCGTCTCAAGACCTCGAACCAAACGCTTGCAACAAGGTTGCAATTACTCCCCATTCTGCCACGCTTGCTCAGCACTATCCAACGAGGCGCTAAATGGGGCGTTCCAGACTGTTGCTATTTTGCAGCAGTTCATAGAGTTGGGGGCCGCACGTTCAAAATCAGAGGCAGGCTATGCTGACTTGATCGCTCCGCATAAGGGTTGTAATCAAAACGATGCATATGATTTCAAGTACTAGACCATCATTTATTACTCTCTACTCGTGGGTTGAACTAGCTGGCATATCACTGTGACTGAATTTCCGCATCATTGTCTAGTTCGTGACTGCCCTTGCTCTCGCACCATAACCCCTTACAATGAAACACCAATCCTATGATTAGAACCGTATCGGATTAAAACGGACGATGTACGCCACAAAAAATAGAGGGTAATCTAATACCGGTATGCTATAGTCTGCTACATTACTATTTTCAATTGAAATTACGTTTTAGAGGTATTCTAATCACGACATAGCTAGAGAGCACAAGTCTTCCCCTAGCTAGGAGAATATGGCGAACCAGAATACTCCGTCCACAGATCAGTGGTCGTCAAACATAACAGACGAGTATATTGCCCCCTCACTCCCAACCACCGACAACAAAAATCTAACGGGCTTCTAGTGACAAGCTCGCCACCTCCCTTCAGAACCAACAGCAGCTGCGAAAAGACTTAATGAGTTTGAAGCCGTCGCACGGTGATACATCAGCTTTTCAAGTTAACTCAAAGGAGAGATTTGAGGAGTTTTGGAAGGAAACTTTTGCTGCGAAAGGGAACTTTGATCTCAGGCACAACCATGGGATCTCAAAAATCGCCGGAAAAGCCACAGAACTGACGCGCTCAGCCTCGGCTGTGTGGTCAGATCTCACACCGATTCTAGACCTTGTCAGTGATGTTGGAGGGCCCTACGCAGGAATTGCAATTGGGACAATAGCTTTTATGTTCACGGCATGTACTATATGCCCCCATGACAAGTGGCAGAGCTCACTAATGATTATGGAAAGGTTGCGAGGAATCGAGAAAATATGGAAACTCAGATTTGTGCCACGCTAGGATCTATCCGGGATCGGCTTCCCGGATTTGATATATATCAGCAGATCTACCAAGATAATGGCGCAAGACATGAGCGATTAAGGTCAGCAATAATCAATGCATATGGATGTTTTGTCCGGTTCTGCATCGCTACAGTAAAGTTCTATACGATGAATAGTGTCTGTGAGTTACTTGACCAATAATTTTTGAGCTCGTTCGAATACACGCTAAAGTTTATATTCTTTCCAGCCCGGTGGCTCAGAGCAGCGGGTCACTCAAGATCTCTTGATATCGAAGTGTCTGGTGTTAAACAAGCGATAGTGGATGTTAGACTCATATGCGAAGAGCTGCTCTCTGAGAATATCGCTGATGTCAAACATCTGAACGAAGGTGAATTACTATCACATTTAACATCAGATCTGTTTCACTAATCGCCTACGACAGAGCAATCTAAACAGATCACAAGTAAGTTAGCCAAGCATCACCGCGAAGTCGAATAGGTACCTAACATCGCTATCGAAGGTCTTGTTAAGCAGGTTGAGGGTAAGTTCTCAACCTCTCTTAGGCAGATTTTCCAAATATTTACGTTGTGAAGAACTGCAAGTAGGACACGATAATCAGAAATTAGATCGTATAGGCGGATCATTGAAGCTTGACCCTCATTCCCCCGAGACTGAATTGGCCAATTTGGAAAGACATCGAAGGAACGTTGAGGCGGAGTTCAAGTCTGCGTACCCTCACCAACAACAACACCTCGTCTCGATCAAAAACGAACAGAAATTCCAGTCTTGGTACGCGTCAGCGGACTCTCGCATTCTACTTCTTGTTGGTCGCAACAGGGTCAGACAAGCAAAGAACTGTTGGTTGTCACCACTCGTCCTGGATTTCATTTCCGAATCGGAGAGATCCGGCGACCCCTACGTGTTTTACTTGCTTGGAAACCAGCCGACCGATGACACCTTCCAACACACTGCTTCTTCGTTGATATTCCGTCTACTTAGCATGAATCGAGATATACTGCGGGACAAGAAGCAATATGCGGAATTGCAGGCGGAGCTTCAGAGTTATGAGAGTGCAGATCGTGACGGGTCTGAGCTGCGTATTTTGGAAGAGTTGCTTAGAAAGGTGGCATTGAGGGTATTGAACATGTTCCATTCGTCAAAAACCGTGTGGATAGTACTTGACCGTTTGGATCAGTGCCGAGGAACCCAGTCTAGGAATGCCGATCGAAAGGCGCTCTTGAAGCTCTTGGTGAAACTGGTTGAGGACAAGAGTCTGAGAGTACGAGTGCAGGTTCTGGCGGTTGTGAATGGTGTTGATTGGATGCCTGAAGAACACCACGATGAACTAAACCAGACGAAGGACGACAGTGTTGTGTTTTGGCCGTTGGAACAGACTCAATACATGTGAAATCTGAATCTGGAAGTCCTAGTTGGTTTGAATTACTAGTTATATTAAGGTGAATAGTGCGTTTCATTTCATTTTTCGGCTAGAAAATTGCGAGGTGACTTGAAAGAGAGTCGAAAACGTATGTTGATATATCTTCGCTTCATCCATGTCACTAGTCAATGTATATGAACTTCTGCTCATTAATGTAAGAATGCATCAGGTGGACTCGAATAGTCGGCGCAGCACGCTTTGCTCCGCTGCAATAAGCATACAGGAGCGTATGATGTATCGTGTCGTAGCAAAAAACGCCCAACCCCTCGCAGAAGCAGGTGATTCGTTACACTACACAGATAGCTATATTATTTTCTACGGCATACATCTAACTTTAAACAGTTTTAAAAGGAAAAAAAGAAGGTTGATAATATAATTATATTAATTATATTATTAATTTTTTATCATTACTATTAACTATTCAATTTATACAGGTTCATTCATTGAGTTATAAGCAGTTAAAGTGGCATAGCTTTGATGGTGGTGGTAGCTATTTGTGTAGTTTATTTAGTCACCCGATACTGCCCTCGCTAATGACTAAAACGCGAAAAGATGTTTGGCATGGTGTTATAAGATGATGGAAGTCGGAATTAACATCATCAAGCTTCGGGGTTCGTCTGCTTACAGGTCATAGATCAATCATGTCACCACATTCAGGAAATGGGAAGTACTTCACTATAGCTGTCCATGTGGGACACCCTTTTCTCGTGGCTCATTGCATAGCACTTTAGCATCAGCCTCAGCATCTTCGCATGGAGTTTCGATCAATCCCAGCGTCGCATGACCCGAAAAAGCGTCTGTCTTAAGGGATACACAACTGGAAATATATTGAGTGGGAACATTCGTGTCTGTTGTTGGGTGTGTAATGCGCTGTTGCTTGTGCTATTGCGCTATTGGCTGTAGTGCTGTGCCGTATGCGTTACATGAGCTTGGCAATAGACCCAACACGCTAGGTGAGACAATGTAAGATCCCATGTGATCTAATTCCAAGAGGCCTCCGCTCTGCCAGGCCAATAAGCCATAACGGCTGAGTGAGAGGCGACCAAATGTGGCATCCGGTGCTGTAGGGTAACGTGTCGCACGAAGCAAGGGATTTTGGAACGTTTTGTGTAGACCCGGAAGGGAACTCGTCATCAGTAAGCTGACCTAGGGGCTTGCTGTTAGAATCAAGCGAGTCCAATTGGTGTGTGTTCATTAATGGAGTTTCACGTTGAGGCAAGGCTCAATTTGGGTACCATCTGTATATCAATCGTGAGATGGAGAAAAGAGAAACTATTCTACATACAAACAAAGTGCGAAAGGTTTTGTGTGCGCACAGCCTAGCGATAGTACGTGGAGATATGTTAGATTTAACGATATGCACACTAGACAGACTCCTATAGATGTTAGATATAACGATTACCTCTATAGTTACGCTATTACAACGTACCATAGTGGTACAATAAAACCTATTACCTATAGGTTAAAAAAGGGAGCTAAAAGACAGAGGTTTTCGACAAACAGAAAAAATACACAGAAAATAATAACTTTAACAGGTTATTAGCTTAAATTTAACAATTAAAAGTTTTATCGCTAATTATTTTAAGTAAAAAAAAATAAAAATATTATTAAGAAAAATATTTTATTATATAAATTATTTTAAAATGCTTATATTGTTTACTTTTTGCAAGTTCGATAAGGTTAACTTTATTGCAGCTTTAAGCAAGGCAAAAAACTAGCCTAACTAAAACCACAAACTTTAAATAAAAACAATTACATTAAGTTTTTAAAAATATTAATAATTGCCTTTAAAAAATATAAAAAAAAACGAAATATTATTAAAAAGCTTAAAGTAAAACTATTAAAGCATTTATTAATAATAATAAATAAAACAATAGTAAAACTATTTAAATTAAGCAAAATTAAAAAACATAAATAATATTTAACTTTATTACTGTTAGCAAAACAACTTATAATGCTAACAATATATACTATAATTAAATGCAAAAAATATATAAAAAAAAGCGCAATTATTAAAAAAATTAAAAAATTATATTATTAAAACTATAGCAAGCTATTATAAAACTATATATTATTTTTTAAAAAGCATTATTTAAAAATAATATAAAAACTTTAAAGCTTATTGCGGCAAAGCAATAACTAATAAAAGAAAAAATGCCTAAAAAGTTTACAAAACTACACTTTTATTTTTAAAAAATATAAAAAATGCAGCTAAATAGTTTGCAAATTAAGAAATTATTATTAGCAAAGCTAAGCAAAAAGGTGTACCTAAAGCTTAAATAGTGAGCTTATAGGCTAACAATTTTTTTAACGCTATTATTAAGGCATTTTTTATATGGTTTAATATTTACGCTTTTACAAAAGCAAATAATATTAAAAACGGTACGTTAAAATACTATAACTTAATTAATAACTTTTAAATTGTTGTTATTTAAATTATAATTAAATATTAAACAATAAAAAAAGCTTTTAAAGCTTAATATAACAAAGAAAAATTTGAGAAAAACAACACCTTTTAAAAAAACAAAAAAAATAAAACAAAGCACAAGCAAAAAGCATATAATATATTACAAAAAAAAAACACTAAAAAATATCCTATTTATGGCTAATTACACTTTTTACTTAAATATTATTATATATTCCTAAAAAAAATATACAAAGGTTTTAAGCCTTAAAAGCACTTTATTAAAAAAATTAACAAAGCAATGGAAAATCTTTAATTGCAAGCTAAAATTTACGCTTTAAAACGCAAAAAATTTAAAACCAAAACTTTTTAACCCAAGGAAAAACTGGTTAAAAAAATCCAAAACTAACTTTACGGAAAAACAATAAGCAAAATACCTAGCGCTTTTACTACGGTTAACTTATTAAAATATTCATTAGCTAATTTAATGATTTTTAATAATAAAAGCATTATTATAATCATAAACTAAGCTAATAAAATTTAAAATTAAAAACCTGTTTTTTTAAAAGATTATATATAATTAGGTAATTAATTATTACCGATATAAGCTTATAAAACAATAAGAGTTTTAGTAGGAAATATTACCATGATTTTCTTTAATACGGCATATTGTTTTTTATTATTTATTATATTAATATTTTTAAAAAAACTATAACAAAAAAAATATTGGTAAAATAATTAAAAAAAGCAAACATGTTTATAAAAAAAAAAAAATATAATTGTTAAAAAAATTAAAAATATATATAAATAATATATAATTAAATATTATAAATTATATATTAATAAAAAAATCCTTTATATAATTTAATTTTATAAAAAGCATACATATATTTTATAAATAAAAAAAGCTTTATTAATTAATAATGCTTAAAAATAACATTAGCGATTTAAATACTTAAAATTTAAAGCATTTAAATATTTTGTGCACTTATTTTAAAAAGTAATTATTAAAAAACCAACCGGAGTTAAGTGTAATATATGCAAAATAGCTAAAATAAAACAAAAAATTAAAAAAATATTAAAAGTTAATTATAAAAACCTAAAAGCAAAAATTGCGATTAATTTTTATAATTATAAAACTTTATTTAATAATAAATTTTTATATGTTATTTTTATATGCTAAGCAATTAATATATTATAAAACTATATATTATTAAATTAAAAAATTAATATTTTTATAAAAATTATTAGCGTTTATATAATATAGCTTAAATAATAATATAAAATTAAAGTTAAAATAATTAAAACAAATAATAAAATTATAATTAATAAGCTAAAAGTAATCAAATAATTAAAAGCATATATAATTAAAATTAAGCTTTTAATATTTAATACCTAAGCTTAAAACAGCAAAGCTAAATGCTTAAAAAATATATTAAAAGCAAAAGCGTGCGCAATATAAATTAGCTTAAAATTACCGATTTTTTTATAGCTAAAAATATTTAAAGTTGCTATATATTTATATAATTAAACGCTATAACAAAAAAATAAGTGAAAAACCTTGTTTAATGTTTTTTTTAAAACAGTGTTACAAAAAACAAGGAGATTAATGGCTTTAAACAAGTAATTAAACTAGTTATACTTAAAAATATATAAATGTAAAGCGTTTATAATTATAATAAATATAAAGCTATATTATAAACAATTAAATTAAATATTAATCATTTAATATTTATAAAGTTTAAGTGCCACACTTTAATAAAATAATAAACATTTAAAATATAAGTTTTAATAAAAAAAAATATTTAATAAAAATAAGCAAAACTTTTAAAACAACTTAAAAATAGCCATAATTGAAAAAATATAAGCTATGGTTAATAAATGCACTTTAATAAAATTTAACGACGTGTTAAAAAACCTAGAGCTAAAAAAAAAAACAGAAAAAACAATAGCCTTAATAAAAATATAAATTTAAAAAAACGAAAAGAAATTAAATGTTAGCATTAAAAACAATTATTTATATATAACGTTTAAATTTACACTATTTTTTACACTATTACTTAATTTATTATTAATATTGCTATGCTATATAATATAAAACGGAAATAAAGCATTTTGTAAACCTTATAACGGAAATAAAGCAATTTATAATTTTTACAATGATTATAATAAAAATAAAGCAATTTAAAAACTTTTTAATAATTTAAGCATAAAAAGCTTTAATTTTTAAAAAGCAGTATTTTTAGCGAAATTAAAAGCTTTGCCGATAAAACAATTAAAACTACACACTTTAAACTAAGCTAATGTTAAACAAGTTTTAAAAAAAAAAAAACTACATAAAAAGTTTTTAAAAAACGCTTTTAAGCGGTATAAAAAACTTGCTAATTATTTAATAAGGCATTTTTTTAAACAAGCTAAAAAAAATCACTTAAAAAGCTATTATAAAATATATTTATAAACAAAGATTAATAAAAAAACCTTTTAATATAAAAGCATTAAATTTTAAATTATATATAAATATATATTTATAAGTTTAATAAATATAAAAGATTTATTAAATATAAAGTATAATTAATTATAAAAAAAAATTAGCAAAAAAAATTGCTATTTAAATAAATATATGCAACTATTTTAATAAAAAAATTATTTTAAATATTAATAATTATAGCAGCTAAGTTTAACTTTAAAATAATATAATATAACGTTATAAATGCTTTTATATATGCTTTTATTAAAAACAAAATATTTATACATATATTATATAGTTATTATAAAAAAAGTATAATTTTTTAGCTTAATAAAGCATTATATAAACTTAAGGTTTTATTATTACTATAATAAAAAAAGTTTTTAAAAACTTTTATAAGCTTAAGGTATAAACTAGTTTTTTATAAGCTATGCTATTATATATAAAAAAAAATTATAGTTTTTTTTTACATTAATAATGTAATTATTATATATAAAAAATATTTATAACTAACGGTTAATTAATTTGTTTAATGGCTTAAAAAAATATAAAATTATTAAAGGTAAAAAAATATAATGGTTTTTAAAAATGAAAATTATTTAAAACCAGCTTTAGCAAAAAATTTAGCTTTTTTAAACCTTTTATATTAAAAAAATTTCCAAGCTAATATTTTTTACAAACAGGCTTTTTTACACTTTAATAGGTATAAAAAAATTATTACCTCGGCGAGATTATGTTGCTTAATATAAAATTTAAAAATATTAACGAAAAATTAGTTTTTTTTTTTTGCTTTAATATTAATAAAATTAAATATTACATTTGCAATATTAAAACTTGCTTGGTTTTTTATAAACTTAAATTAAAAACATTAAAATATTATTAATTAAATATTTAAATATTTATATTAAATTAAATATTTTGCTTTTTAATTTAAAGGCAAAAATAATTTAATTATTATAAATAATGCTTTTTTTGCTAATAATATTATAAACCGTTAAAGCTTATAAACATTTGCTATAATTTTATTTAAAAAATTAATTAATTAAAAAGCAAATAAATAAAATATAATTACTACGTTAATTATAAAAGCTAAATTATTTACTTTAGCATAAACTATTAAAAAAATAATATATATTAATTAATTTATTATAAAATTAAAAATATAACTAAACTAAAAAAAAATTAAAGTAAAATGTAATAACATTTAAATTATTAAGCTAATAATAACAAAAATTGCTTTGCTAAAAATTAAGTTATGTTATATAAATATATATAATCACTAGCTATAATAAAAAGTTAAATAAAAAGCTATTATAATAAAATATACGCCTTTAGCGGAAATAAAAACTAATAAGCTAACAAAAGCTTTGCTTATTTAAAAATAGCTTAGATTTTTAAATTAATTAAAATTAATAAACGTATAAAAAAATTAAAAAATAAAAAGTCGGAAATAAATAAAATTAAAGCCTAAAAAAATTTTTTAAATTAAAAACTTAAAACTTTATATTTATAAAAATAAATTAATTAATTTATAATAATTGTTAAACTAAAAAAATGTGTTAAATTTAACGATATATACACTAAATAAATTTTTATAAATGTTAAATATAATAATTACTTTTATAATTACGTTATTACAACGTATTATAGTAATATAATAAAATTTATTATTTACGGGTTAAAAAAAAAATGTTACAAACCAACAGAAAAGCGGCCTGTTGAGAGACCAAGGTGACTAAACGACCCAATAAAAGGTACTAAGCTAAACCAAAAAACAAGCCACAGCCCAGAAAAGGTCACGTGACACGCAGCTTTATAAAGCAAATAAAGCAAATGCTCTAAAAGATTTATAAAGCAGATAAAGCAAACAAAGCATAAAAAAATAATAAAAAAAAAACGGTTTATATAATAACAAAACATTTCCTTTATAATTAGTATAGTTTTTACTTTACAATTTAATTTAAGCATATAGCAACTTTTTAAAATAGCTATATAAAAAAATTTCTTAACAACCACTTAATTATAACCCAACTGTACAACGTTCGCACCTTAAGCACAATTTAATACGTAAAGCTTTAAGTATTAACGCTTTTACAAACTAACAGTTTATTACATTTTAAATTGTTAAACTTACTTAGTGTTTAAGAAACAATTATATACGGTTACGATGTTTTTGCAGCAGCTTAAACTAATACCCGCAATAATGCAAAGTTTTTTAACGCATTTACAAAATAAAATTAAACAGTTAAAACAGCAAAATTAACAGCTAAAAGCGCAGGTTATAAACTTATTAAAACTTAAGCTTTTTAAGCTAGTTAAGCTAACTAAGTTTAATGGCAACTAAAAACAATTAAAGGGATTTTTAACCTAAACAAAAGCTTATTTACGATATTACAACAATAGTTTTTTATTAAACAAAGACAAAGTAATAACAGCTGCAAGATTTTTTACTAACAACGCATTAAAGTAATTTTAACCTATAATAAACAATTATATAAAAAACAACAATATTAACAATATTAACAAAAAAACCAAAACTACGTTTAAATTTTACAAAAGGTTTAAAACAGCGTTAACTAATATGTATAAAAATCTAAAGAAAAAAAACAAGCAAGAAAAAAGCTGTTTTTAATGTTTTAAACAAAAGCTGCATATAAGTATGCAGTGAAATTCCAAAAAACAGCAGCTAAAACAACATAAATTAATAGCAATGCTTTAATGTCGGCTTTTTATTAAAGATTAAAAAACGAGATAAAAAACAAGTTATATAAAAACAAACGATTAAGCAATTTTAAAACTTATATCGCTAACATAATAAAAATCAACAACCAATTATATAAACAATGTTTATAAAAACAACAACAAACCCAACAAATACCTAACATAAAAAAAAAACAAACTACAAAGTTAACAGCATTAGGTACCCATGCAAAACTTATAAAACTTAATGCAACAAAAAAAAAACAAAACCTAAGCAAGGTTAAGTGTTACAATTACAATTAAAAAAAACACTACGCTTAGGCTTATAACAAGCCTAAAAAAAAACAATAATTTAAAAAAGCAAAACAAGCTTTATTTATAACAATCGCAATATTAAAAATTAGCAATTAATAAAGTTAACTACAATAGCAACACGTAAAAAAAGTGCTACATTGTGACATGTGTAGAAAAAAAAAAATATATTTAAAACACCTTTTTATAAAACAATTAAAATAAACAAAACAAAACAAATATATTTGCAATTTTATTAATTGCTAAATATATAATATAAGCATTAATAACAAAACTAAAAAAAATATAGCTTTTTAAAAAAATCTTACTTAAACTAATAATAATAAAAATAATTAAAAAAATATTAAACTAAAAAAAAATTTTATATAAAATAAAGTTAAAATTTTAACTTATAAATATAAAAGATAGCTTAAAAAGAAATCTTATTTAAAAAAACATACATGTAGCTATATAAAGTATAACCACTAATTTAAATAAAAATAGTTAAAAAGCTCCGTAGTTAAATTTATTTAACGAGAAAAATGCTTAAGCAAAATATTAAACGTATAAAAATTTCGAATAAAAAAAAGCTAAAATAGCAACAATTAATACGCTAAAAGCCAAAGATAACATAAAAATATAGCCATTTTTAAACAATGTACAGCAGTATAACTTAGCATTTATAATAAAAGCTGAAACAAATATTAACAATTAATTTAGCTTGGTTACCGAGCTTATTACCAAAGGATATTATTATAGCAAGGTTATAATAAGTTAAAAACCGGCAAAATTAATACCAGAAAACAAAAAATATAAATAGATTTTTTAAATGTGCTATGTAATACATTATTGTATTATTTATTTACAAAAGAAATTACAATATATGTAGTTTTTAAAACAAATAAACGGAAAACTTATAACGCAACTTTTATACAAAGCAAATAAAAAAAAGGTAATATTAATATATTAAAACCTATAAAGATTTGCAATATTTAACAAAGACTTACAGTGGCTTATGAAATACATGCAGCAAATCCTACAACTAAAAAACTACACCAATAATAAATGCAAAATCCATGCTTAGTAAAAGGCAACAAAGTTGCGCAAAATAATAAAGCAAACGCAATAAATCAGTTAAAACTAATTAACGTTTAAAAAAAAAAAGCCTAAAAAAATAACAAAAAAACTAACTGCAATAGCAATAAAACAAACAAACTTTAGCAAAAGATTTTTTAAAAATGCAACAAACTTTTATAAGCATAAAAAACCTAACATAATTTAAAATGCAAAAAATAAAAAAATAAAATACTATTTAAACAAAGATATATTAATATGCTTTAAAGAGTTTTAAGCAGTAATTAACACAACTAAACAACTTAATAATATATTAATACAAGTAACAACTAATTAAAATTAGTTAAAAAATAATAATAAGTAGTTATAACAAATTAACAACTATTTTTAAAAAAACTTAAAAAGCTTTATGCTATAACAGCTAAAAAAAGCAAACATATTAAAATTAATTTAATATATTAAAAATATAAGCTATAAACGCTTATAAATATAAAAGCTTAAGCAAGCTTTATTTTTTTATAAGTTATTAAGCAATTAAACATATTAACAAAACTTAAAAACAACTTTTATTTACTTTTAATTATTAATAAAAGTTTTATTGCGTATAAAAATGAAATAATTTTAAAAAAAACTATAAAACTTTTTTTTAACATCTTTAAACACAAAAAACAATTAGTGCTTAATATTATAAAAACATTTAAATATAATGTTATTTTAAAAATACCTTAGTTGCAAGAAAACAATCCCAAAGTAAACTAGAAAACTAGCTAACTTTAGTAAAACATACCAAAAAGAAAATTAACTAATAAGAAATTTAAAACATAGGTATTAAGCAATTTTATCAAACTATTATTGCAAATTTACATAATGATCAAAGAGTCCAAGCTTATACTTAACAATAAAGTACCGATAAAATATTAAAATTATAGCAACATGTTTAGTAAAACATACAATAAATTATTAAAGCATAATTTATAAAACTATAAAATTCCGCTTAAGGAAAAAGCTGAATTATAATTATTTTTATTATATTATATAAATAAAAAACAATTAAAAAAACTACAAAAATTTCTCAAAAAAAATTTAAAAAAAGGATTTATTTGATTTTTGAAATTATTAGCAGGATTACTAGTACTTTAAATACTACGCAAAACCAAAAAAAAAACAAAAAACAACGTTAAAAATTAGTAGTAAACTACTAAAACGTAAACTTTAAAACAATTAAATTTATAAAACCAATACTTAAAATTAATAATTTATAAGATAAATTAGTATACGTAAAATGGTTTACGGCATTTAACCTACTAAACGCATATAATTAAACAAAAATAACATTAGGTAATAAATGAAAAACAATATTTTGCATACGTTATAAATTATATAAATTTTTAGTTATATTTTTTAAACTTACTAATGCTTTAGCAATATTTTAAACATAAATAACATACGCTTTACGCAAATTTATCAATATATTTATAATAGTATATTTTAACAACATTTTAATATATTTAAAAAACCTTAAAAAATACCGAGAGCATATTAAAAAAGTATTAAATGCGCTACAAATTGCTAAATTAAAAGTAAACTCTAAAAAAAGCAAATTTCATATATAAAAGGTTGATTTTCTTAGTTTTATAATAACTTTAGAAAAAATAAAAATTTAAAAGTTTAAAATTTTAGCAGTAAAAAATTAGCCGGTGCTTAAATTGGTGAGCAACGTAAAAACGTTCGTAGGATTTACAAATTATATTTAAAGCTTTATTAAATAGTTTAATAAATACGCCGGACCTTTTTTAAATTTAATAAAAAAAACAATTTTTTTAAATAAAAAAAGAAAAAACAAGAATCTTTTAAAAAAGTTAAAGCATTTATATTAAAAAAGCTTGTTTAAAAGTTTTTTAATTTAAACAAAAAATTTAAAGTAATAATTAACGCCAACAAAAAGGCAATAGGCAAACAACTAAGTTAACGAGACAAAAATGAAAAATTGCACCTAGTGGCATATTTTTTAAAAAGATTTTTAAAACCAGCAAAACAATATACACTACTAAACAAAAAGCTTATGGCTATTATTTAAGCATTTAAAAAACGGAAACATTATTTTTATAAATTTAAAAAACTAGTTAAGATATATATAAACTACAAAAATTTAACTATATTTATAACAACAAAAGTATTAAATAAACAATAAATTAAATAAGCAAAGTTTTTATTTTAGTTTAATTTTATTATTTTTTATATTAAAGAAAAAAAAAATGTAACAGCAAATATTTTAAGTTAACAAAGCAACTATGAAAAATCAAAAACAAAAAACCAAATATTATTAAAAAAAACCCAACAAGAAATTATATTTGCAGCTATAACTTTATTTAATTACAATAAATAAATTAAACAATTGTGAAAAAACTATGAAATAATTTTATAAGCACTATTATTATTAATTAATATATTATTAATTTTTAAGCAAAGCAAAAATAAAAATAAAAGGGTATATTTAAATTTTAAATAATAATTTATAATTAAAAAACTAATAAAAACAATGCATAAACATCTACTAGCAAAACATTAAAGAGTATATAAAACATTATCACAAGTATAAAAAAACTATAAATGCAAAAAACTTAAAAGCATAGTAAAAGAAATAGTTTAGGAATATATTCTATGCAAAAAAAGCAAGGCATTATAACACAAACTATATGGATTACTACAACCAAAGCAAATACCAGACAAAGCTTAAAAGTTTATTACGTTTAACTTTATTGTTAAGCTACCCAAGTTAAAAAAACTAATAACAGGAATATTTTACAACTTAATACTAGTTATTATAAAAAAACTCACAAAATATAAATATTTTATACTATATTTAAAATTAAATACGGCAAAAGATTTAGCTTATATAATAATTAAACATATTTTTAGTAAATATAAAATTTTAAAAAAAGCAGTTATAAACAAAAAAACAATTATAGCTTTTAAGTTTTATTAATTATTAATGAAAACATTAAGCGTTAAACACTAATTGTTTACAGCTTATTATTTACAAACAAATAAACAAACAAAAAAACTTAATTAAACTTTAAAGCAGTATTTATACTATTACTTTAACAAACAACAAAACAATTAAGTTAAGCTTTTGTTTATAGCAAAGTATGCTTACAATAGTTTTAACAATAAGTTAATAGAAATGTTTTTATTTACAGCAAATTATAAATTTAACCCAAAAATAAATTAAATAGCAATTAACAGTGTTATAGCATTTAAAGCAAAAATACAAGCGAAAAAAATCATAAGTTTACAACAAAAACTATAAAACAAGCTAATATTTTTATAAAACTATATAAAAGCTTATAGCAATAAGCACAAATTATTAAAGCTAACTTTAAAAAAAGGAAATAAAGTGTATTTTTTAAAGCGCAACATTAAAATAAAACAACTAAGCAATAAACTAAACTTTAAATTAATTAAACTATTTAAAATTAAAAAAGTTATTTTAAAAACTAATTATTAATTTAATTTATTTAAAAAAGCAAGGATATAGCTAGAATTTTATATTTTTCTTTTTAAACCAGCACTAAAAAACGTTAAACTTTAAATACAACTAAAAGTTAAATCAAACGAAAATTTATATAAAGTTAAAAAAATACTAGATTTACGTTAAAATAAAGGTATTTACAAATATTTAATTAAATAAAAAGGATATTTATATGTAAAAACTATATAAAAACCTAAAAAAAACCTAAAAAACATAGCGTAAATAATTAATTAGTTTTACTGCTAATATTTTAATTAATTAATACTAAAAAAGCAAAGTTAACCATTTAAACAAAAAGAAAACTAAAAAAATCCTAGTTAACTTTGGAAAAAGCTATAAAAAAAGCTAATTTAGCTTATTTTTTTTTTAAACAACATTGCTTTTTTTTTAAACGCTTTTATATTTTTAACTTATTTATGTTTTAAAAACCCCGTTAAGCTATTTTAACACCTTTTTTATAAAAAAAC
This sequence comes from Xylaria arbuscula, assembly GCA_022385695.1. Classification (NCBI taxonomy): domain Eukaryota; kingdom Fungi; phylum Ascomycota; class Sordariomycetes; order Xylariales; family Xylariaceae; genus Xylaria; species Xylaria arbuscula. The sequence continues at coordinate 174,556 of MU279386.1, forward strand.
TTAACTTAACAATTAAAACAAAAAAAGCAAGCTAATAGTTTTTAAGCTTAATAATTTATTTTCTAAAGTTTATTAAAAATTTTGCGCTTACGTATTTATAACCGTTAATATTTTAAAATAATATTATATAAAGAATTAATAAAAACGTGGTTTTTATTGCAAAAAAAAAGGTTAATGTTATTATAATTTCTGCAATAATTAACATTATTTAACATTTTACAAAAAAAACCTTTATTAAAACAATAAAAACCAAGCATAACTTTATAACCAAAAGTTTTAATAGCAGCAAAAGTAGCGCAACAACACTTTGTAAAAAAAAGCAAAGCAAACTTTGCAATATAACCTGCCATAATAAAAAAAAACTATAAAAAACAAAAAAAAAAAAAAAAACCTATAAAACTTACCAAAATAAAAAAAACACGCTAATATTTATTGCAGACAATAAACCTGGGAAAAAAGGAATAATGTTACGAACTAACAAAAAAGCGGCCTGTTAGGAGACCAAGGTGACCAAACGACCCAATAAAGGGTACTGGGCTGGACCAGGAGACAAGCCACAGCCCAGGAGAGGTTACATAACACGCAGCTCTGTGAAGCAAATAAAGCAGATGCTTTAGGAGATCTGTAGAGCAGATAAAGCAGGCGCTTTATGTGATCTATAAAGCAAACAAAGCACAAAAAAATAGTAAAAAAAAAAACGGTCTATATAATAACAAAACGTTTCCTTTGTAATTAGTATAGTTTTTACTTCACAATTTAATCTAAGCATATAGCAACTTTTTAAAATAGCTGTGTAAGAGGAATTTCTTAACAACCACTTAGTTACGACCCGACCGTACAATGTTCGCACCTTAGGCATAATCTAATACGTGGAGCTTCGAGTATTAACGCCTTTACAAACTAACGGTTTGTTATAAAAAAGCTAAAAAAACAAAGGTTTTTAATAAACAAAAAAAATACATAAAAAATGATAACCTTAACGGGTTATTAGCTTAAATTTAACAAAATAAAAGTTAACAGTTATAATGGTTATAGCTTTATAGCTAGCATATTATAAAATTTAAATAATTTTATTAATAAAAGTTTATTCTTTAGTTAAATATTTTATTAACGTATATAATAAATTACTATAAACGTTAAATATATTATTTAAAGTGTAGTAATTTAATTATTAAAAAAAAAAAAAAGCTAATATAATTAATGTTAGCTAAGAAAAATGGCTTCGAAGGTGAAAAGTGGTGATTTCAAGAAGTGGTCCGTGATAAGGGGGGGGGGCGCAAGCCCCTAGGTCAGCTTACCCTGATTACATAGGCATCACCGTGTCAACATGATCCTTCAAATCCTCACTTCTTTCCATGTAAATGTAGGACTACAAGTACCTAGCGTTTGCATAAAGCGGCGAAGCTAATATTTTGCGACGCAGACGGATGACTGTGTCAGGAACCAACGGGAGTTACAATAAAACTTTTGTTGTTACATGGTAGTCTCTAATAGGGTATAAATGCTCTCACGCTATATATAATCTAACCCCCTTTTTTCCACATTGTAGCAGTCTAGTCGTGGTATCACCAGGTGCCAGCTGTATTTAGAAAGCGATCCCGCTCAACCGGGTAGTTTCCAATGTCCCTCCAACCCACCACTTCCCTCCCATCTAATAGATGCGCGGGGCTTACTTTCTTTTTACTAAAGCATACCAATAATCTTGGGACAAGATTTAAAGACTGCGCCAACTGAATAATGGTACTAAGCCGCAGCACAGTAGTCACCATGGATTTTTTCGATTCGGGGTTGACTCTCACCAAATCCGTTACATTGCTTATCGTTTTATATGTGAGCACACCTACTCCTTCGAGATGGATCAAACTAAGGTTAATAATATCTTGTCAGTATCTGGTTATTCTTGGTTACAGACTACTTTTCCACCGTCTCAGCCAATATCCCGGGCCCTTCATCGCCAAGTTCGCTGATTCCTATGGCGGCTTCTACTCTCTCAAAAGAGATCTCCATTTAAGAACTTGGCGAGACCACAGGGAGTACGGTAAGATAGCTGCACCTCATCATGAAACTGAATATTTTCTTTAGCTCAACTACTCTAGGTAGCGTCATCAGGCAGGGTCCTAATAAATTGGTATTCAACTCGATCGCAGCTGTCCACGGTGAGTTCGGTCATAAACCTTCTTCCATAGCTTTTTATACTCAATAGACCGCTATAGACATCTACTTGAATAATAACATTTCAAAGTCGCTTTGTTATGAGGCCGGCAACTTCAATCCGGCTACGACCAATGTCTTCAACACCATTGACAAGCGAGTACATCGTATCAAACGCCAGCACGTGGGTCGAATTTCTACCGATCGCTCTATTAGGACCTTTGAACCGAAGTTATCTCAGCAGGTAGATGTGTTTATGAGACAGCTTCTATTGTCGTGCCAGAAAGACACCGGCTCCGCGATCAACATGTCCAGGCGATGCAGGTACCTCGGCTTAGATATTGCAGGATATCTAGGCTTCGGTTATGCACTTAACCTCCAGACCGAATTAACCTACCGCTACTTGGCTGACGCCATGATGATTGCAAGCTGGCGGCTAAATATGTATATGCAATTCCCAGCATTACGAAAACTGCGACTCGAAATCCTCTTCTATCTACTGGCAGTAATCAAAGGAAAGAGTGTCTTACAAACACTATCGAAAATGATTCAGTCTCGACTAGCCAAAGACAAACACGCCGAACATGACCTATCTTCATTTATGGCTGATTCGCTAGTGGCCCCCTCAAGGAGATCGGATTACTGCTAGTGAGATATGGACTGAGGGTATTTTTTTCTTTCCCGCAGCGGGGGACACCATTTCTACAACTCTTTGCTCCCTGTTCTTCTATCTTGCGCAGAACCCAGAATGTCAGCGGAAGCTCGCGTTCGAAATTCGGACCACATTTACAAGCGGAGCTGATATAGGGGGGCCACGCTTAGCAGGGTGCCAATACCTTCGAGCGTGCATCAACGAGAGCCTGAGGATGTCGCCACCTGTGCCAGGCACCTTGTGGAGAGAGAAGTTGCTGTCAGATGGCGACCAGCCACTCATTGTCGACGGTCACGTCATCCCTCGCGGCACTCAGGTCGGCGTGAATATCTATGCGCTGCATCATAATCTAGAGTACTTTTCGGATCCATTCGCATACATGCCTGCTCGGTGGCTGCCTTCAAGTACGAGACACCCTAAGCTAACAAATTTAGAGAACGCTCAAACTTCAGGCCTGATACATCACTCAGCTTTCATTCCGTTCTCGCTTGGTGCTCGTGGCTGCGCGGGCAAAGCACTGGCTTATGCGGAGGTGGGTTTGGCTATGGCTAGGACACTATGGTATTTCGATTTTGAGTTATCCTCGACGAAGCCGAAAGAGAATACGGAGGTGGAGTTTAGACTTTTCGATGTCTTTACATCTACCCACGATGGTCCCTATTTGGACTTTACACCAAGGGGGGAATATTGTAAGGAGCTTCTCGAAGACGGATGAGAATGTGGTTACATTGAGTAATCGATTAAGAGTGATAAGGCTTTGGTTGATCGTTCGATCAGCCAGAGCAGATATGAATTGACAATTCCTTGCCATTACTCTTTACGAGTGATGAAATTGACAGATGATAGCCTGCTGAGACGTGTCAATTGAGTACATCTGAATAGATGCGCTGTGTATTACCCGGAACAGCAGAATTAGCTGGGAGTAAGAAAATGCGCAAATGCAGAACGAATAGAGGTTCGACTTCGTCACTCTTTGCACACTTTTATCATGTTCTTGCCCTCGTGGAATATCAAGACTGCGCGATCTTTCCATGTTTAACACTCTATCTCGTGTGCTGGGCTCAGGCAGCGGTGGACCGGTAATCAAAATGTTCTCAATTTAACTCCGTATCCCCTCTATGCTAAAACTAACTGGCCTGAGATCATAAGGATTCTAAAACAGTAGACTAGGGGTATCTTCAAGCTCCAAGCATCTAGATCGTAAACCATATTTGTTGATGAAGCGCGCTTTTATGCTGCTAAAAACAAGACACCATCGTCAATCATCCCCTCAACTACTGCTTTCGTCATTTTCCAACGCTGCTTTCTCTTCCGCTGTCATCTGTGCCTCGGCCCGCCCAAAGTCGACGGTCACGATGAAGAACAGTGACACTGCCGCTAGACCGAGACCAGTCCAGAAGGCTATCTGGTATTGGTCGCGGTAACTGACCGATTCTTCACTGTGATCTTCAACAAACGTGGCGATTGCCAGATCCGCGATGCCTAGCCAGAACGCTATTCCAAGATATAATGTGCTGTTGATCAGCGCACCTGCAGTGGCCTGCAGACGTCGAGGCATTGCGGTTGTAATATAGACATTTGTGACATTGAATGAGATGTCTACCCCGATGGTCCCAGCTAACATGGCTGGGAACACATAGGCCCAGTAGAGGAAGGTTGTTGACGGGTTGTTGTCGGTTTGTTTGGGAAGCAGGGCGAAAAGAAGACAGCAAAGTATATAGCCTGCACTGGACAGACCCATCAAGATCCGACCGGATAGGATATGCAATACAAAACCACCGGTGATAGCGAGGACGAAACCACCTCCAGCAAGTGGAAGGAACCAGGCAGCAGTTAGTATTGGCCCTATGTGTAGGACGGTCTCAACACTGGAGGCACAGGTTAGTGATATCCAGATGAAGAAACGGAGACGAAGGGTATGACCTACTAATAACTTGCGTAGAAGAGGAAGACACCGAATACTCCATACCCGCAGAAGAGCCCAACACATAATCGTCTCATGTATTTTGGTCTGAACAGCTCAGCAGGGAGAAGTGGTTGGGCGGCCACCCACCCTTCCACATAGGCGAAGGCGGCGAGGAAAAGAACGCCGATGATCAACGTTACATAAATGTACGGGGTGCGCCAGCCGTTCGGGGCATGGCCGCCATCGCTGAACGCATAGACAACGAGCACCAGTCCGGGTACTGCCGTGATGAGTCCCCACCAATCCATAACCGCCTTCTCATCGCGATCACCCAAGTTCGTCGGTATCGTGGTCAAGCCGACGACAACAACGAGGGAAACGAGGATGGAGCCTATGTAAAAGTACCATCGCCAACTGAGGAATTGGCCGGATAGAGCTCCTATGAGAATGCCGAAATAGAAGCCGAAGCACGCAGCGGCGCCGTAAATGCTGTAGACCAGGTTTTTGCGCGGCCCGGGCCTATATGCATGGCCCAGGAGGGCAAGTCCAGCGGGTAAAAATGCACTGAACCCAACTCCCTGCATGGCTCGACATACAATGAGAATTGTCGGGGACGGACTGAACCCCGCGGCGAGTGACCATATGAAAGCCCAGATATGCCCGCCTAGGAAGATATACCGTCCGCCATAAATATCGCACATGCGAGCGAAAGGGAGGAGGAGTGAGGCGGTTGTTAAGTTGGGAACAGCCGCGGGCCATGTACGTTGCGCCTCTGAGATGTTGAGAGCAGTTGTGACTTCGGGCAGCACGATGTTGAAGCCGCTAACGAAATATTCGGACATCATCATGGACAAGATAATGGAGAGAACGAATCCATATTCGGCGTATTCATTATGGAAAAGTGATGGCCGTTGTCGGGCTAGACGTTCTAATTTCGCCTTGTTGAAGATGTCGGGAGTTGCTGTGCCATCGGCATGGTCATCTAGTATGACAACACCTTGGTCAGGGGTTGATGAAGTCATCGTTGTAAGGCCGGCGGCTTAGCTAGAACTTGCAACCAGAACAAAAGAGCTCTACAATGGTTTTTCTCTTTTCTATTGTATTCAGCCATGTTGAAGTAACGAAGGGATCTTGTCAATATAAATAATGTCCTTCTTATTATTTTGTGGGATAGTGTCACGGAACAGATGCCGAAAGTAGTGGAGATGGAAACCCACAAAGGCGACTAAATGAAGCTTCATGTACAATTTGACAATTCTATACCGAATGAAGAAGACGTCTCCAGCATGATTGGATACTGAGCAGGCTAAGATCTCAACCGATGAACTCTAGTCAGTCTGCCGGTTGGTAGTCAGGACGTCTGACGCTAAAAGTTGCTCTTATTGTATCATAGAGCCCTTTCCACTTTATGCAGCACTTGCGCCTTGGCTACTAAATTTGGCATAGCCCATTATCTTTCATCTTTGGGTCCGCGTCCAGCTTACTCATTTTTACGAATCTACCAACGTAGTCACCGTCAAAATTCGTCAATCCCATCATTTTGACCAGGCATCGCCACAAACTGACCGTGGGTTATATGCAAGATTTGCTAGCGTATACCTCCTAAAAGGCATCTTCACTCATATCTTGCGTGCCAGGCTGGCCGGCTCATTCGGAACTCATAATCTCCTCATCGAGTGACTCCGAACCCCGCCCCGATCGGCTCAGGGTTTCATGCACGTCGCTGGGAATTAACAACTACACCGCAAATCCGGAGCGGTACAGGGTGCATATAGCAAGGCTTTCAGTTGGCATCAGTCGAATCCACCATGATACAATATCTACGCTAGAACGTTTCACAAACCCCACCGCTCTATGAATGACCGGAGAGCCTGTCACAACTGCCGACGACGCCGGCTCCGGTGTGACCGGTCCGTTCCTGTTTGCTACAAGTGCACCAAGACCGGGCAGATATGTCTTGGCTACGGCAAGCTCTACCGTTGGGTTGAATCCGAGGCCCCGGTCGACCAAACGGGTCAGGGCCGGAGTACCGCTCTGACGACCCTCACTGAATCTAATATCTCATCTCACAAAATTGATAACAATGTAATCGGGAAACTAAGACATGGCCCCCAGAAGAATTTGAGGGTGGCCCTAGCCGATCCGTTGTTACAGGATCTCACTGGCTCATCGCGACACTACCTGTCCTACTGTACGTATTCATCATTTTTCATAACCTATTGTTAAAACAATGTATTCACTATTCACAGTTGCTTCTCGATTCTGTAAGGATCTTGTGGTCCACGACTCAGCCGAGCGAGGGACCAACCCTTTCCGAGAGTTGATTCCAATGTCCCAGGCATACTCCTACCTGCAGCACATTATTATCGCAGTCTCGGCGGTACACTATTACAACGCAATCCGGTACACTGCATCCGAGCACTCCCACGTACCCCAAAAGGCTTTCATAGACGCTCTACACGCACGGCAAGTTGCAATTAGGGAGCTGATCGCAGTGATTCAAGAAAGGCAAGCCGGTAACCGTATCGAAAGCCAATGGGATCAAGATGCTCTACTTGCCACTGTTCTTTTCTTCGTCAACTTCACGCTCATTGATTCCGGCAGAGATGACTGGAAAGATCACTTGACCGCAGCAGGAAGGCTGCTATCTATTCACGGTCCCCCGACAGTCCCGTTCTCATTATCTGCTGGAGATGAAGATCCGCTCCAGCTAGCTCAGTCTTCTTTGTCTACGCTAGATCTCGCATCCCTCTCGGTCCCAAGCACGCCTCAAGAGCCTCTCGAGATGACTTGGCAACCGCTAACCGCCTGCGACTACGTCAACTCCGACACATTGGCATATTTCATATGGAACTGTGCCCTAGAGTCCCTAATTTCATCTCCACCTGTACTCCTATCGTCATCATCATCACTCACATCCTCCAAGACTCCGGACTACGCTTCCCAACCCCTGACATGGGACGTATCAAAAGTCATGAGGATACTCACCCGCACCGAGGCGAACAGCTACCACAGCTGCCCTGCATACCTCATGGGCATTGTCCTGCGCGGCGCCCGCATAACCCAGTACCTGCGGACGAGCGGCAGCCGGTCCCCAGCCTCAGCCCGGATGGACGCGTACCTGCATCTACTGAAGGAAGCGGAGGCTTTCGACGTCAGGGATTGGGCAGCGGGCGTCTCGACGCACACGCGCGACATGCTGGGGGTCATGAACGAGCACGAGCTGCGCCTCCGGTGCCACATCGCGGCTACATACCGCGCCGCCGTGTGTCTGTACATACTGCTAGTAGCGCCCGGTCTGCCGGCCGAGATAAGGCGACGCGCCCGACTAGGCGGCGACTCGGACCCCCCGTCCCTGCCGACGACGGAGGATCTAGCTGCGACCATCTTCCAGCAGCTCTCGTTCATACCCAAAACCAGCCCCCTGTTCAAGTACACGCTCTGGCCGGTGTTCTTGACAGGGGTGGATGCGGTATCGGACACGCACAGACTGTGGGTGCTTGAGCGCATGTGTGCCATGCGGGATCTCTGTCCGTGGGGGTTCTTGACGTCGGCTATGGAGACGCTCGCGGAGATTTGGAAGTTGAGAGATGGGATGATTGAGCATGATATCGAAAGGGCCGGTATGCTTAAGGAGATATCAGAAGAGAGCCAGGTCGATGACGATAGTAGTGACTGGCTGGCACGACTTCGAGGCTTGAAGATTGACTGTTTGATAGTCTGATTTGAATCGATTACAGGGACTGGAAAGGGAGGACATATTCGATTTATTATTTATCCTTAGGTCCAGGATAGTCTAACGGCAGCTCTATATTGCTACGACTGCGTTTGACACGCTTGGCAACTAGATATCCGCACCGTCCCATCACGCCTGGCCAGCCATAAGCTCCTTCGCAACCTCGACATAAGACCCATTCCGTATATCCTCAATAAGACCCGGCCCACTAGGCTCCCATCCAAGCTCCAGCTTCGCCCTATCTCCCTTACCCCGGATCCTCCCAGAGAAGAAACCCGCAGCAAGCGGGCCGGCAAAAGCCGCGGCCTCAGGAACAGTCATCTCGCGCACAGAAAGACCCGTGACAGCAGCAATAGCATCAGTGAACTCGCGGAACGAGAGCTCGGTAGTCGAAGCAAGATTATACACGACCCTGTCCTTCCCAGGCACGACACAAGCGCGATCAAGCGCAAGCACGTACGCTTGCGCCGCATCATCGACGTGTACAACGCTCGACTGCGTGCTCCCATCGCCAATCCGCACCACAGCACCCGCCTTGACGAACATCCCCATGAAGAGCTTTACACCGCTTCCTCCGTGCCCGTAGACGAAGGGGGATAAGCGCATGATGCAGACCTTGATGCCGTTTTGACCCGCTTTACTGAGGATGTGCTTCTCGCAGCGAATACGACCGTTAATAGGGCTGGGGTCCTCTGGTGTATCTTCATCCGTCTCGCCACCTTCGGCATCAGGCTTGACAACGCCCACGCCCGAGGTCCCGATGAAAAGTTTACGGGAGGACTTCGACGCCGCTAGGCCAGCGGCCATAGCGTCGACCGCGGCCCCGTCGATGCGCACGACTTTGTCGTAGGGCTGGGAGAAGTCGTCGATCCAGGCGTCAGCCAGGTGCACGACGATGTCGGCCTGTGACGCCTCGGACCGCAGTATATCTAGGGCCGTCATGTCCGCGAGTACGGGGACGGCACCGAGGGCGCGTAGTTGGGATGCCTTGGCCTCTGTGCGGCAGAGTCCGTGGACAGCGTAGCCTGCGCGGATGGCGAGTTCTGTTACGCGCAAGCCGATGTAGCCTGATGCGCCGGTGATGAAGATGCGCTGCTGTTGCTTTGCGGTTGACATCTTGGTGGGTTTTCTGTGCGATATACCAGACTATAGGGGGTACCAACTGATTATCAAGTATATACTTCGCGTGAGGATATAAGTAGAACTATGAGTGATAGTATTGTACAGAATGAATATTATAGAGAATAAGAATGATGATGGATATGAATCGTCAGTGGCTCCCAGCTCCTTCACCTAATGTAGTATTTAGGGATGCCTACTTATATAGGTATACATTATACAGAACTATGGCATTATCTCCGCCTCCGTCCGTGCATGTCTTACAATACACCGTCGATCCAACAGAACCGAGTCCCAAGAGCTCGGATTTAGGATTGTTGTCAGGGTTGTTGTGCTGTTTAGCTAGCGGGCCCGCAGATTACTCCTCTAAGCCCGGGTTCACGGCTTAAGATTGAGTACCACTAACCCCGGACTAACGCGTAATACTTTCAAAAGCTTCCAGTAAGGCAGGGCGGAGCAAGTTTTGGAGTATCTTTTGTTAGCGTCGCGTTATAAACTACTATTCCGTACGTCGCTCATATCTTCAGTTGAAGTCCGCAAGCTAATATAATTACAAACATGCTCTATGATCTAAAATAATACATATATATAGAAATTGTCACTTGTGGGATCTTTCTACTTTCACTCTTATTCGGCCTGTTTATTTGACATTGATAGGCAAGTGAAATTCGATCTCTCGGCAATCTCATTATTTATTTCCACCTTCTTCTCCTTCACTCTTGCCAGTATTTCTTTACAGACCTCCTGTTAATTGTCCTGTATACACACAAATATGTCTATCTCTTGAAATTCAAATGGCACTATGTGCCTGAGCCTATGAAAGATCCGAGCATGTTGATAAAAAGTAGTCAATTATGTTGTTGAATTGATTGATCTTGTATTTGAGCAGATCTAGCTGGGAATATACTCTATGCAGCCTGACGCTATTTATCGGTATTATTGTTATCATGATGAATCGTTAAAAAGGCGCAAAGTACAACATGACCCTCTTGCTTCAGCCTACGACGCCGTTGGTCGGCTCTTCCTTTTGCTCCTCCGCTGTTTCAAGCTCGAGAGGCGGAGCGGACCATCTTGGCTCGCTAAGGGAATTTTGTGTTAGGCCGTCTTTTGCATTGTCTCCCTCGACCTCTGCCACATCTTCAGCGTTTTGCATCGTAGAGGTTTCTTGCTCCTCTAATTGGACCACTTCGGCCGGTTGAACTTCCTCCTCGGCTTCAACCTTCCCGGGTCTCTCTACCGTTTCTCCTTCTGGGGTCTCTGTTGGGGTCTCTTTACTCGTCTTCAACTTTCCACCCTTTCTCGTAGGAATAATCTCCATGAAAGCGGTTCCCCAGTCTCCCGTCTCCAACCACTTCAGCATGATTTCTAGAACATGGTTAGTTACCAAGACATGCCTGTTTTGCAGAACCATGTATTGGCCAATAGGCAATTTGGCCGTCCTAACGTTTCTTTCCCGTGCGATTTTATAGCAGAGGCCCTTTTCTCTGTTTTTGTCAATGATGCCACCGATGACATATGTCGTGTTCGGTTCGAGACGATCCAGTGTATAGGGTGAATCGGCAGTCAAATAGACGATGGACTTGTCCACGTCTTCCGGCTCCGGCTCGGGGATTGGGGCGGGATCAGCCGTTGCCGCGTATGTAGCGGCAGGAGATTCTACCGAAGCCTTCTCTCCATGGGAGCTCTTTTGTAACAAGCCGATCATTTCACCACCATTCGGTCCAGCCATGGCCTCTTTTGCTTCCTTGGCAGCTTCTACGAAGTCGCCCTCAACGAAACGAATGCCTTTCCATTTCAAATGCTGATTTTCCAATGCAGTTTCATTCCTATTCTTCAAGGAGCCGCCATATGAACTGATGTAGAGGTGTACGGGATGCTGGGCTCCCCTGTTGTCGGAATAGCACCTGGTCACCTGGCTCGACAGCGAGGTCAACTCTCCTTCAAGCATGTATTTCTCGAACTGGCAATCGATAACGATTCCGACTGGTACTTTGGTGCCCTGCATCGACTTGTGTCTCCGACGGTCGGGAACCAGGTTGGCGTCTCTGCCTTCTGCGCGAGCTGCGGCCATCTCTTCCTCCCTCTCCTCACGTCTCCGCGCTTGCTTTTCGTGGCGCTTGTCCCTACGCTTCAACCGTCTGTCTTCCTTGCCGTCTTCCCATTTCTTCCGTCTTTTCAATTTCTTTAGTTGGCTTTTGGACAGAGGGGCGGCTTCGTCGGATGGGCCGACGGGCGTATCGCGGGGTGGTTGATCGTCGTCTTCATCATCGTCATCGTCATCTTGTTCGTCTCGAAGGTCGTTTTCGGCGGATCGCTTCACACCCCTTTGCCCATTGGCTGTATTCTTTGCATTGGCATGGCTCGTTAGCTCAGTGCCGTTGTCGACTTTGGCTGTTTTATCGGCCGGAGGTTCTGCGAGTGTAGCTTCGGACATTTCCATTTTCCGCGTTCTTCGGCAATTCACCGAAAACATATAACGAACAAAAGAGAAAGGGGGGATGTTAGATCGCCAAGTCCATGTTCCAACCAAGTCTTGTGCTGCTCAAGTAACCTGGAATTGACGAATGATGGTACTGCCAGGCAGGGTCGCGAAATTTTAAACCGAGAGCTTGAGCTTTAAGTAAAGCTGCCCCGCTGTTAGTACAAAGCTAGCAGCAGAGAGCAGAGCCCCGCGGCCCATGCCCTGGACCCCTGTAAGAAACCCGTTAGCTCGGTCAGGGTCCTGTTAGAGCGGGTACTTTTAGCGCGTCCCGTCGCGTCTTGCAGCTTTAATTGATTTCCTTATTCCCATGACGCGCGACATCGCATCTCTTGCTATCTTATCTGCGAATACCTACCGACTAAATCCATACCCATCCATCCCATGGTTCTTGCAACACCAAACTAGTCAGCGCTCATGAAACATTCCAATCAAACGGATATATATTGAGGAATGTTATGAGATATTCAGCGATATTCGCCGTCGTTCCTGTTGTTTGATGTGCCCTGATTTCTTAGTACCTTGATTTGTTCATTGCATTCTGTTTTCGCCCATCATGTCATCACGACCAGAATTGAAGGTAGAGATCCCACCTCGGCTGTCTTGCATCTGTACCAAAGCTCTAATTCACCACTACGAAAATAGGTTGACGATGAACATGGCTTCATTCGATATTTCAAATCGCTTCCAGATGTTGGAGAGGAAACCGTACGCATCTTTGACCGCGGCGACTGGTACACGGCTCATGGCGAGGATGCCAACTTTATCGCCCGCACGGTAAGATGCCATGTGCCCTACTACTTGATGCCGCCTACGCAGTCATTCTAACACTGTCGAAAGGTCTACAAGACGACCTCTGTAGTGCGACAACTCGGCCGAAACGATGCCAGCGGTCTGGCCTCGGTCACCATGACCGTCACCGTCTTCCGACAGTTCCTTCGAGAGGCCCTCTTCAAGCTCGGCAAGCGAGTCGAGATCTTTGCCAACACCGGCGCCCGCATGAATTGGAAGGTCGTCAAACAGGCATCGCCTGGCAACCTGCAAGATGTCGAGGACGAGCTCGGTGGCCAGTTCGACTCGGCACCCATGATCCTGGCTGTCAAGATATCCGCCAAGGCCTCCGAGGCGAGGAGCGTGGGAGTCTGTTTTGCCGATGCTAGTGTACGAGAATTGGGTGTCAGCGAGTTCCTCGACAACGATCTATACTCCAATTTCGAGGCTCTCCTCATCCAGCTCGGCGTCAAAGAGTGTCTAGTCCAGTTCGACAAGGCCGAGAAAGACAAGGACCCAGAGTTGGCCAAGATTCATCACATAATTGACAACTGTGGGATAGCCATGGCAGAACGGCCGGCTGGTGACTTTGGAACCAAGGATATCGAGCAGGACCTGGCACGGTTGCTTAAGGACGAACGGTCTGCCACCATGCTACCCCAGACGGATCTCAAGCTGGCTATGGGTTCCGCTGCGGCCTTGATCAAGTATCTCAGCGTTCTACAAGACCCCTCCAACTTTGGTCAATATCAATTGTACCAACATGATCTGAGTCAATTCATGAAGTTAGACGCGGCTGCGTTGAAAGCCCTAAACTTGATGCCTGGTCCGCGGGACGGATCAAAGAATATGAGCGTATTCGGTTTACTCAACCACTGCAAAACTCCGCTTGGAAGCCGGTTACTATCACAGTGGCTCAAGCAGCCACTAATGAGCAAAGAAGAGATCGAAAAACGGCAGCAGTTAGTAGAGGCATTCGTCAGTGATACCGAGCTACGGCAAACGATGCAAGAAGAACATCTCAAGTCGGTTCCAGATCTCTACCGCTTGTCCAAGCGATTCCAACGCAACAAGGCCAATCTGGAAGACGTTGTGAGAGCTTATCAAGTCGTCATCCGGTTACCGGGATTCTTGGGAACTTTGGAGGGTGTCATGGATGAAGTATACAAAGATCCGCTGGATGAGGCGTACACGAACAAGCTGAGGAGCCTAAGCGACAGTCTAGGAAAACTTGCCGATATGGTCGAGACGACAGTTGATCTTGACGCCCTCGATAACCACGAATTCATTATCAAGCCGGAGTTTGACGACAGTTTACGGATTGTCCGAAGGAAGCTGGATAAGCTTCGATCCGATATGGATAAAGAATTCCGCAACGCCGCAGACGACTTAAATCAAGAAGAGAACAAGAAAATTTTCTTAGAAAACCACAAGGTGCACGGTTGGTGCATGCGATTGACGAGGACGGAAGCTGGCTGCATTCGCAACAACAGCAGATACCAGGAGTGTTCCACTCAGAAGAACGGCGTCTACTTCACTACAAAAACGTTGCAGAGTTACCGACGAGAGTTTGATCAGTTATCTCAGACGTACAACAGAACCCAAAGCAGCCTAGTCAATGAGGTTGTCGGTGTCGCTGCTTCGTACTGCCCGGTGTTAGAGCAGCTTGCTGGTGTATTGGCTCACCTCGATGTTATTGTCTCGTTCGCTCACTGCTCAGTCCATGCTCCTACCTCATATGTCCGACCAACAATACATACCCGCGGCCAAGGATCAACTATTTTGAAAGAAGCTCGTCATCCATGTATGGAGATGCAAGATGATATTCAGTTCATCACGAATGATGTAGAAATGAAGCGAGACGAGTCCTCCTTTTTAATCATCACTGGACCGAACATGGGTGGAAAATCAACGTATATTCGCCAGATGGGTGTCATCGCTCTTATGGCACAGATAGGCTGCTTCGTCCCTTGCTCCGAAGCAGAACTCACCATCTTCGACTCAATCCTCGCTCGAGTTGGCGCCAGCGACTCGCAGTTAAAAGGAGTCTCTACATTCATGGCGGAAATGCTCGAAACGGCCAACATCCTCAAATCGGCGACGAACGAGTCCCTAATCATTATCGATGAGTTAGGTCGCGGCACGTCTACTTATGATGGATTTGGTCTGGCATGGGCAATCTCGGAACATATCGTGAAAGAGATCGGCTGCTTTGCGACCTTCGCCACGCATTTCCACGAGCTCACCGCGCTTGCGGATCAGTATCCCCAGGTGCGCAACTTACACGTCACAGCCCACATCTCGGGCGCAGAGTCCAACGGCACCCCAGCCCCCGACGCCAAACGCGAGGTGACGCTCTTATACAAAGTCGAGCCTGGCATCTGCGACCAGTCGTTCGGTATCCACGTCGCGGAACTTGTACGCTTCCCAGATAAGGTCGTGCGCATGGCCAAGCGGAAAGCGGACGAGCTTGAGGACTTCACTTCCAAACACGAGGACGGGCTAGGACTGCAGTATAGCAAGCAGGACGTCGAGGAAGGCAGCGCGAGACTGAAAGAGGTCCTCGTGAAATGGAAAGATGATGTCAAGGCTGGCCAGATGAGCAGGGAGGAGATGATTGGGCGGATGCGGGAGCTTGTCATGGCTGATGAGAAACTCCTTGCTAACCCGTTCTTCGCTGCTGTGAAGGCACTGTAGGTCTTGCTTGGTGGTTATGAGAGATATTGCTCTCAGTTTCACTCGGTTCGAAAAATGAGTGTAATGTCTATGTCTTTTTAATACGTGTGTCTACTTTGGCGTGGGTGGAAAGAAAGCGGAAAACTAGGAATGTATGGTGACCCCTGCCACGGGAAAGCTGTAACATAGAACTTAATGTTGGGAACACGTAATGGCTTGCTCAATGTCTCAATGATGTTAAAGCTTTAGTAGACATGCATATAATAATTCAAACGGGCTAAGTCATAGGTTCATAGATGGCATTGGCGGCAAGTGGCAGTGAAATCTGCCTTGCGAGCAGCTACTAGCTCGTGGGATTCTGACAAGGATACAGGAGACATTGTCAATAACGGGGCGATTATCTGATTCCTTTGTCCAATATCTTGTGTAACAATCGAGTCAAGCGCAGTAGTCAGTTGCAAGATCAATCAATCAATCAGTTCACTATTAATTAATATCGCATGCTATACAACTATGCGCCGACAAGGAGCAACGGCATCATGCTACAAATTCATCGAGGAATATCTCCTTTCTTCGTCTCATACAGCCCGGGTCAGAATGAGTTTGGACTTTCCAGTTTGCTGTTCATGTGCTATGGGCATGACTTATGCCATGTGATGAACCGATGCAAACCTCGTTCTTTTGGGGTTTAATCATTCGTAATGAAGAGCGCATGCGGAACCAGCAAGGAAGCCTATCGCAGCTCGTGTTCGGTCTAAATTAATATGCAGACGAGTCGGGCAGAAAAGAAGGAGGTAGGTGCTTTGTCCCTGTTATGTAAGTAAGTTCGGGTTTAGATCAGAAAAGCGATTGCATTTCCAACACCTAAGGCTAAAAATTGGAAGAGAAATACAGATGTGTGATCATGGCGATAATGATAAAGATAAAAAAAGTGTATTGACCAGAAAACTAGGATATTCAAGCCTGATTGATATTCTTTGGGGGTGATAAGGAGGTTGAAAAAGAATATCGAAAAGCGTAGGTAGCAAGTAGGGAAGGGAAAAAGAATGCATCAGCCGTGAATCGAACACGGGGCCCATCGATGGCAACGATGGATTTTACCACTAAACCACTGATGCTGACTGAGTTGTGATGTCCATTGTGAAATGATGCTTATTTGGGTTCTGATGTAATATATATAATAGATTCACTACATTAGACAAGAACTTCCAATAACTACCCTACACTCACTCACCAGCCGCATAAACCGCCCATGTATATCATTTATAATCTTATGCCTCTATATTCACAAACCCTGCTATTTAAAATACACATGGATGCAAATTGAGTATTTACATTCTTGCTTCCAAGCTTATCATAGCGATCTGTATGTTAATCGAGCACAGGTAGGATAAGACCCTTGCCTATATCTCTATCATACATTATATACTGCCAGACAGGTAAATACGTTGTTTATAAGTATGGCTAATTTGTGCGTAGTGTCATATATCGGTCCTATGTGCGCCACAATCTCATTCCAGTCGTCATCCACTGAGGTCTGTCTGCTCACAAGGATACCTCTTATAGTAAGCATATCGTGCTTCGTAGTACGGCTTCCATCGCCGTGCTGGCGATTAAAATCCTCCGCATCGGGGGTACAAGGTGAATCTCAAGCGCAGTATATATAGCAGTCTTCCGTAGATTGCAGTAGAGGAAGTGCACGTGCATCGCATCGCATCGGGTGAGCTTGCCTTATCGATCTCACGCCTGCACAGATAGACCTTCGCCGTTATAAACGACGGATAACTAAGGCAGAGGTAGAAGACTAGTGTTCATTCCTCTTATTTGAATTTATAAAGGTGTTTAGCGATCTTTTGTATATGCAGGTGATCTTGGGGTCCAACAAGGGGGGAGGTGTGTTATGTTAGATCGTAATTGTCGCGCAGCTGGTATTTAGTCTAGCAGCTACTCCCAAGCACTTGTTGATCCCCTGACTTCGCGTGTCTATACGGACACTGTTATTTGGTGCTCATCGAGAGGGTAATTATGCGATGACAGGTTTCTAGAGCGGCATGGCCTGCGGTGCGCTCAAACAACTACTAATCCAAGATAGTCAGCGATCAAATATCAGATATGTATAAAGACTAGAATAGAGGTATTGAATATATACATGCTCGTCCATTTACATTATAGATAGTTGGGTTCAGAAATGGATAGTAGGGGATGGTTGTATAACTCAAGCGCCATGTATTCTGGATCTACTCAATCAAAGAATAAACATGTCTCAGTCGACAGATTGATTATTCCTCGTATTGTTCATTTCTCAAAGCGAAGCTATGATTCATCTGATGCATCTAATTCATCTGACCTATATGATTTATTAAAGGAGACGCCAGTAACAATATTAAGATATATTTAATCAACGTCAATATATCTTCGAGCTTCGGCTTTGTCTTCTTCGTTTAGCAAGTCTATGTTTGCTCCTCGGGATAGCAGAAATTTTATCGTCTCTCCCTTCTGCTCCGGCCACAAGGCATAGATAGCTGCGCCCAACGGCGTTCCATAGCACCCTCCCTTAGCATTGATATCTGCTCCCCTATCAAGCAGAAGCTGTAGCATTTCAAACCTCCTATAACATACTGCAGCTCCAAGAGCACCGCCGTAATATCTGTCTTGGGCGTTAATATCGGCTCCTCTATCAAGCAGAAACCGTGCGATCTTGATATCCCCATTCTCAGATGCCTCGCGAAGAGCTTCGCCCATATCTAATTCATTGATACCAAGACGGTCCCGTTTATCCAAAATGTACCGCACAGCCTTGATTTTATGGCTCCGAACAGCCTTCACCAGGACCATAGTACCCTTCCCTGGTCCACAATCGAGTAGCGCTCCTCGATCAAAGAGGAATTTCATCATCCCCAGGTTGCCTGTGGAGGCGGCTGTAGCTAACGGAGTTGAGTTAAACTTGTCCAAATGGTTAATGTTTCCACCATTCTTGAGAATAAAACCAGCAACCCTCTCTCTGCCTTGCTTAACTGCTGTTGTCAGTGCCTCATTTAGCTGAACAGATGCGAAAGAATAACTCTTGGACACCAATTCCAAGTACTCTTCGCTACAAGTTTTAAACAAATTACACACGGGTGTGGTGCCAAATTCGTCTCTCTTGTCGAGGAGCTCGCTAATGAGACGTCCCTCGACAGTTGGAAGGGCTGACCCATCAGTCCGCTCGTACTCCAGTATGGTCCTAACGACGTCTTCACTGTGCGCGTAGTGCAGGGGAATTCGCCCCCGCCTATCCTTTGCGTTCAGAAGAAGGGTACATGAGCCTTCTTTGGTCCGCTGCATCTTGAGAAGATTTGTTACCATGTTATTATCCCCCATGGAACAGGCAAAATGCAATGACACGCGCCCGAAAACGTTTGCTAGTGTAATATGATCATCGTGAAAACCTTTAAGAAGAATTGGCGTTGTCCCGGCGTCTTGAATGAAAGGCGAAAACCCTAACCCTATCATGAATAGCAAAGGACTGATACGGATGACTGTTTCACCTGTGCAAGTCGATAAAACCAGAGCATCATGAGGTAGGAACCGCTGATCACTAGATATCCTTAGCTTTCTGTCTTTAGGATTGTCAGAATCGAAGTCCAGCCATATTGATTGCAATATCCAATGTTCTAAGCCAGATTCATCAGGTTTACTTTTGGAAAAATTGTCCAATAATCGACGAGCCAATTTCTTGTCACCTCGGCACAATCCGCAATGCGAAATCCAATAAGCGAAGAGATATTGGCTGGACTGAGGTGCTTCGATCGCTTTTGCTTTATTGTAACGCCTTGTACCGGGATCCAAAGTGAAATAGGAATAGGGTTGCCTTGCAGTTGTCAGTATTGACTCCCTGCATGTATCCAAATCGATGAGATTAATTCCCGAGCCTCCCCAGATCCGATGATTAGGTTGCTCTATTGCAGTGATGGCAATATTAGCGAGTGCACGATGGCACGTAGCCTCAGAAAACTTCGACTCATCAGAGCCTTCTTTTTTCATCTCAGATACGAATATCTTGGCCGAGAGGTGTTCAAAGTTGAGGCAGCCTTCATTATTAACTTTAAGAAAATTGCAATATAGGTCTTCGAGCTCGTCGAGCGTAAGGGTAGTATCATCATTGGCGAGACATACAGCCTCGAGGAGCTGTTGGGGCGTTAGGCTTCTGAAAGCACCCATGACGACTTGGAAGGCACTGATTTGCAGAGCCTCGTATTGCTCGTCTCCATTGATGGCCCAAAGCTTTTTATAGGCTTCGTCTAACTGATTTTTCCAATGGTCCTCGTAATCGTTGCTCTCGCTGCCTTGGGCCTTAACTAGTCGATCAAGTGTTTCGGGTTGTTCGAGTTCAACTAGGAGATTTTGGGCATATCTTGCCTGTCGTATTGGCTTTCCATTTGCCGGGAAGAATATACTAAGCCAAATTTCAACCCAACGAAACCTGTGTCGGCGATTAGTACCATGAAATCTAAAGCTCGGAGTGGGGGGAACACCACGCACATGCCTCCAGCATTCTTCAATAGTGCCTTTTCTAATCGTTTGCGATACTCTTCGCTCTTAACTGCTTGAGTATCAGTACCGATGACGCTATACTCGTAACTCGTCGTCTTTTCAACCTCTCTCGTCATCTCTGCAATAAAATATTTCAGAATGCCACTTACAGAAAATACTAGTCGCCCATGTCCTGTTGTTTTTTGAATCTATCTGATCCGTGATGAATTTTTTCATGTCATCCTTCGCCTCCTGATTGGTGGCATCAACTTGTATCGAAGCATTGAAGTAATCCCTCACTCGAACGTGCGGGCGTGATGAGATTAAACAGTACGGGCCTTTGGGCGTACTCGGCAACCCTCCCAAAAATCTTAGGAATCGATTGTATTCTTTCATATCTTCGCATTCATCCAGCGCGTCAATCACAAATATGATCGTACTCTTACTGAAAGCTATTAAATCTTTGAGAAGTGGCTCCCAGGTTGATGTAACACTGGACGAAGCATCTGGGTCCCTTGTCGTAATACCATAAAAATCTCGGGCGGGTTTGGCAATGCTCGCGCCAGCATTCCACGCTAGCCGACGACACAGCGCTCGAACTATAGTTTCATGTTTGGGCGCTTTTGATTCCTTGCTAGTCCCGCTAGCGTAGCAATAATAAGGCACGAACCTGATATCGGGAATGGGCTCACTCGTGTAGTGGGATATGACCCGGCAGCTATAAACTCGCAAGTCAGTGGACTTTCTACGCATTGGCTGTAACGCTCTCATAAGCTTACATCAGCGTCGTCTTTCCTGTCCCCACTGTAACCTAGTCAGTAACTCTACGATAAACAAACATTAGTACTTACTTGATCCCTTCAGCCAGAGTAACCGCTTTTCTGTCTCGCCGTGCCGAATTTCACCGAGCCACGAATTAAGCTCGTCTGACTCCACGAACCAATTACCGGCAATGGATTCAGGGTCGCTGATCCCCGTTCTTTCCTTGACCGACTGATGTCCGGGCTCGGGATCTTCGCTGCGGATTCGGATATGGTCGAGTATGGCAGTGTTAGTTACATTCCTCTTTACTGCCAACTCCACCTGGTTCTTTAACTCGCCGCATGCTGTATTTTTATCGTTCAGTTTTTCATACGTTTGGTCCCACTCTGCGGGCTCCGAGATCAAGGTTGACCCTAGGTAGATCCTCGTGAGCAAATCTGTATAGTAATTAACATACAGTAACAAAAAACTCACTGGCACGGCCCCATCTTGTCTTCCCGGCCTTATAGATGGATGAGATTAAACTCAGACATTCCATATACAAGACTCCAAGGTTTTCTTCAATCCGATCTATCTTGTTCAGATTCTCGTCGGATTTAAGAAATTGCGTCTTCAATCCTTCAAGATCAACCTCGGCATCGGCCCATTTGTCAATGAGGATCTTCACTTTCATCATCATGCTCATGGCTTTGTCGCGAGCCGAGGGGTCAAGTGATTCAAAACAAAGCTGGCGCAGTCAGGCAAACCCACCTATTAGGAGCAATATGGAGTTACGACGTACCTCGACAGCGACAAAAAACGCAGTGGTAAATATCGGCGCGATCTTATGTGGATCTAAGTTACTAATACTCGTTACTAGAGTTTTCATTACCTTGAACGATGGTAGGTAGGCTTTGCACCGGCGCAGCCATTTAGTCGAATTTTCTTGACGTTTCTCCAACCGGTTATTCAACCATATTTTCCAGTTCTCAACGGACTCATTTCCAAACCGTTCAATAATGTCTTTCATCAGGTCAAAGAGCTTTGGCTCTTCAGTTGCAAAACGCTGGACAGATCGGCTCCATATCGGACTCTTGTTGGCGTCTTGGTCTGTTATTTCGATTGCTTTTGCAGGATCGGTTTTGACTGTGGCAGAGTAGGATTCGTTCATCAGGAGGGGACTTTCGCTCGATGAGACGTTGTTGACCCCTAATTCCAGGCCGGCGAGGGGCTCTTGTGGGTTTCCGGGCGGCTCGGTCGCTTGTTTAGCGGTCTCGTCGGCTGGATTGCGAGGTTTCTGCTTGCGTCCCATATCTTCGAATCGCTGCGCTGGAGAACGGTGATGCGACCGCACACTTGAAACGATAGAATTCCTGATGACAGAAGAAAAAGGAATCAGATTGAAGTGCAAAAAGTTTAATCTTGCCTGATAAACTATTTAGTCCAGTTCAAATGTTTAAGTGTTGAGCTATTGAAGGTTTAACAGAATAGATTACAAGATGTTATCCCCGCCCGGGAGATATACAGCGCAGGTAGGAGATTTTGATGGCATGCCTAGGTATGCTATTTGCTTGGGGGCTTTGACTTATTCTCTTTAATTGGTTTAGTCTTAATGATGCCTAACGAGCGGCTGAGTTTGATACAGCGGTGAATTGGTAGGTAGCGTTACATGGCGTAATAAGGTGCATCTTCCCATTGCTCTCAGCTATCTTCAAGCCGCATTACGTATCACAAGGGACGTATAAGAGGCTTGGAGATAGACTCAATTAGACCATAATCTACTAGGGGGCAACTAGGTCCTTGACCATTCGGAAGACTTCCTGACCCTCCCTTAGAATATCGAGGCTATTTATACATATCGTCGGTAATCCTAACCTCCGACCTCCGACACAATGTCTCAGATTAGCGAGGGCTGAATAGCCTCACTGAGACAATTGCCAATACTATTTTCAGCTCGTACTACGTCCGAAGCCAGCGCGTGTTACGTCCGTAGACATCACCGAGACCTACAGTCTCGTATTCAGAACGTGTAACACTTCCGTACAACATTACGGCAGAGCAGTAAGAAAGTAGCGTGTCATTTTCAGGAAATCTCTAACCTGCATGCAGACATTGTCTACACGAGGCATTAACGAGGTCTCCGTGGATTAGAAAGAAGAAGAAAACATAGCAGCACTCTTCAGATGACCAACGAATCATAGACAAAAACCATGGATACAATCCGCGGCTTAGTACGGTGGCCAATGGCTCCCAAGTCTTGTTAGCGCCTGTTGAAACCCCCACGCCGAATTATTGGCTGGTAATTGTTACAACATGACGCACAGCCCCAGCAAAAAACGCATCGTGGCCACTAGCACTGCCCCTATCACAAGACATAGAGAATCTCATGTATCTACAGCACACTTCATGCACCTACGATAGGTGGCATCAAGACACGTAAATCGGAGGGCTGTAAAACTACTTATTAGGTAGTTGGATAGGCGCCCACGGAGGCGTTTTTGAAACGTCCACGCCACAATCACTGCCTTCCACCCAACTCAAGTACCATATCCCTGACTATTCCGAATAACCAGGCTGGGCTGATGCTGGTATGCAGCTTCCATTCATCAGGCTGTGTCAATGGGCAGCAGCGCCATTTCGGCGACCGCCGGCTTAACTCCGAGAGTCTGAGAAGGGATCTTCACAGGTGATACTGTGAAAATAAGAAGTCGAGGACTAGAGCTAACAGCGAAGGGTATAATTCTATTTACTCTAATTCATATAACAATACCAGTTGACAATCTCTCCGCCCTGCCAGAACCGATACCAAGGGGAAATCTAAAAAGTAGATGTTATAACAATTAGAGGAAATTTAACCGTAGTTTATCTATATAATACGTAGCACCGTCTCCTGTCTATGCACCTTCATGAACTCCCCATCCATGATCCCAAAAGCATAAACCTCGCCCACCAACCGATAGACATCCTCGCCCCGTCCCTGACACCGTCGAAACGCGAAGGGCACCGCCGAGCCGTACGGGATGGCAAGCATGTCCGCGACAGCGAGGTCCGCGGGTCCGAGGCCTACATACCCATTATGCGACCGGAACGGTCTCCGTCCAGCCATGCGCGCCATGGCCGCGAGGTAGGGTATGTCCAGGCCAGGTTTCGACTCCTCCGCGACATCAGGCGTAGAATCAGCATCCTCAACATCAGAAGGAAACAAAGCCTCGACAGTCCTCCTGTACCCCTCAATAGTAGCAGACGAAGCCCTTGTCGACGCGCTAGAGCCGGAGCCGGCCTCGACGTCGCCGACGGGGATCTTAGCCAGCGCGACGGCGACCTGCTCCGCGAAATACGGCGAGTTGAGCGACGCCGTGGAGTCCTCCCAGAACTGCCTGATCTCAGCGAGATACGTGCGCTGCTGCTCGTGTCCTGAGTCCTCCCCGGGTTGATACGGCGCACCAACCTCGACGACCCTGTCGACGACGGCGGCTTTCAGCGCGATCAGGTTCGACGGGTTTAGATCGGCGCGGTAATAGCGGATATCGGCCGGTCCGCAGGCATTGAATGGCCGATCCGACGACCCCAGGGATGAGGGCGGTGCCGTCACGTTTCCCCAATCGATCGCCCACGACGTCAGCTCATCGCCTGCAGCCCGCGTGCCGCGCGCCAGCTGTAACGCTCGCGGATGCTTCTGGAGTATAGCCGCCGAGGTCTCCGCGTATACCTCGTTGATGTCCCTGTCATAGCCCACCGTGAGGCCCAGCTCAGCGATGTCCGTAGCCAAACACATCAGGGCGTAAACCCTGTCGCGCGCATCGTTGATGCGAAGTGGGGGCTGGTTTTTATCCGCGGGGCCGGCGGCGTAGAAGCGGGTAAGGAGCGTGAAGAGGGGGTTGTCTGGGGATTTCAGCCAGGAGTCGGCGTCTTTCCGGTAGTCGTCGCGTCGCCCGAGGAGGCGCAGGGCAGGTGATTGGGAGAGGTTGGAGACCTCTTCACCGGTGAGCGGAGGACTTTGCGCGCTTGGCGCCGTTGGGTTCATGGCGGACGCGAGCCATCGCGAATATGTCAAATGGTTGATGATGTGATCTAGAGCCCTAGCTGCTGAATGGAAGTGGTCGAGCGGCAAGCCATGGCTCCCGCAGACGATGAGGCCTTTGTGGGACAAGCAAAGCTCTACCAGCGACCACAAGTCTGTCCAATAGTCGCGTTCCATGAGACTTTTGAGAGGTTCTCGTAGGGTCTCGAGCTCCTTTTGTAACTCTAGCGGCTCTTTATTTCCGGCCGGTGCGGGAGACGCAGCAGGTCCAGGACTGGCGAATCTGGAGGGGAGGATCTTCTGCACAAGCTGATGCGCTAATTGCGGAGTCCAATTCGCTACATAAGCACTGAGCGTGAGCTGCTCCTCAGCAAGCCGCCTCAGCACCTTCATGGCCTCATCACTTCTGTCTTTTGTCGCACCTAAATAGATGAACGTCTTCTCGGCAGTGGCGAAGATCTTCGCCAGTTGCGAGACCTGCACAGACCTCTCTCTCTCACCCTCATCCGCGTAGTTGATGCAGAGCGCATTGATCCAGACGACAACTGGCTCGGTCTCTTTCTGGAGATGTTGAAGAACCTCAAATAGACCTGTAGAAGCCGGTACGGCAGCGCCGTTCACGAGAAGCGACTTCGTCTCATCGGCTGCATCTGTGGGCTGCCAGCGATGTGAGACAACGGTGAACAGTGGGTGCTCCTTCAACTCCGCCAGTCTTAAAAAGCAATGGATTGTATGCAGCGGCGCTTCGGGCCTAGATGCATTATATTGCCGCGGCTGTATCGTGAGCAGACGGATGCGGCCATTTCTCTCCTTCAGCCTCGTCTGCAGGTAAAGATGCTGTCTCCACGCTGTCTCGGGGCTCTCTTCAGCCATTTCGAGACAATATACGCCTATGCCCTAGGTATGCAGCTCGACTTTCTAGTCGACGCTAGAAAGAAAGAGCGGTGTATATCACAAACAGGCTTCCCGTTGTCGCACGTCGATCTAGGACACCATTTATGTGTGACCGGATCAGCCACTGTGTTCAGTGACCTTGCTGTTGTTGGCTTTCATGAACTGTTGCCTTGGTGGAAGGAAGGACAAGGTTATATATAAGCCACATGAATATCGATAAGACGCTAAATCCGCGAGCAAGGTAAGGCTCCACTTAGGCTAGGGGATTATACTCCAAGTTGGGTTGTTCAAGAGGGGATTATTAGAAATGCATAACCAATGCTAGCTATATGTGTTGCTTCATTTTTATAAAATATAGATGTACACTCCGTAACCAGAGAAAAAAGAAACAAATCAAAAATGTCGACACCTCAGGGATTCGAACCCTGGCTCCCGAAGGAACGGGCTTAGCAGGCCCGCGCGTTAACCACTCCGCCAAAGTGCCTTGGCCTTCATATGAACCATTAGTCAGCATCTATTGCCTGGTTGCAAGTTACCACTCTGTCAAGTAACATCTCCCTAACACCAAAATGATACGATAACCAAAGATAGAATGCCTAGTATATTCGCATACTATCTACACATAGTCAATATGCCTAGTTCAAGCCGCAGTCTACCTAAGAAAGTGCGTTCTGTAGAAATCCTCACTCAAACATGCTTTAGTACACATGTTTCATCAAGATAACACAACATTACGCTATAGAATAGAAGAGATAAACCCAAAGCTAAATGGGCTGTATTAAAAGTCGTAAGCTATCTAGCTAGTTTAATTAGTATTTAAATATAATAGTCTCGGTTGTCGAAGTTTCAAACGATCAATTGTGTTGTACAAAGGTGCCGTCCGAGACTCGAAATGCTGCAGGTTAGACGTTAAAGCTAATTATCCGCACCCATTTAGATGACCCTGATCAACCAGATGGTGAAAGCTACTAGATCAGCACCCATGTTCCCAAATATTACTACCACCCATCCTCTTCATCGTCTTCTGCAGCGGAATCTGGGAATTCAGCATCAGAGAATCGCCGCTCCCCATTATCTTCGTACTGTTCTTCCTCGTCAGATGCTTCGTCCAAGTTCGAGCTTGGGGATCCGCCCTCAGGGGAGATCGGGACATCAGAGCGGAATTGACGAAGTCTGGCTAAGAGAGACGTTGGTTTTGAAACCGTTGGTTCCCCTTCACTCTCTTCGTCATCATCTTCATCCTCAGTTGCATCATCACTGCCCTCTTCATCTTCATCCTCATCTTCATCCCGCTTAAAGTCAGGCGGTCTAGAGCTCTCGTTCTCCTTAATCCCCTCCTCTTCTCCATCTTCGCTGTCCGAGTGCACGATAAATGCGCGTTGCTTTCGTCGGGTGGCGCCTTGCGTATCTGACCCAGCACCATTTGGGCTTCTATCCTCATCGTCCTCGCTATCCGAGAGGATAACACGCGCACGTTTCTTAACGCGCGGGTTAGTTTGAATGGCAGATCCTTCGCCGCCCCCTTCGCCGTCGTCTTCGTCATCCGAGGACACGATATGGCGCTTGCGTCGTCCCGTCTGTGTTATGGAGCGTGGCTGCTCCTCCAGGGATTGCTCATCTGACAAATGATGTTCAGCAGATGCGTGGCCATAGTCGAGAACGGTAGCATTCGGCAAGTTGCCAGTTGCCTCGTCATCGCCGAGCTCTTCTTGAAGGGGCGAAAATCCATTGAAAATACCGGGATCTTGGTCCAATTGAGCATCGTCTTCGTTTCCGTCCTCGTCAGATAAATCTTCATCATCGCTGGGCTCCTCATTCCCGTCCGATGAACCATCAACTACGAAGCCGTCTAGCGCATAGTCATCTAGTTCAGATTCGTAGAACGATTCACCCTCTGACGACTCAAGGGGCGATGCAGATCCCGCCTTCTGGCCAATATCTCTTCCGTAGCGGCGTTTTACTTTGTTGTACAATTTGAGATCTTGGTCGAACGTGTACTGCACCAGTGGCAATGTGAGCAGAACGTCGCCCATCACGTTTGGAGGGAAAAATGATGCGTGGGAGTCTGTATCAGCGGACTCCGTGTCAGGCCAACAGTACAGTGCATCGCATTCTTTGCTTCGCGACTTATTGAGGTAGAATTTTTTGGAAGATTCAGCAACGGACCAGCCAAGTGTGTCTGGCCCAAGTTCGTGCGCCTCGCACCAGAAGAATACCGCCTTGAGGCTGCCGCAAGCCTGCAGAAGCTTGTCTCTGCTGTCAGACAGCTCATCATAAGGTGGAGGGAAAGGAGAATAATCCACGGCGAGATTTTTTATTTGGCAGTACCATTGACCCGAGTTGAGTAATGCGGGAAGTAGGTGAGCTGTCCGGAGGAGAATGATGTCGCGAGAACTATTGAAGCGGACCTTTCCATGTCCTTCCCGTATTTCGATGACATCTGGATAGTGCTTCAATGCCAGGCAACGCGATTCCCTAGAAGCAGCAAGAAGCTTCCGTGCTGGGGCAGTCTGACGTGCCAACGTGGCCGATTCCCATATATCAACGGGATAGAGAACCAGGTTGAAGTCTAAGACCCTTCCTTTGCATTTCAAATCCGGGTCGACAGCTTCCCATATCATGACGCGGAGCTCCGCTGGGAGGCGAACGAATTGTGGGAAGGAGTCGTGAAAAGAGACGTAGCCATCATCAGAGTCATCCGAATAATACTCGTCCTCATCGTCCTCGTCAGAACTAGCCGATTCCTCTGCCTCCAGATCAAAGAATTTATCCTCCTCATCACTTCGATCAGTTTCAGCCTCGTCAGGATATTGGTCCGACGGACTCTCGACAGCATCCGAGGACATGTCATCCTCGTGGTCAGATTGGTTAGATTGGTTAGATTGGTCAGACATGCTGAGATATGCAAGCAGAGATAGCCACTGAGGCGAGTCGATGACTGAGAAGTTCGGGCTTGGGAGAAAGGCCAACTACGGTCGTATCAATGGAAAACGGGCTTGAGATTAGTTCAATGAAGATTGGTGAAGATGGCCGCGATAAGGGATAGATAGTAAAGATGGCGTGTAGATGTGACGCGCGACAAACGCGGATGGACCCAAGGACTTTAACAGTCCGAGGCGACATGTCTGGAGATAAGACGTCGCAGCCAATGTCTAAAATTGTGGCTTAGTAGGAGATTGCAGCACTCCAATGCCCAGAGTTCTGCCCAGAGCAAGCTTCCATAAGTACTAGGTAGGTAGAGTTACAGTGGATTACGTAGGTATCTACCTCTATAAGGTAAGTCTTGGCAGAGCAGTTTACGGCCGCGCCACATATCTGTCGGGGAGCTACTTAGGTAGGTACTTACTTAGGTAATGATAGCTCACTCCCAGCTTCCACACACCTACCTACAGTGGCTCGAAAAAACTCCCGTCCGCGGTGCTATTTTACACCAAAACTCACCTAATTAAATAATTTATTTCTATATAAATTTATATGTAAATAAATTAATAAAAATTAAAATAAAATAAATTTTAATAAAAAGTTTAAAATATATAATTAGATTTTATTTTTAGATTTTTTTAAAGTGGGTACTTTTAATGTTTTATAAAAAGTATTTAAGAATACATAAAATTTTATTTTTTAAATTTAGCGTTAAAAATCGAAAAAAAATCGGAAAATTGTTTTTTTTTTCGAAAAGAAATAATATTTATATAAATACTTTAAATTTAAAAGGCTTTATTTTTTAAGGCTATTATTTGAATTTTTATATTTATTTTAATTTTTAGCTAAAATATTAAAATTTAAATTTTTTTACAAATTTAAAAAAATAATATTATTAATAAATTTTTATAATTATTTAACATTAAAATTATTTTTTTATTTGATAAAACTAATATAAAACTAATTTTTATTAATTTATATTTTATAAAAAAATTAAAAATAAAAGTTTAAATTTAAAAATAAATAAAATAGCTATAAATATAAAACTTTAAATTTTAAATGTATATAAATATATATAATAATAATAAAATGAGTTTTCATTTTTTATTATTTTTTGTGGAGCTATAGGTTTTATTTAATTTGCTGGAAGTACTTTTTAGTACTTTCGCGGACGGGAGTTTTTTCGACTGACTGTACCTGTTGCATTCCTACTTCTTACTTGAAATCTAGTCATAACAGCACTATCCTACTTTTCTTCCTCTCTTTCTCTAGCTCTTATCGTGTCATCAGCCTTCGTTCTTTAATGCCCATTTCAATTACCTCTATCAGTTTCAGCCACATAATATCATAGCTTTTTGCGCCCACGCAATGAGTAGAACCTCCTAAATTCTAAAAAATCTTGCAAGTTCTAAGACGATAGAACGTATATATCGCAATAGAATGCGCTTGCGGATATTATCTCATTTCGTGATATACTATTGCTACTTTCCTAAGCATACGACGGGCAAGGTAGCATCGCCTCGGAAAGTATACATACAGCCCATGGCGATGAGAATAACTTATCCAGCTCAGTCACTTCCTGCGGGATCTCGTCGTTCTTGAGGCCACCTAGAGTGGCCGTAGGTAAATGCTACGGTGGCCGTAGCCCCACCGCCATGCATCGCTAGTAGCGCCATCACCCAAATTAGCTGGCAACCTTACAAGGGTGCCATATCCACCCAACGTACCTACCTTAGCAATACATACCAGAAAATAAACTCACACGTTGAGGCAGTTGCCGCCTGCTAATTGAAAAGGTTCGCGATTTTTTTTGGTATTGCGATAGCTATTTTGCCGTTTTTGCTGTTAATAATGTTGACGATATTGTAGTGTTGTTTGTTTTTTTTTAAAATACTAAATAAAAGCGCTAAACTAACCGCTTTAGCAACTACTTTACTAAGTACAACACCAAAAAAAATCGTAAACCTTCTCAATTAGCTTGTAGCAATTGCTTCAACGTGTATTATTACTTGGTATATATCTCTTAGGTACATTGGGTGGATATGGTACCCTTGTAAGGTTGCCTGCTAGTTTGGGTGGTGGCACTACTAGCGATGCATGGCGGTGGGGCTACGGCCACCGTAGCATTTACCTAAGGCCACTCTAGGTGGCCTCTCGTTCTTGCTGTGCCCCTCATCAGATGAGCTCCTCGCTTAGAATCTCCAAACTATTCGAGCGAAAGAAAGTCGAGATGTTCAGTCTGAATACAAGATCTCGCGATGCATACGGAAAGACTAATCTATCATCATCCTCCTGCTGGGGGCCCAATCAATGCTCGTCAATTCTTCTTTCCTCCACCATTGAACTGAGGCGTTTGCTCACGTTTCAATCCCCTGCTACTATCAGACAGGGCATGGGGAAAAAATGGCGAGCCAGCTGAGTTCTTGGCCAGTTCTCTCTGCTTCGCGTGTCTAACCGTGTAGCAGCGCAAAACGCTGAGGTAGAAGCTGACTTTACCAGCGAAGTTCCACTGCCAGGCAACCCACTTCTCCTGTCCCGAGCATACGCGGCGCTGTTCGGCGAGCAGCACGAAGCGCACGAGGTGGTCGGCTAGGTCCCAGTCCTTCTTGTATACTTTGGCCTCGGACCATCGTTTCGCGTCTGCGTCTCCCTGCTTCACCGCCTGTAGGTCGAAGAATAGGTCTTCGGCCGCCCAGTACGCCTTCTCCCTGACTGGGTCTCCGAAGTAGTGTCGCGCGAATTCGCAGCCGAGGTCCATCATTTCCGAGGAGCTGATGAACTCCTTCAGCGCGGTCTGGTCGACTTTGAACTGATGCGCCACCTGGTTCTGTGATTGTTCGAGCTCGTTCCATACTAATTAGAGTTATGGTTTGTTAGCAATCGCACAGCCTACAAGCAATGACGATGACAGCGGGCATGCGTGTCGAACGATAGATTCCGCTCGGCTGTATCCAGAGGAAGGGTAATGTTGGTGAAGTCAAAATGCTTAAGTTGCCAGCGGCACGTGCGACCTGTTCATCCGGTCTCTGGAGTCGTACTTACAGACACCCTCCGTAGTTTCGTCCCAATCCTTCTTCAAGGTTTTAGGTCTCCAGCGAGACCCGATCGAGCCTTTTCCGTTCTTCTGCGACCCAGTAGAGTTGTTCCGCTGGGCTAGGGGGTCAGATGGTTCTCCCCCGTAATGAAAGGTGACATCGGTCGGCCGGAGGTTATCGATCAGCGCAGCGAATTCGGATACGGTCTTCTCGGCGTCGCGAAGATCTTCCATTCTAGCTTGTTTGACATCCAGTCTGAAGGGGTAGTGTAATTAGTTCTGCAGTTCAAACAGGCGCTATCGTACCACGGATGGAGCGCATATGTGAGAAATGCATGTGGTGAAAAATACAGGACAAATCGTGTTAGAGGTCTTGTGGAGGCTATGTATGCGCCATTCTTGTAGTTTATGCAGTTTTTAATGTAATTGATGGAGCGTTGTGTCAATCATGCCAATGCTGAAGTTAATGCTAACAACAATTTCAAGTAGTGCTGCTAATACCCGAAGTGTCAAGGAGTGAAGCAGATGGGTGGCAGCGTGTGACTGTTCTGTGTGACTTGGGTTTGTGGATTGTCCAAGGTGACATGGCAAGCGCGGTCCGTTTGCCATGTAGCGCAGCCGGACTGCATCTGCTGTTTCCTGGGAACCTGCGTGACCTTATCACTGCCGCTGTAACTTCTTGCTTTTCCGCATTACATAAACCCATTGGATAGGAGTATAATCGGGCTGTCCGGGATAGGTTACGTAGTATGTACCTACTTTCCGCTACTTCCTGGCCTATACATCATTTCCTCTACCTACAACAAGGTGTGTTATTGTTCACATCCATTTTTTTAGATAGATTAACTTCCAGAGACATTTTCTATGGGAACACTTGATTAACCTTTTGCATGTTTCCATTGGTTACCCATACTAATTACCTGTTTCTACAACATCTTTACTGGTTTGCAGCTCACAGGAAACGTAGGTTTCAAGCCTTCTTTAGCCTTGTTAACTTCTGTTATACCTATAATTTGATTGGACTTATCTTATCTACTATTTTTAAACCGGCTTATATATAGCAAAGCCCTTTTGCCCTCCACCCTGGCTACCTGCAGGCGACTGCGGAACCACATAGTGCTGCCTATTTCAGGTACGGATCGATGGCGGTCTTCTCAACGCCTTTTGGGAGAATGAAGTAAATTAGACAAGATTCAAAAAGAAACGAATTCAGCCTTAAATAAGGGCAAGGTAAGTTTTCTCTTTTTCAAATAATCAACCAACCTTGGTGATAACAAGCATACTTTCATGCATAAAGTAAACCTTGACGCGCCATACTTAAAAGATAGTAGATAGCAGTTACATACGATACACGAAACTACCTAAGACTTTGTCGTTTCTTCTACCGCGGCCCCAACTACATCGAGCCCAGTGTTTATAACAGCTCCAGAATCCTATATCATGTTGTTATTAAGTATTCACAAAGAATCGGGGACTTGACATACCATAGCAGACTGAGGGATTTGTGTTGCCGTGGTACTCATCCTGGTTTGGTCGGCGTAGTGGCCATGCCAAATCCTGCCTACAGCGCCATTCAGAATGTCATCAACAACTGCATTCGCGTACTCGAAGGTGTCCGTCCTCTCCATTCCTTCTTTACCCTGGGCTCTGAGAGCAATGGTGTTCTCAATCCTCTTGTAATTCCTGCAATATGTCAATAAACACCTTATCATGGACGACTGGTTGTGTCGAGGTTGTGCCCCGTCTAACGCAAGATGCACAAATCAACTTACTGTAATAACGTCAGTATTAGAGCGCAATCTTTTTGGAAGATAAAGAGCCGGATATCTCTCTGAGCACGCGATATATTACCTACTCAGTATATAGGAAATATTTGCTTACCGATTGAGACGGGAGTTTAAAATCACCAAAATAAGTTTGGCCGTTGGATTTTACGCCACCCGTGACGACTTCAACCACATTCACGCCAAAAGGGGCCATTTCAAGCCGCATGGTGTCAGCCACGATCTCAAGAGACATCTTCGATGCAGCATATGTGCCTATACGCTGTATATAAATATCCGATCTCCTGGCTCGAAAATCTGGAAACACGATGCAAGATAACCGAGCCACTCACCCATGTACGGAATATTAAGGTGCCCAGAAGTCGAGGTGATATACACTGCCGTGCCCTTAGCCTTGATGAGCAATGAGGAAAAGGCCTGCGTGAGGGCAATCGGGGCGAAGAAATTGATTTCGAAGGGCTCTCTAGTCGTATTCAAGTTTTCGTCTAAGATGGGCATGAAGTGATTACGCCCTGCGTTGCTGACGAAGTAGTCCAAGGTGCCGCCCGTTTGTTTGGAGACTGCCTCGACCGCAGATTTAATATCGTCAGATTTAACGACGTCTAGTGTGAGTAGTGTCACGTTGGATAGGTTGTTGAGAGCTTGCATTTTGGACGGATCGCGAGCGGTTGCAAAGACGCGGAATCCACGACGTTGGAATGTGATGGCAAGAGATGATCCGATGCCGCCATCACTACAGCCAGTGATAAGAACGGTCTTTGAAGACGCCATTTCAAAGAATGGTTAGAGATGGATGAAGCTCGGTTATTAAGGAGTTGAATTATGAAATTCAGAGAGAGAAAAAGGTGGACAGAGCAGAGATTATTAGGACTTATTATCATGGATACGAATCTTCCATTCTCAAAATCGTTCTAGTTGTGACTGAAGAAGAGGAGTCATGAACTGGGTAAACACATGGCCAGATCCTAGACCTCCGTCTTACGTGGATAGTCCACCAACGGCAGCCTCGGACTCCAACAGGCCCAACCAGCAGATCCACACTAGGAAATCAGTTTGTGTTGTTAGCCAAGACCCGAAAACGCGGCCAGCAGTTCGAGCCAACAGCGCTTTTAGGCGCATATGCCTCACACCTGTTTGATTCCTAGTAAGAAACATCAGGTATTCAGCTTCTAGTAACTTAAATAACCAATCATCTCATTATTCTCTAATAGCGTCGGTTTTTCTTTACAGAGCCTAATCGTTTCTTTCTTTCTAATCTTTCTGGGTGAGTCTGAAAGGCAGTAAGTATCCGGCTCTCAGTACCGAATGCTCTTCGTGTAGGATAGGCAGGCAGTATTACCTCGAGGCCATATTTCCATGCTAGTCCAATAAAAATATTTGGTCATGTCGTCAGATACATTCTAACGACATTCTATTGAATTTGCATGTATGCCAGAAACGGACGATGCATCTCATCCGAAGTAAACAAAAGAAAAGCAGATATCAAGCTTAAACACACAACCAACCACCCATGTCCAAATAGGGGCTTAAGTAAGCAGGCATCTACCAATCAACCCCTTTATATATTTTGTTGTGATAGTTGACTTCACGATACAGCCGATGTAATATGCTTATTAGAGAGTTGCTTCAGGATCTATCTCTCATAAGAATTCAATTTTCATTTGGACAGGCTCTTCTCTCTTGTACTATATGATTCAATCTATCTGTTTACCCAGGTCACTCTATTAACCTTAGCCTCGGTCCTTGTAACCAAGGTTACCCCTAAGTAATGAATCAGATAGCAACTTCGCCATTGTCTAGGTCATAGACGCAAGCTAACACAACAATTCCTAATACAATTGGAAATATCTCACCACAATATTCAAATATTCGTTCCCACTTCTAGTAGCGATCAAGCATCAGCAGCCGCAACAACAACAACAACAAGAAAAATAATGTACGTAGGTACACATCTATCTGGAAATCGCTATACCTTCCTTATACCCCCAGCACCGAAAACATTGCCCAGCCAGTATCCCCAGCTAGTATTACCCATCTAAAGAGCGATGATCACGAGACAAATACAACAGCTACTAGGCCGCACGTCTCCTCCAGAACTAACCCTCACATGTACAAATCCAACAGCACAAGCAAAGACAACAAGAGGCACAAATCCAAGAGAACGAGCGCATAGCCGATTATATTCGCTTGCTTGCGCCATGATTTCATCCACCCTGCAACTATCCTTCCTTCTATATTTGCCTGCTCGCAAACCATCGGGTAAATAACCAGTGCATGTGCAAGTGTAAAGTGCAAGTGCAAGCCTCGGAAAGGAACAAAAAATGGGGAGGTTACCAGATCAGCAGACCGAACCGATAACTACATAATATACAAACAAACAAGCTAAGCCAAAATGTTTTCTTTTACTTCAACCTTACCTACACATCGGTTGAGTGATCTCATGTCATATCGATCGATACACTTTATCCATCCAGTCTTTCTTCAATATCATCCAATCATGTCAAGTTGCGGCCAAGGGAAGGTAAGAAACCCGAAGTGGCGATTCACTTCTTTTGTGCTCGTTGCGATTTGCGTCACCCCAGCAGCCCGGACGGAATCTCCTCTGTGTGAGCCTTCTTCGTCGTTGTCGTCGGGAGAACCAAGGTTGGCCCACAACTAGCTCGTGCCCTTCTTCATCAGTTCGTTGACTTCTCTTTGTAATGCGTCCAGATCTGCCAAGATCTCATCGCCATGTGCCCCACCATCTACCACAGTCGGAGTGGAACTATTTCCAGCTGATAAAGATCCCACGCTTCCCTTCCGCGTCCCTTCCTCACCAAGAGTCGACGTGTCCGGAGCTGAACGGCCGCCACCCCGAGCTCGAGGTGGGGGCGGAGGCGGAGGTTGTATTCCGGTATCCTTCTCTCTGCTCACTTTTCTAAGCGAAGTTGGACCATTGCTGCTTTCCATACTCCTAACGCTAGCCGGCCGTCTCGTGCTCTGTTTCCTTGTCGGCGGCGGAGGCGGGGGGCTAAGTTTAGCCTGCCCATTGGGTGCCGCCGAGGTTATGCTTAAACTATATGAATGCCCAGGCTTGATGCCTGGCGAAGGCAGTGGGAAAAGGCCACTTTCCCAAGGGCTCCGTTCTTTTTCGCTTAAATTAGGAGTTACAGCTGGAGATAGACCACCGTAATTGATAGCCGAGAAGTTGCTGGCCTGCCTTGCATGACCAGGCCGTCGTGGGGGAGGAGGAGCTGGTGCATAAGACTGCCTTTCGAGGTTTGCACTTGTCCTTAGGCTATCTGTTCTGGACCGTGAAGACTCCATGGATGACCTCGGAGGGTCTTCGTCGATATTGGGTGGATTATTTGATGGTATTTTGCTATCACTTCTACCGTGTCGGCGCGGCGGAGGCGCTGCAGGCTTACGGGACTGAGTGCTGGTTTGAGAACCGGAGCGACTTCGAGCCGTGGCTGGAGGTGTGGGCGGTCTGGGATGGGCTTGTAACTCTGAAAATGCTTCTGGCACCTTTCCAGCTGCCTCACGATCGAAAGGGGATTCCACATCTTCATCTGCAGAAGCACGCACCGGAGGCGCGGGGAGGGGCTTGTTTATGTCTGTTGGTCCATGAGGTGATTGTAGCGGGGTTCCCGATTCGAAACTGACTTGTCGTGAACTTGGTCCAGATGGTGAGGCGTGCCCGGGAGTCCGCGAAGGAGGAGCAGAATTCGCATCACGAGAGTTCGAGTCTGCTCCCAGCTCAATCTTGATGAGCTTACCATGCCTGGAGCTAGGAGGGGGCGGCTTTTTGCGCGCCGAGGCAGACGGGACTGCTGCCAATGGAGACGTAGGAAGCACACCTCTACGGTCCTCAGGCGCTTCGGATTCAGATATCTCATGCGATGTCCTGGGGGTTTCTAATATGGACTGTCTAGATACTGAACTCGCGTCTGTGGCACTGGCCCCGTCGGGAAGAGTCCCAGGCGACGGTGCTTTTCTCGTGGGATTTTCTGCGGGATCCGTGGTCGTTTGGCCTGGCTGTGGCAGATTCGCATATCCCGTCAATAGTAAACGTTTGAAAGAATCGACATCAAGCGACCCTTTAGACGCACTCGTACCATGGTCAGCAGTGTTAGTATCGCGTGCTTGGCCTCTCCCCTCAATGTCCTGTAGGGTCCTGGCAAAGGGGTTCGGGGGTATTTGTGGTAGAGGAGGCTCTGTGGCAAGATTGCTGTCTGGATCTACTGCGTCGGCACCAAAGGGGTCATCGGCTTGGTCTTCGCTCTTGGTAGAATCGCTAGCGCTATCGTCATCGTCACCACCCACACCGAATCGCTCTATCGCAGGAAATCGAGTCACAGGAACGGCATCTTCGGGAGAGGAGGGTGGCGGCGACTGCACCCGAACCTTTTTCACAATCTTCTTGGGTTTCTGCTGCACGGGCTGCTCTTCCTCATCCCGCCTCCCGTCTTTCGGCACATCAGACTTGAACGTAGTAAAGGGCGGCGGAGTGGTGGCCGTGGAGGAAGCCTGGAGCCCGTCGACATGGAAGATGGAGCCTGAGCCCGAAATCGGGGCCGGAGATGCGGCGGGGTCGGCAGATGCACCCTGGTTCCGACGAAACGGATTGTTGGTGCCGTAGGCCTGACTGTCGGAAGACATGGTGGAAGTAGGCGCCCGTAGCAGCGTCGAATTGGAGGACACGTTGCAATCGTCAAGCGAGGGAGAGTTATATCATGGTCATGTGAAGCCCCATGATAGGCGCAGGGCGGGAATATGGACCCAGCCTCGGGTAAGTTGATGCCTAGCCTAGGGAGATAGACAGATATCGTCTGTAGCAGCGGTTGACGTGGCCGCGGACGTGGACGAGGCCGGCTGAGGCTGAGGGCGGTCGCAGTCGATCGGTCGGTCGGTCGGGTCGTGATCGGCAGGGCGGGTCGGGTCGATGTCGATGACGATGTCCCCGTCAATGTCGCGCAACGCTGGGCTGTCAAGTCTCCCGAATCTTTGTCCGCCGTCAACTCGCTCTAGTAAGATGTCGACACGCACAGGAGTCACACAGGCCAACTATCCGACTGGTAGCACACTCGACGACGTAGGGCGGGGGCTGCACAATCGGTCTTGGTCACAGGCTGGGATCGGATGAGCCGGCTGTGGGGATGGAATGCCGGGGAAGAAAGGCCACAAGCGTCACTGGTGGGATCACGGGCGGGCTGAAGTGGTTGGCTCGCGGCAGCAGAGGGACGACATTAGTCGTCGTGTACTAGCTGACCTGGTCGACGTCGATAAGAAGCGCAAAGGGAGCTCCCGATACGGCCGATACCAAACCCCCGGCTGTTCTGGCGTTCGTCCCTTGCTTGCCAACTGCCTTATTGCGCAGTGGTGACGGCCAGAAGAGGACAGGCCCGGGAGCACAGGGAGGCCCCGCTACTGGTCGCTACCCAACTAAGCCTTTAGCAGGTGGCTGCCTGCAGGTAATAACTTAGAATGCTAACCTTATTCTGCCTTACCTGAAGTGTTTTGCCTGCGAAGCAGTACTTAGGCAGCTATTTCTTGACCAGGCAGCCATATATGTGTACTGAACATCGCCAAAGATGAATATTATATATTGAATATCATGAGAAATCCATACGAGAGGCGGACTCTTATGTTATTATTTTGTCGGAATTTCTATCATCAGGAATTGTTCTCCATACCAATGATGCAAGTGATCAAAATGGCATCATAAGTACCCGAATACTGCCCGAATAACTAAGCCACTGGTACTTAGTCGGAGTGCATCCATCTCATGAGCCCCGTCACCTTTAGGTAGTCAACTTCCAAGTCATTTGTCAACTTGTTATAAGCATAATCGCTCTGTCAAGCGAGGCTTCGACTGTCTATTGCAGTGATTCTTTTTGCTTTACTGTAAGTTGTGCATACATGGGACAGGTACCCAAGTATAATTAAACAACAGCTCAACATAATCCCATTTAAAGAGAGCTATCTTTTATAATAGCATTTACATTCCATATATTTAGCAACAATACTAGATCCATCGCCCATTTGCCGAATAACAAGCAATTATGAATTATCTAGTCTGCATATTTGGGTAATTCCGTTGGTTCACAAGTAGTAAGTGTAGTACTGCAGTTCCTCACATGGCAAGGGTAGCCCCTGCGAACGCTGCAAATCATCGATCGACAGCACAGTCGGCGGGTAACAAACAAAACGGTAGGTACAGGGTGCAGATGTGCACAACGCCGGGTACTGGCCGGGACAGGCTGAGATATGTACTGTACTGTAGCACCGTCTAAATCTCAGCGAGTAACCTACCATTATCCGATCTCCGTATACCTACCTACCCCAAAGTACTTGAACATATTTTAATTCATGACTACCTACCCAAAAACTTGGGATGTGTAGGCAATAGTGTAAAAAACAAGAAATTTAAATCATAAAACATTAAGATAAGTAAACAAATACTCAGTAAGAAATTAAGACAATGTAATTACATGACTCTATTATCGCCGTTTCAGGTACTTAGGTACTCGGCACTAGCCATGCAATCATTTGAGTGGATCCAAGCACAGGCCACCCGTCTTTAGTACGAACTCCAACTCCAGCTAAGCTAACCTTAGCTAAGCTGTCCAGTTACACCAAGGCGCGCTAAAGAGGCGACTCCCCGCACGTGATGCCCCTTATCGACAACAAGACAAGCTTATTTCCGTTTTCGGGTCAATGTAAACACCATCTATGTCTCGGCCTCAGATTTCGATCCACCACCAGGTAAAGACGCGTCAATCCAGGAGGCATCTAGACGTAATCCTTTTTAGCACTGGATTTATGGCATCATATCATTTTCAATCAAGACGAAGACAGACGTGTAACAGTGTAATAAGCCTTTGGTCATTGATATAATTACAGGGTTGTAGCTTCATCAATCGTCAAACCCCTCTGCCGTTATGACCATAGAGTATGTGCAATCCTCCCGCGCCAGCACTCAGAATCGACATCCCCTCCCCTGTCGACGATGAGCAATATCAGCAATGCCAACACCTATCCGATTTCGTTTAGCCTTTGGGCAAGCCACCCTTCCAATCCAGATAAAGACACAAAAGCTTCAAACATATGCCCCCAAACCCCTTGCATGATAAAACCATACACATACACGTGCGCACATCTCTTTATACCCTGGTTCCCTAAACGCCATTTGACCCAGTCCACGCGAAAAAACGAAACAAGTAAAGCTATTCATGTAGAGCAGGAACCGCACTTGTGCACGGCCACTTATGCTGCCGCAGCTGAGTTTGCTTCCTTCTTAGGCGCCTTTTCCTTCTTCGGTGCAGCCTTCTTCGGTGCGCCAGCCTTCTTCGCAGCGGGCTTAGCAGCGGATGTCTTGGCGACACGGCCAGACTTGGTTTTAGTCAAAGTGGTGGGCTTGTCAACGACAGCAGGAGCCTGTCTATGCGTTAGTACCATACCAACAGTATGTCGATGTGTACATGACATACATCTTTCTTGGGTGCCTTCTCCTTCTTGGGAGCAGCTTTCTTAGGGGCAGCAGCCTTTTTAGCAGCGGGCTTCTTCTCGCTAGCATCCTTCTCCTTTTTAGCAGCAGCAGGCTTCTTTGCTGTGGTTGCTTTCTTGGCAGGTTCCTTCTCCTTCTTAGGAGCGGGCTTCTTCACTTCTTTCTCGGCCTCCTTCTTGGGAGCAGGCTTGGCAGCAGCTTCCTTCGACTTCTTGGACAGCTTCGTAGTACCAGACGGGCCTATCGTAAGTTAGAATCATTGAAGATAATCTGGTCGTATCTCATCCGTCCCCTCTCGGTGAGGGGATCGAGGTCAAAGAATGGCAACTTACCCTTGGGTTGCTCGAAGACTCCCTTGTCAACACCGGCCTTCAATGCCTTGTTGAACAGGGAGTCGAACATGTTGTCTGAGGCATTAATTGTGTTGTTGGCCTTGACATATTTCTTTAGGGATTGACGACTATGTTCATGTCAGCTTCATGTCTTCTAGACGATCAAGCAGTTGTTTAGGCTGCATGGTATTATTATTACATACCTGGAACCAGTACGATCTTTAAGCTAAAAGTATGAATCATATTAGTATATTTGTTGAAAGGTGGAACAAGAATGGCTGTAAGGCCAGAGTGACGCATCCGATGTGGCAACGTGACTGCACACTTCCGATGCATCACGCGCCCGGCCACCAGTGGCCAATACCTAATGCGCCGGAGAATAAAACAAAGGAACAGGGGGCATTACAGCAAGAATAGCTTCAGTAATCATATCCTGCAAGCGGTCAATATATATTCTCATTTGCTTTGAGTTATTCTGTGCAGGAATGGTACACACCTGGTAGGAAGCGTGAGTGCTCTTGGCCTTGGGAGCAGCAGTAGCCGCGGCGCCGTCTGCCTTCTTGGGACCCATTGCGATAGATGGAATTGGGCGATAATGGAGTTAAAAATTGGTGATATTGATGGGAGGGATTGAAAGGCCGAGAATTGGACGACTTGGAACGAGTATTTTCTGGAAATTTGCGACGCGACGAGTGTGAGCGAGATGGGGAGGAAAACAGGAATGGAGGGAGGGTGCCGCTGGCGGCGCGTCGGCGAGCAGGTGAGAGCACTCTTATAGTAAAGTGGGGGGACGGGAGGTGCACAATCAGTAAAACCCAAAAATTGGCGCTGGGAGTGCTGGGAGTGCCGGCTCTGGAGGAAGGATCCAGGTGCGGGTGGTCCTGCGTGGCAGCCCTGCCCGCGCCGCTAACCTGAGCTATCCTACTGGAAGTCTACAGTATCCAGCCAGCCAGCCAGCCAGCACCACCACAGCCGTTTCGTTCCATCACCACATTATAATTTGCATGGTAATTCTTTCGAGTTGTTCTACCCGAGGTGGGTAATACCTGATAGCAGGTTACTTCTTCCATCCATTATTTTTTCATTTGATCTTGTTGTTATTGTTTTTGCCAGGTCGTACCCATATTTTCTCTGTAACCTGTTGATTCCATCTTATCTTATGCCGTCTCATAGGTATTATTCTTGATTATTTTTAGTCTTTGACATCCTTCCTATCTGCTGTAGAATCTATCCACACTCGACTGGTCTGTTCTCGGTTGTCTTCACTTCTTCATTTGTCTTTTTATTCGGGATAATTGTACGGGATATGAATGCATTCTAATATAAATGCTTAACTCTTACATCATATCACCACTGTTCATTTTGTTGACCATCGTCACTATCGTGAATACCTATTGACCAACATGCTTCTTCTACATGACTACATGATTGTATGATGATTTGGTATAAGTGCACGCATGCATTTGCCTGCTGTACCAGCACATAGTCCAACGTTCATTCATCATGTGTTTTTTCTGCCCACTTGGATCTCGGCGCGGCATGTGTCTTGCATGTTCCCTCTCGCCGTGAATGGCTGATGGTTGATGGCCCGAGTAAGCGAGTAGGTAAGGTAGTCTGTCCACCTCCAGGACGCAGTATCATAACCAAGTCCCCCCAAGTCCCAGACATGCGCTTCGAAACACTTGCTGTTTTGCCCCTTTGGGCTTAGACCGTCTGCAGTGGCAGCTATTTTGACACATCACGCACAGCCTTTTCCGGTTGCCACGCAGCCAATCAGACAACTCAGAGCTTAATGACTGGGTCCCCACAGGGATTAGTTGTGATCTGAAGTCTGGGCCTTTGCACACAATGCAGTTGCTCTCTCTCCCCCCTCCATCCCCCTCTGATGGCATTCTATCTACGCATGGCATGGACACCTGCACTAGCAATTCTGGGTGCCTGGGCGGTGGGCAATAGTGTATGTACATAGGTAGTGTACCGGTATCTGGCATTCGCCCTCGTGCTCCAT
Source organism: Xylaria arbuscula (assembly GCA_022385695.1). NCBI lineage: Eukaryota > Fungi > Ascomycota > Sordariomycetes > Xylariales > Xylariaceae > Xylaria > Xylaria arbuscula. The sequence goes on from MU279386.1 coordinate 217,783, forward strand.
GTAGGTACTTTACTCAGTATTCCCCTGCCCCCGCCCAACTCCCGCCTACACTAGCACCCAGCCAAGTGTAGTGTCGTGTCGTCCGACCCAGGTCCCATCTTCCCATCACCACCTCCCACTGCTAAAAGTAACCCTAGCACTTCCAGTCCCCGATTTGTTCTCCTCGAATTTTCTGATTGGTCGGCATGGCTGTGCCAGCATTGCGCATACTCCAATTCCGCGTGTACTAAGTAGTCTGTAGTGTGTGCACAATCATGCGCCTCCGTCTCTCAACCCAACTCTCTCACCAAACTCTCGGCCACCCCCCCTCCCCCTCTCAGATGGCCGTTTGATCTCGTCCTCGCCTTCTCGCGTTTCTTCCGCTCGGCCTGCCACACTTGTTGGCCGATCTCTGATCAATTGATCTATTTGCTCATCTCTGCTTTTGTCTGCCAGTAGAAGTTCCTCCGGGGACGGGGCTAATCAATGTGCTAGGGCCCGTGTTAGTCTTAACAAGCTTGCCATCATTCGACATGCCGAGTCTGGCTTATTGTCTGATTTTCGCATCTTTCGAGTCGCTTCGCTTTTTCCAGTTCAACATAACAGGCCCAAATATGAACAATTCTTGACCTAAACTCAATCATTCGATGCATCCGCTTTGCAGCTATCTATTCTATACAAAAACAAGCAATTAAAACTGCTTCTCTCATAATTAGTTGAACATCAAAGTACCCGACTAGTCTGTCACGCCTGGTCAGAACCGAAGCTATCCACACCGAGAGTCACAGACCACTCTACCTTCAATCTTAGGCCAATCTTCGCTTACCACTTCGACTGAAGGGTATCAGGATGCGGCGTCGTCTTGAAATATCAATCAATAAGAAAGCGATCAGCTTTATTACCTTTGTTTTTTTGTTGTTTTTTTTTGCTGCACATTATGAGCTCATGCATATACTATCTCATAACCGCTGGCGGCGCAGTTGCGCCCGAACTGATCATCTCCAGGACAATATATCCCACACAGGAACCCAAGGTTGCGAAAATATTTTCATATCAGTTTCAGGGGTCGCCTGGTATGGTTTGACTTGACTTGATGCCCTTTCAAGTTATAATCCAGCAACTACGACTCAAATGGCCGAAACACATGATCGACCTGTGGATCGAGAGCGCACGCGCCTAGGCGAGCCACGCATTCGATCCGGCCTTCCCCGATCCCACGCCAAAACAGCACACTCGTCACCGCAAAGCATGCGCTGGCTCTATTGCTCATTGTCGCCTCTCACTAAACTCCAATGTCCTCAGATGCGTACATCATCACTTCTTCTCGGCGCTACCTGGCTGCCCGGACAAATGGACTGGTAGGTTGCCGGCACGACATTTACGTCACTGGCGCTGTCTACCTATGCCCAACAATGAATGTCTGGCGTCTTGACGCAATCCATCATGAGTCTGAATGCTCCGTACATTGCGTTGGCATGTAACTGGTTTCGGATTTTTTCAAACACTGCGCTTCCTTCGCCCACCAGATTGGTCGTTGCTGCAAGTCGCTTATCTGCTGCACACTCAAAATCGACTCGAGAGCTGCTGGACCCAGAACAGATGAGCCCTGTACGCTGTGGCTCCCCGTTTGTCGTGAGAACGGAACGGAACGAAAGCACGTGGCTTATAGTTCCCAATCATTTGTTTCAAGCTGTGAGGCAATACTAGTGACATACGTACGTTAACTGAATAAAGCACAGCTATTTAGTGCGCACGTTGTAAGAAGACAAGACCAACCGTCCTTGACAAGAACTCTGTAGAGTCAATTATCGCTGCCTTCCCATATCTATTGTTGATACGGACCTCTAACGTAGGTAGCTGGCACCATCTCATTGGCAGGTGGGTTCAGACACTACTTTGATGGTCAAGAGGCTGGTGGTATTGGGTCTCCATTTCAGCTTTCTCAGTCGCAATGCATTAGCAGGATCACGGAATCGCCCCGTTACTATTATCTCACGATATCATAGCAACCTCCAGTCATCAGCGAATGCTACTATGCACGGTCAACGAAATTGCGTATAATGGTGTGCGCCATACAAGATTGAACGGCTTCTGGCCCAAGTTGTCATGAGGGTGAACTATGAAGACCAGCAGACGTCGATATCAGGAGCTATGATTACCCATCGATCGATGTCTACTTGTATTCAAAGGCGCTCAAGATCCGCTCCTCGGCCTGCTTGATGAAACAGGGCATGGGTACGGGCGATTCCACCGGCACAAGGGTGATCAGGCCTCGCCAATCCGGGAATATGAGCACATTCGCATGTCGTCTATCGTCACACATGGCAAAATCGCCAGGGCCAGTCTATCGCGTCCCTGGTCCTAATTCTAACCATTGTCACGGTTTGTTACTCACTTTAAGTCAGGGTTGTTAGTCCATTTATCAGTTCAATAAATCATCTATAGGAAGCATTTGTTACGACAATTTATCTCGGTTGCCGATAAGGACATTTCAACGGTAAGAGTAGATGGTTAAAATTGATGAGCCACCCCTCCTGCAGCAGCTGAGCCACTTATTGGCCTTTTTGTCTCGCCAAGCCATGCTTATTAAATTGGAACAATATCTGATCACGAATGTGACGCGTCGACGAATACGGGACATTGGCCATACCGCATTTTCTGGTGTGGGCGAAATAGCGAAGTCCAACGCCAGGTTTTTAAAGTAATTGCTTTACTAAGAAATCCTGTACCTCTGCACCCTGCACCCTCGCTCCCGAAGATCGACATAACGACCGACCGAAGCGTTTGGAGCTTCCGCGTAGGTCTCCACAGCACAATCACCAATTAGTTAGTAGGGGTGCGTGTGATGTCACCGCACCAATCATGCATCTCGGCGATGGTCGGCAAGGCTGATGGAGGCTCGCCGGGGGGCAGCAAACGGGACGTACTAACCGTGATTCGCTTAGTAAACTGGAGATGAGGTCCGAAATTGTCACTCTGCAGCTCCTTTCGGTGCTCTCCTGGATATCTTGGCGGCGTCGAACGCCATCTCTCGTCGCAATTTCTCCGCTTCCCAGTCTCGTCATACCAACGATTCCCTCCCTCACCATGCTGATACCACAACGGACATCACAACCTTACGTTTTCGTTTTATCTGTTTATCTCGTTGCTAAATAAAGCACTACTTTTTGTCTCAATGATTAGATCTAGAAAACCCAGCCAGTCAATCGTCATGGCATCGAGCACCCCACCAATTCGAGTCGAACCGGATCCTCCCAGCAACAGCAGCCGGCGCAATTCCTCAGATGACGAAAAGAATGAGCCGTGGATGAGCGTCAGCGCTGCTGAAGCAGACACGGAGCGCCGCGCACAGTCCCACAAGCACGGGCTTATCTCCTACGAAGAGCTGCCAGCCTGGCACCAGGACAACCCCTTTATCAGACATTCGTACCGGCCGATCTCGCGCAATACGGCCGCCTGCCTGCGAAGCTGGGGTTTCCTTCACAACGAGACCCTGAATATCTACACGCATCTCATACCGGCGGTAGCGGCGCTCCTCATCGGCGAGGCATGGGTGCTCTCGTACCTGCGACAGAATTACGTCAACGTCGGTGCAAGCGACTACGCGATCTTCGCGTTTCTCCTCGCGGCCGCAGCGACGTGTCTCGGCATCTCGAGCGCATATCACACGCTAATGAGTCACTCGCGGGAGGTCGAGGCGCGCTGGCTGCGTCTCGACTTCGTAGGTATCATCGTTCTGATCGTAGGATCGTTCGTATCGGGAATCTACGTCGGGTTCTGGTGCGAGACGACCGAGCGCAAGATATACTGGAGCATGAGCGCGTCATTGGGCGTGTTGAGTATCATCATCATGGTGGCGCCGTATTTCCAGGGCCCAAAGTGGCGAACGTTTCGCCTCGTCGTGTTTGTCGTGACTGGCTTGTCGGGCTTCGCCCCCATCATCCACGGGATTCACATGTTTGGGTTTGCGCAAATGGTCAAGCAATCAGGGCTGCCTTATTATTTTGCTGAAGGCGGGCTGTTCTTGATCGGCGCTGTCACCTATGCGGTAAGTTGGTGTACCGATGCTCACTCACCCCCTAACAAGTATGGTAAGAGACGTAGCCTAGCTAATGTTGATGTTCATGTAGACCCGATTCCCAGAGCGCATCAAGCCTGGAACTTTTGATGTCATTGGGTCATCCCATCAGATTTTCCACGTCTTAGTCGTGATTGCTACTCTTGTTCATTTGGTCGGCGTCTTAGAAGCTTTTGATTATAACTATCACAACAGACATTGCTCATGATCATGAGCAAGCACCTTTAGATATTAGACTTCAAGATTAGTAATTCCGTTAATTTATACATCTCCATCAATTGAGTGTATCGAGTTTATTCGGTTTATAAAGTAGAAATGAGATTCAGGCCGCAACTTGTTCTGTATGCTGCCGAGCTAATCGCGGCAGCGAGTTACTGAAGTGAGCTACCTACTACTACAACATCAGTTCAGGGTCTGTAGATGATCCTTTGAGGAGATCATATAGTTTGAACAATAAGTCCTGAGCAATGACTTCGAGTTGGATCATCTTTACTTACAATCTTCTAAAAGGTTTGAAAATACAAAAGATAGCTAACTCGGTGACGGCCCTTGGTTTCTCAGGAATTAACACATGCCTTAAACTGTAAAGAAGATAGCAGCTCACTCCTTTCCGCGCCGTTGTCACCAGAAACCTCTCGAGTCATCGAGGTATGTATCCTCTCGTACGCCTGGGTGTGGTTTGTTTTACAGTTCCCCGGTTGTTGAAAGTGAACTGAGTCGAGTAGTCACATCATGTACTGGGGCGCCTAGGAGCACGAAGGACACGAACATCCTGTTCATAAATATATATATGAGACCTCTCCCATTTACCTTACGTATGTATTCAAGCTGAATGTAACACTCACATACCTACCATTTCACTAGTTTGAGTGAATGTTAGTCGGGTGTTGTGATGTGATCTTACTGAAACTCGCTAAAATGTAAGAAAGGTGTTATCCTCTGTGTTCTGAAAAGTCTAAGGTGATCTGGCATGTGTGATTAGATATGGTATAGGAATTAGACGAAATACGTGCTCCTGAGGTTTGGATACAGATCATCGCTCTGGAACATCTAGTAGTAGTATATGATTAGATGCAGCACACTTACGTATCTTGTCATGAAACTGTGGCACGCTTGACGGCAGAATGGTAGTTCTCACTGTCATTTGCTGTAGTGAAAGGTAGGTATAAGTTTTTGTTGTCGCGCTAAGTCGTCTTTGTAATCTATCCTTCTGTACGTAGGGGGGGGGTTTTTTTACTGTTTTTTCTACAGCGCTAAATAATTTGCGGCCGCGCTGCTAAACTCTTTTATTTCCGTGATAAGGAGATGCCGCCACACCCCGCGCACGTCAGCATTCAGACAGCTACTGTAATTGCCGAGTGCAGTGCTGTAGGAATCTAGGCCTTAGAAAAGGAGAGCGGGCAAGAGATATGATCAAAGATAGCAAGGAGGTGTGGCAGGTATACCGGCGATTAACCGCTGCTTTAAATCCAGACGGGTTCTTAGGGGCGCGTGGTAAAGTCCGGATGGACAAGAACCATTTAGGGGGGGGATAAGGTGGCTTGTCGTGCTGACGGAGAAGAATAATAATAACGGAGATTTGATTCTGATCATTAACCTGACACAAAACAAGGTAATAAACCCTTAATTCAATAAAAAATCAATGAAATTTGGAAAGCTATGAGCCCCCTTATGATTGCCCTATATGAAACTGCTCAACCAAGTACCTATAATCACGCTCGCTAACACCTGTATAAACAACTCATATAACAGCCTCTTCAACACATATAACCCTCATCATTTGGCTAGTCAATAATCGTCTCTTGGTAATTCATCTGCCACCCAACCTAGTGTTTTGGCAAGAATGGTTCAGCTAATAGCCACCTCACGATCAGCATCATCCGCTCCTTCACGGTCTTCTTGTCCGGACCTAGGGGCATGATGCTGGACTTTTTAATCTTCACACTATTTGTCTTGCCATCTACAATTGCTTGTACTATACGGAATGTCATACCAGAGATGGTGACGATGGTGACCTATCAGCTCCCCAGTCAGTGACGAAGAGCATATGAGAGGACCAGTTCTAAGGCACCAGGGAGGATGAGAGGATATTGGGAAGTTTCTAGCTTACCGGTACAAGCTCGTACTTCACGTTCTGGGGGTGACGCAAGAAGACGAGGGTAAGCATCAGGATAGACCACACCTCACTGAACATGAGCGTGTTGTCATTGAGCTTCCCGGCTTCTATCAAGGTGCAGTTGACGTGTGGCATGTGATCAATTTTGGCACTCAAAATGTACTCGACCTGCCACATCGGATCGTTGGGAAAATACCGAAGTTTAGGTGCTTCCCAGTCATCGGGACTATGGGCACCATGTCAGCACGAGCTATGTAAGGCTACAAGGTATAGAACCACGTACTCTTGGAAGTTCCACCTCGAGCGGTCTGAAAGAGAAGCATTTTGATGAACCGAGAAGAGATATTCATTGAGGTGGGAGGCTACTTTCTCTGAGTTGCTGAACGGGTGGCTGGGGTCCGGCCCGCCTGGGCGTAGATCCCCTATGCGGTCAAACTCATATTGGTTGGCGAGTTGTTGCATCGTCTCAGATGTAATCAACCGTAAGTAGCTTCCTCCATACTCAGATTTCCAACTGAGATCCAGTTGGCCGCAAGTAATCCGGAATTTGTTCCAATTATCAGGACCGATATGTGGCTGGCTAGCGAAGGGTTTAAGTCGCGTGAGTATATCCAGAGCAACCTGGACAATGGGTTTCTGGAGCACGGGTGCAAGGGGTTGAGACAACTGATGTGTATACATGATGTTCTGGGGTTCTGTTGTTGGGGATGCTTTAGATTCGGTTCCTGTCTGCTCCAGGCATAGTGAACCAACCGATCTCTTGCGAGACATTGCGCTCATTTATGTATCGAGCGAGTCGTGGTCGTAGTGGTTAGTAGCCTTGTTTTGCCGCCTGGGTGGAGAAAGGGATTTGATGTTGGTGATGCCAGGAGCGCTGGTGACATTGATGTTGAGAGAGTTGTGTCTGTTGGTTGTAGTGCACCCCTTGCAGACCCCACCTCGTCACTCGTTACAGTATAGAATACCTAGGCGGGCCTACGCTATTGGAATAGTCCCTCTCTCTTAGGTCTCTAACAGTAAGTCACCGCATTTTATCACACAAATAGGCGGTTCAACACCACTATATTTTGAGGTGTATATCTAGAGATGGTGTATGGGTTTACACTTGCACAGAGCAATAGAGAATACACTAGACCAATCTATATTCTCTATTCTAGGTATCTTGTTGGAGGGGTGGGTGGTGGGCATGTCCACTTTTAATGTACCAACAACCAAACTATTATCAGCCCCTCCTTGCTTGTTGGCCTGGTGACAAGCGGTAACCTCAGCTAATTATATTGCGCTGTGCTGTTCAACTGTGCCTTTATGCGTAGACGAACTCTGTACAAATAATACCTACTACAGGAATCCTATTTGCATTTGCTGCTTGCGTAACACATCCGCATTTTGGGAAGCTATGGTAAGAATTAAGATCAGGAGAGGTATATACAAAGTTACTACCCATTATCTACCTAAGTCAAAAGTCTAAGCCGGTCATGGGATAGATATAATATCAAAAACTATGAAAGTGCAAACTTCCACGCTCCCCCTTCCCATTCCAGTTGTTATGATGGGCGACTTCATCTGCACAGCCAGGATCGCCGCCATCAACAACAACGCTTAGCGCAGCGATGCAAATGGCTGGATCAGTTGGGTAATGGGACGGCATGCTAGGCCATCGGCGACGGATCCACCCGCAGTCCCAGCAACATGTCACCATCACCAACAACGACGCTTAACGCAGAGGTGCGAGTGGCCAACTAGCGAGCTGTAGAGAGGCCCGTCACCAACAGGACATACTTCTTCCAGTAAACAGACGATCCGGTGTTGCGCCAGTTGCGTTGGTATGTTGGGTACAGCCCCATTTGATCAGGTTGGTTGAGCCGCCGTTGAGCCTGTCCGAAACCAACTCTTCCATCATGTGAAGGAAATACCAAAAGCTCAGCCAATGATTCGCTATAGTCTGCTTTCGGTGGAGTGACGAGATAGCCAGTCCAAATTATGGCGGCTATAACGAAACTAAGAACACTGCATCGAAACCAACACATGAAAGGCTACATTTGCTCAGCCCGACAGTAAGAGACTCAAGCGCATCGTACTTTCTGCTTGAGTCGAGTATAAGATGCTACAAAACTTCCACTACAACGCCGTTTATACCCCGTGATACACACTGGTCTTCATTCTTTACAATCAGTCTTCCAAATTACTCTTCATCTACTTCCGCCAAGCTTTCTTGCTGCAGACAATGCCCGTCGCGAAAGACTTGCCAAAGGATTCTGCGAAATGGAAGTCAGAATCCTCGTCCCTCGTATGGAAATCTATCCACGAATATGGATTAGCCTGCTCTGGCTCGGAAATCTCCCGAGACCAGTATCTATTGCTCCGCACTCTATGGGTGGTACACGACGCAGGGGACCTCTATACACACGATCGGCCTCACTGGATAACCGCTCTCAGTTTCGAGAAGGCGCAGCAGTTCCTATCTTCAAGTGCCATAGCACTCATTTGGAAGCAATTCCTCATGTCGACTGTCACACCCCCAAAGACTCTAGAAGACCTGGGTTACGCCAACCTTCATACTTTTTCCCTCGTCAGATACCACCAGGCCCAGTCGCAGGGCTTGAGCTCCGAAGCCAATGACAGTGCCAAGGTGGATATGAGTCCAATCGCCAAGAGAACAAGAAATCAGCTCAAACAAAGAGTCGCTGGTCACTCGTCCCCGACTCCAGGCCCGAAGCTTTCAGGTCTGGAACAGTCGGTGGAAAAACTGAATTTGAGCGGTTCGGTCCCTAACGAACCCCTAACTACACCAGAAAGAGGAGGTTCGGGTTCTCTATTCAGATCGCCAGGAGACCTTTACTCTCCCTTTGAAGATCCCAAAGTGTTTAAAGCCATACAGGACGAGCAAATTGTAAATACGGCTCTTATCGAGTACCTCAACGCCCTGGCGATCCACTGCACCGAGCTCAAGGCGAACTGGACGTTGCATCGTCTCCCCTTGATCGCGCGAGATCATCAGGGAACAAAGACATACGAAGCAAGGGTGGATGGGTACCTGAGAAGACGACGAGATGGGCAGCCCCTAGCAATCATCGAGGTCAAGCCGTTTATGAGAAGCGCGAAGTGGAAGGCGATCAGGATGCAAGAGAGTGCTCAGATGGCCGCATGGATCAATCGATATCCGCCAGATGTGAGCCATATTCGCGGTACGGGACAGAAGATTAGGTATGCATTTACCTCTATACTATATGACCAGATAACTACAGTTTCTTCTGACAAAATGTGGCCAGGCGTCTCTTAATCTCACAAGACCGACATTGGATCTATCTCAACTTCGCAGCTTTCGATGCAAATTATGTTGATTACATCCGCGATAAGCAGGGAATTGATCTCAATGCAGTCTCTTTCCTTGAGATGCACGAGTACGGCCCATTTGATGTTGGAAATCAGTTGGATATGTCGAGGCTAGGAGAGCTCGTACTAGGCTATGCTTTAAAGGAATGCGGGCCATAGCTACTGTCATACAGTACCTCGGTGAAAAATCAATCGGGTATCCTACGTGTCGTGTTATCAGCCTTGAGCATTATTGCCTTGTTGAAACCAAGATTGTTGGGTTGGCGACCTGGCCCGAAGTATCTGGGAGGCATGGACCGACCACAGCTAGAGAAATTTATTATCGGGGCCTAGACCATTTTCAAGCACTGTACCAGGTCTTGACATAGCTACTGCATCACTGATATACCAGTTTCATGGTGGCTTAGATATTGGATTAGTTTTCCTTTTTTTATTTCTTTACAAACTCAATATACATTTATTTATCAGTTTCCTCTACAGTTCTTCATAGTCTTCTTATACAGAGACAAACACTGCAGCCATTTTAAGCTGGTTTACGTTATGCAACATAGTAATCCCAGACCGCACCCAGGAGAGAAATCTTTGAGAAACCCGGTTCAGGACTCGGACTGGCAGAAGACGACCTAATAACTAGGCGAGCTGGTAGTCGAACAGAGACGCGTGATACTTCTAGAGGCAGTCTTAAAATAGAACTTAAGGAACGTTCAACGCCCGAACCTAGATCACAGTCGATATGATCCCAAGCTCCAAACGTAATCTTCTTGTTCACGTCTGCAAGCTTTCGAAGTGGTGTCTCGATACTCTCACCGCTCTTAAGAAATTGACGTAAAATACCCATCTTGTACCTATCCCAATATCATCACCTGATAATGAGTTTATTCGGCGCGGTGCATATTCCCTCTATACAAGTGGTTTGCTAATCACCAGTCCTGTGCCTAAACCTCACCGACCCAACACCTTTCTACTGCTTAAATATTGTTGTTTGGCTCAATCAGATGCTTCAAAATGATGGCATGATCGATGAGTTAGGAAATATCCGACCTCACGACATAAAAGGGGCAATCCTACGACAGAAAGCAAAGCTACTGATGTGCAAGAAGTCAGAGTCAACGGTAGTGTGATAGTTTGTTTCGATAGAGTGCTTAATATTTTACGTTATATTTCAGTAGGATTGTGAATCAGCTACGTGCAGGCGAGTATTTCATTTAGTCTGACTGAGTAAAAACAACAACTGTTATTGCTTCGATTGGTACGAATAGTATTCACAGTCCACGCCTGAAGCACAACTAAATATAATAAAATATTCCTCACGGGGAAATTAAATAAATAGGTATTAGTTTTTTATAACTAAGGAAGATAGTATTTGGATTTATCTTTATATTTGCCATGTCATTAATATACTCGAGATATTTGCATAGGATAACCCACCTTATCAATTTAGATTTCACCGGTCAACTGGTCACAAAACTGGTGGCTGACATCTTAACAAACTGCAATGATCATCATTCAACTCTAAGATAGCTTGAGATTCTCAATGAAATCTCATATCTACCCTTATCCATGAGGTATATAGTTGCCACGACCTATAACAAAAAGGGAGCTCCTTCCATATAGCTGTGGCCTAGGTACGAAGGCTTTTAGAGGCCTTCGTGTGACGACAAATGTCGTCAAGTACCCCATACTAGCACTCCTACACCTATTTACTACCACATGCATTCGAAAATTTCCTTCAACTCGTGAAGAAGCCTTCTCAACTATATACGACTTAGGTCATCTGTAATAGTAAGTATAGGAGTAGGCGCTGGTAATTCCAGCACCAAAATAAACCAAAATATAACAACAAGAAAATACACAGTTCAGTACAAGGCACGCAATACACGAGGCTATATGATTCTCGTATTGATCTATATCATTAAAATATCTTCATCTTGAGACTAGCATATAAATTCACCTCTTTTCTCGCACTTAGGTGGGCCCAAGCCCATCTGCGCGCATAAGTCATCAGATACGAGTAGAATGCGAAGCTCTATTGGTCTAAAGTTCTAACCTATAATACATATGCGAGGTGTTCTCTTTATATAGCAAATCTTCCGGGCTTAGGTTGTCCCACTCCCAGATCCACTCAAGTGTGATATCCTTTATTGTTTCCTAAAGTCGGTATTATGAAGTTGTTTTCGAGAGAAACACTTCATCAGGCCGTTAATTGAGGATTGATAAATAGTGAACACAGCTTTGATAGGTAGGTATCAGGATTCGATTCCGCTAAACATCTGTCGGAATATTCATGACACTCAGTTGAAATGTGTAGTATAAAGCCTGTGACTGTGCACATAGTGTAGTAATAAATAGAACCACCTCGTGAAGTTGCACCGTCAAGGCACTTCCCTCTCTTTTTTCATACATTCTTTCCACGCCTTAAAAAACTCACTCCTACATGTGCTGCACGGGAATCGACGGAGAGTACCCACCAAGCAAGAAAGACAGGAACAAGCACCTCATCGCTCACTGAAACGCCCAACTAAAGGTCCCTAACTAGCTAGATATTCAGTCTGCTCACCTAATGACTACAAAAGAAATAATAGAAGCGTTCTAGACCCGCATAAGGCCGTGCGAATACCCAAAAAACTCTAAGTAGTGGTACCTCAAAGCTACTGATATAGCTATATACAACCTAAACTTGGTACTTTCACTAAGATTATACTTTGTGTTACCATGCTCTCTAGTGGGGTGGTCATATACGTCGTGATTCGATACTTAGGGTTTAAACACGACTGGTAGTGGGATTAGAACGCGACTACGCGTACGCTTGGGCGTGAAACTTTATTGAGTGGGTGAGTGGGCTTGCCATGTGTAACATAGTGGCGTGAACAAAAAAGAAAGATTTAGCTAGATTTATACTACTAGATGGCTTGGGCGAGTGTCAGTGATGAACATATGACACATTTGGCTGAAGTTTCAAACTGCAAGATTGAGACATTAGCCGACGAGTTGGGAATCAAGACATGTGTCACATTCGACCCCGATCTGATTGCTTGTCCAGCACATCGCCACTTGCCCTGCAGATTGCATATTTTACTCGGAACTTGAAAAAGTACATAATGAGTTTTCTAGGCTCTAAAGTTTATACTAGATAATGGTGAATTCGAAGTGAGTCTAGAAACCGTCTGGAAAATGGGTTATCAAGTTGGATCCGGTGCCCAGCAGCACTATTGCTCTTCAATTTTTAGCTCTCCTCCGTCTATTTATTAGTATATTTTTCCCTGAGAATAAACCAAGAGTGGAGCTAACGTTCGCAGTCGTCGTAACCCCACACAGCCTTGGGAGACCAGGCCACTGCTAGATGCTTGATGGCGACCTCACTACGTTAGGTCGGCGATTTTGAGGCTGGTACAAGTCAATGTTCTATCTCGACCTCGGGACCGAGAGCAACTGCACCGTTTTAGGTAGCTCGAGAAAAGCCACGAGGAGCAACAAGCTTAATATTAGGGCAGACCTAGGTCACCCTAGTGTGCAGGCTGCACTTTCGCCAAGATACCGGTCAATTCGATACCCTGTGACCAAGACGTCACATGTTTAGACCCAGTTCGTCAAGTGACTCAAGCATAGTAGTCTCCAATTCTCAACCCAAGCGAACCACTTTCTCCCAGCTACTTTTCCTAACAGGGTATAGGCTGATTTAAAGATGAGTGTCTCGTATTTACCAAGTATATGAACATGATCATAACCCGCATAAAACCTAAGCATCTCATCGCGTTATGTGTTATATCATGGCGAGTCAGCAGGGCCAAGTTCAGAAACAGGATTTATCATCTAACCAAGCTCATCGCCTCCTGGCGTCGCTGGAATTTGAAATTGAAATGTAGGGACGGCAATAAGTCACAGATCTAAAGCAGGGACCTTGAGCTTAAAACCTACCTACTGAAACTATCCGAAATGGGTAGTGGAGTGTGAAATTACGAATTTCAGATTGGAACCTCTCACCAAGCCAAAATCACGAAGTATTGGACCGCAGAATATGAGTTTGAGGCTGGGCAAGCAACCGTTTGTTGGTTTGACATGGCACAAACAAGACCGAGGTGTAATTGTAATACATTGCGGGTTCACTATGCTAGCCCACTAGTAAATAGATAGTTGAATTAGGTTTTTGGTTTTCATGGTCCTAACTATCTATCGGTAAGTCTTGAGACACAGCATAAAGCCACCTTAATAAGAGGGTGAGCGTAGAATACCAGCCTTTCCAATACCGACACATAATATAGATATATAGCATCTAATAAACTATCTAGTTAACTGGGCTCGATTCCTAAGAGGATTGTGCTTGTTAGGTGATCGACGACATATGCATGGTCTTTCATGTTTACGACACCGATTACCTTCACCTTGGACCTGCTACGGAATTATTCCATGGTATGGCTAAGAATTCACGCTATTACGACTGTCAAGAAAAGACATTCCACTAAAGATGAAGTGTTTCCGGTCTAGCCCACAGAATAGGCCCGCCCCTCTTTTGCTTTGATAATAACTAGCTATTTAGAGTTTTCTGGGCCACGGTTTTGACATGGTTCAAACTATATGCTATATGACGCCGTTTCTCAACCTAATTTAGATCGTGCATGTTATGGGGGGTAGATTACCAAGAAACGGACATCGGTGTTATTTCTTCCGCTCATTTCCAGTTTTCTAGGGGTTTTCCTTCTTTCTAGACTCATTTCTTAATGAAACGGCCTTGCGGGCTTGCGACAGACCGACGGGGTTCCACGAAGACCACGGAAAACAGATCCAATTAACCTACACCGCACTATACCCAACATGCGGAAGATACCCGAGCCTAGGTTTATTATGTGGAGAGAACGCCCCTCTAATGATCATCCATGTACGGAGCAAAATGTCAATACTTAGGGGAGGGAGCTTGTCGATAACTCTAAATACCCTTTCCACTTCTTTATATTGCGGGACCATGAATCCGAGGATACAAATTGTCTGGCGGAGTAACTGCGGCTTCTTTCGACTAGATGCTCTCGGTGATATTTCGTGCTTGCCCACATTTCCCCATATTATTCCGCCAATACAGAGGGTCATGATTATATACCGCAGTTCACGGTGCGCAAAGTCTTCACCCGCGCGAAAGCTGGGTCGTCAAAGTCATCACAGCCGACTGAGGAGCCGAGACAAATCTCCGATAAGGCCCACATGATCTGCCACTACACCGATGACCTTCTTCGATAGACATAATAAATAGCGCTGCGTAGTACTTTTTACGTGTATCATGCAATACATACCTGTGAACGGCCACCAAACCAACCTAAGACTCTTTAGGAGCGAAATCCAGAGTGTTGGGAGAACTAGCCTAGACGCTAATTCCTTCCATGGCGCGTCGTCCACTACAACTTGTATCTTTGTTGGTCATCGTCGATGCGATTGCGAACTCGGATTTAGCAAGTCATCGGAGCTCTCAAAAGCTGGAGCCAGATCGCACCCTAATCAATCCACTTAGTATTTAGAACGTGTATACGTAGTAGCAAACGAGACTATATCAGCAAACCAAATTTGCTCTCATGATGTATAGCCCAAATAGACGATATACATGGAAACGTTGCCGGCCGGCGGCAGCCTCGGATTGTAGTGGGGTTCGAATACATGGCAATTAGTCGTTCTACCGGCAGGCAGCACATCAACGCTATTCTACTTTTTTCTTTCCCCAAAGAGTAGAGGATAAGCATTGTAATGAGACAGTAGTCCGCCGGAGTCTCAGGGGCGAAACAATCAAAGGCGCACGATGTACAATAGCTTCGGTTAAAGGCGTTGTGTGTATCGCAGATAAAACGTGACGTGATGTGACGTTGACGTCGGGAGACAAGCCACCGCGGGGGGGTCGCCATGTCTCTGATAGTCCGTAGCCCGTGGCGTACGTACTTCCTGCATCCTTACCGCAAACAGATCTGTTCGGACTGCGAAAACTACTTTCTACCATACTGGGCCACCTATCGATGGGTAGCGTGAATAGCGGTAAAAGCTACTTAACTCGGTAGAGCGACTGGAATAGGAGAGAAGTTCAAGCCACCTCTTATGCACGATGTCACCTGAACAGGAAAGTGATCGCCAAGCAGATCGCGATGCGAGGAATAGCAATCTGAGAAATCCATCCCTCTCCTATCACAGGCCTCCGCATTCCGCAGCAACCGCGTTACCATGAGGTCTAGCGTGAACGCCACGTTCTTATCCTTCTTCTCCTCCTAGAGTATCAATGAAACCCGCGGGACGCTCAGAAAAAGAATGAGGATATAATCTTACAAAACCAAGAACCAATAAAATATCCCGAACCTTATTCTGGCTGTGTATTTAAAACTCGGCTATTTACGCTTCTGATGTCTCGCAGCCTTATCCCGCAAGTCTTGAAGCAGATTGGTCGATTCCATTTGTCCTCATGATCAACTGACCGGCTTAACTGACACATACCTACCTACCTACGTGCACTTTTGGCGAATTGCGTAGCTGGCTGTCTCCCTGTCCGATCAGGAGTATACACACACATACACACCGGCGTCGATGAATGTCTATTCCATCTATACCTCGGATATCGGTCTTTTCTGAAAGCCGATACTAACCATGCAAGCCTAGCTTTTTTCATGCTTTTCTTTTTCGTGTGTAGTGAGCGACCGACTCCTGAGTAGGAAAGAGATATCCATTTTCTTCACCGGTTTGCTTCTCCATTTTAGATAGGGATTGCCTTATATGTACATGAACGCGAGAGGAAAAGAGAGAGCGGGCTTGCGCAATTCCGCACCTGACCGCTCGGTCTCGCCATCGGTGCCTATTTTAGCCAGCCATGATGAAATCGACCATTTGTGGTCTCAGGTGTGCTGGCGCATGTGTATCATATGGTGTTGGCGCCAAGGGAAATATGTGCGCGTACAATACGTATGTGAAGCTTGGCTTCTTTAATGTGTGTGTGTGTGTGTTCGTTATCATTACTCGTGTGTATTGCCCAGCTGGATGTATGTGTAGTATGATAAATCCCGCTCCGAACCGAGCGCATTT
This sequence comes from Xylaria arbuscula, assembly GCA_022385695.1. NCBI lineage: Eukaryota > Fungi > Ascomycota > Sordariomycetes > Xylariales > Xylariaceae > Xylaria > Xylaria arbuscula. The sequence goes on from MU279386.1 coordinate 234,327, forward strand.
CCGCCACTTTATGTCAGGTTGAAATAAGCTCTAAAGTCTTGGTCCGAGCTTGGCTGTCGCGAACTAGGATCATGCATTTAACCTTTATGGGTGTGCGCCTACATTTATACATTTAACTACGCAGTAGGGTACATCATGACGTGCGCAGATACGTTAGGATGGGCGCAGAAACTTGCAGAAAAGGGGACAGGTTTCTGTCTGTCTTTTATTTCAATTCTTGCATGCTTTTTATCGAGCCTGTATCTCAAACTATACGCGCACAGAACTCGTATTCTTGGCGTACTCAAGATATAGGTTTGTAGTAGGTAGCTCGGTCATGCCGGCCGGGACGGCCAGGCTCAGATAGTATAATTGAGCTACATCTCTTTCTGCCTGCCGGTAAATCTCGCCTCTTCGCGCCCGAGGTCGCAGGTCTTCGGACTGGAAGAACCAACCAACTATATGAATACAGATTGCGTTCTCGTATCTTTTACCAACAGGTTACCCCAACCTACTTACACCTTCATGGTATACACTTATAAAGCTACCGCCGAGGACATGATTAAGGTATCGAATCGCGGCTGGTCCCTCCAGGTTAGCATTCCCCCGCAGGCTCCGAATGAGTCAGCCGGTTCGCGCTGCAGTTTACACTTATCTATGAATGAAAAGTTAAAAAGAGTTTGCCACGGAGAATCTAAAACGAAACGGCTGTCGGACTTCGTATATGCTGCCTGAATGCTGCCTGATGCGATTCCTCAAAGCTTGATCTGATAAGAAGATTGAATGGTCCAAAACAATATGTATACATGATAGGAGCGGACCACATATTTCGTCAATGCACATACACACCTAGGCCCGGGTTCAATTAATAAGCGGAGATGGTTGCGTGGCCCAGCCAAGGTGAATGAAAGAATAGCTATGCTCTATCTAGTCGTGGACATGGATCCCTTACCTCGGTGTAAGGCGCGGCGCAATCCAATATCTATTAAGGCTGTTAACGCCTTAGATCTGAACCTAGTTGAGGGCCTTTACAGTAAGTAAAGAGCGTGCGGCTCAGCAACACCACGCCATACACAAGTGGAGGAGAAGTGGCAATAATTCTGACACGAAGAAACGCATAAGAGAAAAGGACCCAAAAGAAAAAGAAAAAGAAAAAGATAAGGACTCGAGGCATTATATATGCCTGCAATTGGAAGGAGAAGTAAGATCGAGACTCAGCATTCTTGTATGTAATATGCTGACTGGCTGAAGTCTAGAAACTCAGCATTACAAACGTTTCTTCTTTGACGCTGACAAAAGCTCGCTAAAATGACTAGTGTAAAATAAAGTTTGAGGACTTACTTACAGCACTTTAATCTTATTGTTTATCTCAACATACCTAATTGGGTACTACATTCGAAGATGCATAGTGCAGAATTGAACGGGAACTTCCTCAACAGACCAAAAGAGCCACCGCATTTAGTTAATCGAGGTGATGACCAATACACGCAAAAAAAAAAAAAAAAAAAAAAAGAAGTGGTAGCAAGTCTGTTTATCGATCGGGTTTACAAGCTAGTGTAGACTATCAGCTAATCAACATAGATACTACTGACTCTATCTTCGGCCCCCCCTAGTCAAGCGGCTGGGTCCAAAGTGCTGGGAAATTCCGCACGCTGCTGGTTGGGCTGCTTTTCTAAAGGATTTCGTGGAGGAAGGATCGTGCATGCTTTGAGCCCCTGGGTCTAACAAGGGCCTTGCAGCAACTACTGCAGTGATAGAGGACGACGCGACGACCACCGAAGACGGCTCGCTGGCAAGGGAAATGGAAATGATTCCCAGTTCAGGGAATTGAGATATATTCGAACGAAGCAAAAACAATTGAGCGATAGAGAGGACGAGAAAAATATTCGCAGCAAATTTGCAGAAGCATCGAAAACCAAGGACTGGTATCAGTAGGCAGAGAATAAAATATGTACAGCTCTGAATTTCATCATCTATCATCGATAGTACTGTTAAACCATCGTGAACATGCTTTCTTTTCATAACTCCCTGCTAAAAGCAACTCCTATAGGATATATATATATGCGCCGTTGTGGAGGAATTACAACACAATACCGTTCCGATTACCGTGGTCTTTGAATCCGAGCTTTGACCTACCCTTTTCCCTGCCGTTTCCCATAAACGCCTTCATAATGCTTCACCGTTCAGTGCCCTTCAAAACTTAAATCGACGATCAAGCGCCTGAATAGCCCTAGCATCCTCGTCTCGCGGGGAGCTCTCCGCGCTGTTGTTTGCTGGGTTGGCGCTGGTGGGTTCGGAGCTACTTTGCCTAGGGTGCAATAAAATGTTTGACAGACTCGCTTTACGAGCTGAGCCACTGTGCGGCGACAGAGAGTTTGCTCTCGGAGGGCTAGGGTGGCGGTTCGAAGCTGTCATAATGGGTAAAGGACCTTGAGGATTACGAACGCTACTAGCCTGCCATGGATCAATCAGGACGGCCTGCGCTGCTTGTTCCTGCAGATGTTGCGATCGAGGAGATAGGCTGGAGTGTTGATCAGCTGTCTGATATGCAGCAGGCGGTGGCAGTCGGTCATAGAAAGTTGAGCGTGTTGAGTGTGTTGAGTGTGTTGAGTGTGGGGATGGTGGCAATTGCGGCGCTCGCTGTAGATGTCGTGGCACTGGGTGAGCTAGAAGACCAGGTTCACGCTCGCGATTGCCATGAGAGTATGGTGATCTTGGAGCCGGCAGGGCTCCTGTCCACGCTGGGGAAGCAGCCCACTCTCCACCATACGCGCCGTGGTCTTGGAGCCCAGGAGAGTGGGTGTACGGCTGCATAGGGCCCCTCGTCAAGGGTGGGGGGTTGGTCTCTTGCGCGCTTGTCTCGGGATACATGCCCTTCACCGGCGTAATATTCTTCAACGAGGGATCTGTGCTAGGCACAGGAAAATCAACCCCCATGGGAGGGCGGGCGTAATATGAGATCAAGTGCAGGTGCTGCCCTGATGTTGTTGTGATGCTGAAAGACTGTTTCATGAGACCGTCCGTCTTATACCTATAACCTTCCGGCTCACCGTCTTGCTCATCGTCACTGACTCTGCCACTATCAGGGGAACGCCCACCAGTCTTACGAGCGGTTCCAAAACCACCCCCTCGCTTCCCTTCCATTTCTCGGTATGTCAGGAAACTTCCTGACACCCGACTGGCACTCCAAGACTTGCCATCAGTCCAGCGTCGCATGCCGGCTTCCCGTTCATCCCAGACAAATACAGAGCCGGCTCTGATCGATTGTCTCTCCTTTTCTGATAACCGCCGCTGGACTCGAGGTAAAGCGCCGATTCTGCATGCCTCAAATAACTTGATGGCGTCTGCGGGTGTCCGCACATAACCAAAATAGGTTTCCATGGTAGCTGTGGGGATAAAGTATAATCGCAATTGATAGGTGTCGATGTCGTGCCACGTCTCGAGAGATAGTACCGAAACACGATTACAGGCCTACCCTCCCACCACGTCGACTCTAGCTGTTCAGTCGAGGATCATGTAGACGTTCGCGTGATATTGAATGTTGGATCAGATCGCCAAAGACAGCTGAAGGGCTTCCGAAAAATAGACCATGTAGTACAATGAAATCTCAACAAGTAAGTGCAGATAGTTCTGCTGAGACACCAAAGAGACTATCTGGAAAACTATATTAGGTTAGCTTACTTGACTCGAAAAGTAAGAAATATACAATATACAAAGAGTTGTAAGAAATGTGCGAGGTATGGGAGTTTATAATATATACAGAGAATTGGTTCAGTCAGATTGCCCACTGATTATATAAAACACGGAACAAGACGGGGGGAAGCGATACGAGATGCAGGCCAAAATAAGGCTGCAAAGTAAATTTCAACTTTTTGGTTGAAAGTAAGCTTCGACCAAGGCTTGCCGTTTTGTAGCTTTTGTGGCGGGCCGACGTCGAAGCATAAAGAAAACACGACATTTCTGTCCTTTCGGATGGGGAGAGGAAGCAAACAGCACAGACATACCGAGACAGACCAGAGGCGTAAAGGAGCACTTTTAGCTTTTGGTGGAGTAGTGAACCGCAAATGAAGCGGAATGGAAGAGCCAGCCAGATAAGGGCTATAAGAAACCCAGCATATAAGCTAGATGGCAGCTTGGTCCCAGCGGACGGAGAGCACACGATTGGGCGACGGTGGGGGATGTTGGCGGCTGAGATGGCTGTTATTTTTGGCTGTTATGAGAGGGTGATATCTGACACGAGCTGGCTGCGTCACTGAAGTACAATAAAATGCTGAACAAGATATAGAGCTGCTGTTGGGACCGGGATGCTGCACGATTGTTGGTGCAGCGTCGTCTCTTCTCTGCTGTGGGATGCGGCGCGCAATGCTAGTGCAGCTCGCTAGACTATGCGAGGATGTCCGTTGGTATTAAAGTGTAGGTGTTGATGTTGGTCCTGTTGATGTTGGTCTTGTTGGTGTTGGTCTTGTTGATGTTGGTTGGCTGTATGAGGTTGCGTCTAAGCGGGTAAAGGTGCAGGCAGGATCCAAGGTTGATTTTGGGTTTGACTATGATGTCAAGATGTAGGATGGAAGAAGATCTTGGGGAAGGCGGCTGGCTCGCCTTTGATTTCCAGTTTGAGCAGGCGAAGTGAGAATTGCTGCACTAAGTTTGAATATTTAAGGTCGGGAAAGTGTTGATCTGAAACTTAAAGGTAAATAAAGGACAATGAAATAAAAATAAGCTTCGGAGCTCGCAGCGCGCGGTAGTGTGTATATGGGTGGGAGGTATAAGAGATACCTTCTGAGTGGAGCGTGGGGAATCTGTTTAGACAAAATAGATAGTCTAAAGTAAGTCGGAGGTCGTGTGTTAGCTGCTGCTAAGGCAAAGTGGCAGGGTGGCATGGGTATAAGTGATATAAGTAAGTAGGTACGTATAGGTCGGTCCAGTCTGTATACTTAGTATCCGTATATACAGCCTAGACTGGTGTACAGGTAAGTATCTATACGCATGTACAGTGGCACACTCCCCACTACCGGTACTGTTGGCAGAACATGAAGTTTGCTGTGGGCCGATGGGGACCCAGGCGAGCCAGGTACTTTGCGTGCGTGCTGTGCTGAGCTTGGCCCTGTTTCCCGAGTCAGAAAACATCAAGCTTGGCGAGGCTTGGCGAGGCTTGGTACCTAAGGGAGGTTAGCTTAGTGGGTGGTGTACCTAGTATGCTCTGGACCCAGAGATCGCGCGAGTGGATTCAGAGGGACACAACATTAGCGTACATGGGCCCGGTATATTCAGGGTACAGGTAGTAGTCTACGGCTGTACCTAGGTCGGTAGTATAGTGCCTAATCTAGCGCAGCGTAGTGTAAGTACCTAGGTAGTGCAAAGTGCATCACACCTAGGGTATAATCATTCAAGGTCGAGTACAAATGTGCGAAGGGATACTGTATGTAGCCTGCCTACTTACGTAGTATGTATTCTACACTACAGACACTACCAGGCATGTATGTATGTATGTTAAGATACCTTAGGTACCTAGGTAAGATGGGGGATATGAAGTATGTCACATTGAAGCCTTGTATATGAGTGCTATATACTTAGGTACCTACATCATACTGTAAAGTGTATGTAAGTCGTATCTACACCAGGGAGTGTGCCAGCAGGTGGTATAAACATACTAAATAAGTGGCATACAGCTGGAGTAGAGAGATACCCACGTCACCTCGCCTTGTGGAAGATGTAGATGTGGCTTGCAATGGGCTGGCTCCCATGAGGGCTGCAAAGTAGGGATACTCCTTACTGTGATCTCTAAAACATATCTGGTATATGTCGACTGATCTGTGCTAGCACGTCTCCAGCACGTTCAGCACGTGCAGCCATGCTCTCCGCCCTTTGTGACAGGGCAGCCCGAGACCGTCACCTTGCCCTCCGAGCGTTGCTGTCCGGGTGAGGAGGGGTGAGACAAGAAAGGAGATGAGGGAAGGACAAAGACAGCGATAAGGTTGTCGTCATTCTGACCACTGACTACTGGCCATCGACCACCGACCACTGGCCATCGGCGTGGCTGGTGTGTTTCATCAAAGGCCCATTGATCGACTGACTGGGTGGTCAGCCGTGGTGTCCATTTGTTGCCCTTTTCTATCATTTTCCTTCTCGGCCGTCCGCTCGCCTATCTGGCCGTTGAGGCTTCTTCGAGACAAGCTGAAGAGGAGGCTGACGCGATCAATCAGGAGCTGACGATGATAGCTGGCGTCGTATAGGATACTACACCGGTACACACATCTCAAAGTGGACGCAGGCAAGCAATCAAAAGAAACATGTGTAGCGCACCCAGGTAACACACGAGTCTGGGTAACATGCGAGTAATTTCCGCTGTGCCAAGCCGAAAGCCCGGTAGGCAAGGGAGTGTGTGTCTTGTTGGTCTGACGAAACACGCAAATACCATCAGTCAACAATGCGACGAGGCTAAGGACGACATGAATAAAGGGGGAGAGGAAAACTTTTCGACCCTTGACTGAGTGAGATCTGATGGTCTATACACAACTCAATAATCGTATTATTCCCGATCATGAGTAGACATTTGATTCTTCGTTTCAGCCCCAAGGTTTGCATATCTGCTCAATACATGTACAGGAGTATGTAAGCTTAAGTAATTAAGCGATTCACCCCACAATACTTGAAGAGACACAAAGTTCTTACTTCTGAAGTAGTGTATCTGGTATCCGGGGGTAGGTATATTACCGTACTAGTAGTATACATCCTCGATGCGTAAGCGGGCGTGCGGACTTGTACTAAAACCCATCGACATGCTAAGCAACTTTAATTTCGAGCTCCCAAATAATACGCAACTATCATTTTCTAGGCAGGCTGTACTTATATACTTACAGTAGTAGGGAATAGGTGGGCAGGCTGCCAAGAAATAAGGAATAGTACTGCTAAGCGTGTAAATATATAATCTGTAATGCGTCCAACAGCATAGGGTGTAGGTAGGGGTATGGGGTACCGGCTATAACAGGGTGGGTTTAGAAGGTGTGGCTGTATCGACTTTCGGGCTGGGTAAAGACAACGGAGGGGTGAGTGGATTGGGTCAGGGATGATGAGCTGTAAGTATGTAGCGGCCTGCTGCCCATAATTCTCACTTGGTACGCCTAGCTTACATGTAGTTACTGACATGCCGTAGAGTAGCGTATGCTACATGAAAATGTGTGAGGTGTAGACACTAAATAACATGTCAGTATTGGTAACCATGGCATCGAGTTTAAACGCTTCTGTTTTTCGTTTGAGGTGGAATTTGCTAGGTTGCACAGTCTGTGAACCCGGAGCCAATCAATGCGTAACCGGGTTTTCTCCTCCCTCTTTATTCTCCCTGTCCAAATTGTTTTACCGGGCCTGATCTGGTAATGATAGATGCCATTTTCTTTTGGCTATATCCCAATACGGCTTATACCTATATGATATCGATATTCCGGATTGCCCGTTCCGACCGCGCGCGGCAGGATGAAATATGTTGCTTTGATTGCCGTCTTCCTCCAGATATGTTCTTTTATATCCCTTCTCAGCCTGCATACACGTGTTCATGCTCATTACATTGTACAGTACATATGCAGCATCCTTTTACCAAAGTCGGCTATCCAGGATACCTTGCCAGGATCGTGTATCCGATGGAAACCGTGCATGTTACCGACATGCCAAACGGTAACGACATGATTGCTTGTCCCACGTGCTACTAGCCCAGGTGCTACATTGTATTCCTCCTACCATATGTCTACTATCGTGCGGCCGTAATCGTGTTATTGCGACGTGGTCTATTACTAGTGCCGTTACTGCCTAGGTATGTCGTTATCATCTTTCACCCTCCTATGACTGCTTCCGAGCCGCCATCGATCCTTTCATGGTCGCCTGCCACATAGACGTGGTATCATCCACCTTTCAGCTCCCGGGCCAAATTCATGTAGGTACATTGAGGGGTGGGAGTTCCCGCCGCCGCCACCAACGGTATATATATATACATATATATTTATATATATGTACTTATTACCGACTATATTGTATACTACTACCCCGACCGCAGCGTGGGGGTTGTTATATGGTTTACGTTAATGATGGGACATTTCAACAACCCATCGCTATCGAGGTCTTACACTACTCAGTGTCATATCGGCCCGCGAGATGGTTACTCCGAGTTCGTGCCGTGTATACAGAGAGATGGCGCAAACACTGAGTTTCACGATGGCCCAGCAAATTGACCGGCCCCCACTTGCTTCAACCCGAACATGATGGTGACGGAATAAACTTGCCATCTTCCCACCTTTCGGATTTCTACCGAGATTTGTTCCGAAATTTCCTTTCTGTTACAGGCGATCGCAGGTTTGCGTGAAACGACGTGACCACGCAAACAGCAGTGAAGCTCAAACGCTTTGGGCCATGTCGAGCCTATCACAATGCACAACGGTCTCGACTGTGTCACAGCTAGTCCCCCTTTAGGGTCGTCGTGTTTCCTGGGACTGTCGCTTTCGGACAAGTCTTAGCCAGATTTGCGGGCAAGGGTTGCTGCTTTCGGACAGTCTAATTAGACGTTACCATGCTTGTCTAACATGACATCGTCTGTCAAGTCTCGACTTACATGTCTTCGGGTATTACGACCCCGAAATTCCCCCGTTACACCGCGCGACGGGTGAGGCTCCAGTGCCAGTAAAAAACCTATTAACGGCTTCATGGCAAAGTCTCAGCACGGTAATCTTCGCTGGGAGCCTACTCTTAGGGTGAAGCCTGCTTCCTCACCCTCTCTAGGAGGGCGTATCCTATCTGTGGGTTACAGTTTTCATTGTGCTAGAGTACCTATAAGGCTACAAGGAGAATCGGCCCTATTTGGTTGTGCCACAAGGCAAGAAATGCTCTCCGCGTACGCTATTCTCAGTACTCTCTACGTGTTATTGTGAGCTGTGAACAAGTACACTACTGGCTATATGACAAAGGGATCAGATGCCACGAGGGATCACGTATCGGGGACAGGGTCAACACGCTTTCATTTGAAATACCCGAACCCGCAGGCTTGGATGGTCAAGGATCATGCTCATTTCAAATACCCAGAGCCCTGGGACGACGTATTCACCGCTTCGACCCAACATAGCATAGTAGAGGCTTAAACTATCAGTGCTAGGAATACGGATTGACCGTGCCGTCAAGAAGGATCGGCCAAGAAACCAGCCAAGCAGCTGATGGCTCTATTCAGCATGTTTTCGCGTCATGGGATCTCGGCACATGCTGGAAGTCCTGTTCTGAATTCTATTTTGAACCCAGGGCTGCCAGCCGGGTATGCTTACGCTAGAAGTTCTGGGCCTTTTTTGGTTTGAAACTGCGTCTCGTCTCGCAGCATATCTACTTATACGTAGGATAAAACAAGCGACAACTGCAGGCAACCACATACTAGCATGGCTAGAACTATGGAATGAACCAATCCAGGAGCCTATCACCGCACTCGACCATCGAATCGAGACGACGAGAGAGTTACTTCACATACTAGAGGTTTCATTATGAGCCCGACGCGCATCACGAGCGTGGTACGCATGGGCCGAGGGCGAAATACCACGCACGACGTCTTACAAGTGGAATGCACTGCTCGCGACGATTGGTCTCCTCTCTACGAGAAACGAATTTTGCAACCTAGGTGCTCTACACATTACTCAACGACGGGTGACCTATGGGCTCGGAACGGGATCACAGCCGTCTGACCCACAATTGCTGAATGTACATTAGGAGTGTATAGTAACATTTGTTGCCGAGGGCAAGACAGAGATACTAAATCGCAAGATCGTCATGGTCACCACCAGGAGCCCGGTGCACCTACATTGCACTAAACCTAAACCTAACTTTCTCAACAGCATTTAGTTTTGCGCTTCATATGCACAGTGTATCATCATAAGGGTCTTACATGAAGGTACTTAGTAGTGCAGTGGGCAGTGAAGATGTGACGATCAGGTATGACTGACACACAAGACTGAAGGGGTGGTTTCCAGGGGGGTTGGAATAATGAGAGAAGGACTGGATCGATTTGAGTTTGACAGTGGATCTTCCTTGCTGAGGCTGCTAGTGGTGGGCTTTGCTGATGACGAACAGGATGTACATGTGTCATCAAACGATGCCAGCCGCGTTTGGAGTTCCCACTGGCTGGGAAGGATTCAAGCCCCACTGGCTGGGAAGGATTCAAGCTTCTTTTCTAACCGAACCGGGGTGCAGATTATTACATGGCTATCCACTCCAGTGTAGTATATGGCTCTTGTGCCCTTTCTTTCTGCCATATGCCCGAGCCGACAGAACGTATACTGTAGTATTGTGAGCGGCCAGACCAAGTATACTACACATAGTATACAATAAGATCTAGCCATCGGTATCCAGATCTACTTCGGCCATTAAAAAGGGTCCCAATATATGTAATAAGGAGGTATCCCGACGAGGTATCATGCATGTCACGGCTTCTGGAGCGCAATGGCCGATCACACGACACCAGGGCAGTACCAGGAATCTAGCCCCTAATTATGGCCTCTACACATAGCACCCGTCGATTTGTTTTACACTGCACTCCGCTTGATTGTCGGGTAGGTTGTGTAATAGGTATAATACTGCTGTTTAACGACATAGAATGTACGTTACGTGGAATGGGCAAGCTACCCGGGCTTTTCCAATTTTATTTTTTCTATTCGGTGGTCTTTAAGACCCCAACCTGGGGAGGTACCTTGGTACCATTTGATATTTGAGATTCTTCTGTCGCTCCCTTTGATAGATCCTTGGCAAGTCTTGGCAACCACGAGGAAATCTGTAATCGCTTATTGTTCCTTTGGCTGCTTAAAATTTAAGCATGAATTAAGCGCAGTTGCTTCTCCGCCGCCAAACGCCAGACTATACTACTAACGGTATATTTATAGACCATCATTTTTCCCCTTCTGAGTTAAGCCTCGGGCGGGCCTCTCCATGAACGGGACCCTAAGGTCTACACTACACACACTAAAACCCCATAGCTGCGCTCGGAAAACGGCTTGCTTGCGGCTCGATAGACTGCGAGGTGCCCAAGATTCTTGGTGCTGACATTGTGTTCTTGGAACTGGCCTTGGCGAGCAAACAACTCAGTCGAAGCAAACAGATGCCTTGCCTAGAACTGGAATGGACCGTATTTGCCTACCTTGGTTGTTTATGCAACTGCTGCTCGCAGCTGACATTACACAAGACGATTGGCGTGACAAGCAATTGCCAAGCGCTGGTTAATGCTTGTATCCCTCTCTTGGTACCCCATTGCTATGCCTAATGTGGCGCCAACCAAGAGTGAGCAAATGGAATGCTGTTGTAACTTACACTAGTAGACCATGATCATTACGCCTAGATACATACCCCAAACCTCTTGGCTTCTGCACGAGACTTGGTATATCACCATATCGAGAAAATGTCAATGGTATAGTAAGATACACAACAAATTCTTCTAGTGCAATGTAAGTGGTTATTAGGAATTGTCAAATAATGTTTCACGAAGCGCACATCAGTAGGGACATCTGTAGCACCCTTCACCATCTCCCAAATGCCGGCCTAGTACGACAACCCCGTATGCAGTCAGACTTGCTAGGCACACCGAGACAAGACATGTCCAACAACTCACCGCCCGTTTCTGCAGTGAGCACTTTAAATCGCCAACCTACGGTAGACTCTGGTCTTGTCAGTGGCGCTATGTAGAGTGAGCTTACTTTATCTCTCTCCGTTTGGCGCTAACAACCAAGTCCGTATAGTTCCCATTGCCACTATGCAGTACAGTGCGCCAAGCTTTAAGCCATTCTGTAGGACGAGCTGTTAGTCTTATTATCATGCGGGTTGCTAACTAGCTTGTTTGATGCTAACAAGATCATCACTCTACTGCTGCCGAATCGCTCGTGTGCCCACCGGTCGGCGGCGCTGAGCCAAGGGGGACCTAGCCAAAAAAAAAGCACCCTAACGCAGCATGATGGTTATAGAGGTCAGCTATAAAATGGGAAATCCCGTTCGATCGACTGAGCATAACATAACAAGAGAATGTTGCATATGTAGAATAAGGATGTGATGCCCAATAGACAGACGAGCCGTATTGCTAGCGGCGGTGCCGGCTTTCACATTAGAAGATCCAATAACAATATCGCCGCATTGCGGCACAAAAGTACCAACAGCACACACACACACATACACACACATGCTGTGGCGCAGGCTTGACGAAGCAAAGATACTGTACACTACAGTATCGCCGGGCCGATAGGGTCCAAGAAGTTTCTTTTCCCTGTAACGGCCGGCAACTGCGCTGCACTACTGTGCAGTAGACCGGTGATTCTGTAGTATATCGGTGGTCGCTATACTGTGTATGTCGGTGATTTCTTCCCGGCAAGCCACTGGTTAGTTCCAGCCGGTCGTCTGGGCGCCTATCTTGTGGCCGACTGCTTATCGGGTCCGGCCAACGGCCAGCGACTAACTTGCCGCCGTGATGTCTCGGCATTGGCGGTATTGGCGCCAGCTAGCAATGAGTTGTTTTGAATGCATTAGGTACGCCTTGGGTTCATAGTATGCATATATAGAACAGTTAGTGTACATTGGGCAAAGACTACGTAAGTTCCGTATAAGTTGGACCGTCTAGCACGAGCAGGCGGTGGGCAGTATTGCAAGGTGTACACTACTTCGCTATGCTGACACCCACAGCAGCATTGATCAGAAGACTTATCTAGGTGCTGCGACCTTCGTATAAATGCGCCACAGCCTTACATCGCACACGTGCTTGCCAGGTCCGACGCCATGATGGCTGTTAGTTCTTGCTAAACTTGTTGGTGCGGCCGCGCAAAGGATCTGGTCTAGACGCAACACTCTAACGACCCTAGACCATAAAGCCTCGAGCGGACTTACGAAGGATTCTCCCGTGCCGAACTCTCGGGACCCGAGCCTTTCGGTGTTGGTCACGTTTTCGGCGCTATCTTCTGTGGCGGACATTGTGGCCTCATTTCTTGACGCCAGCGGATCTCACCAGTCCCACTAACAGCGCTTGATCATTGCTGCCAACAATATCACGATGGCCAACATGCCTCGTTCTTCCATCCTACAAATGGCGTGCTCGCTGTTTATAGCCGAACACTCTGAGATTGTTGGCACCTAGTAGGTATGGAAATATCCGCGTGCGGCGTTTTAATTATCCCCTCGGAAATCTTGTACTAAACTCGCTCACAGGATTTTCTGGACTAATGTATGTGCCTACCTACCACTCTTCATAACAAGCTTCTTGCCTGATTTCTCTAATTAGAACGAGTGAAGGGTGTTGGGGCAGCTTACAGGCTTCCCGGCGACTGGGTTTGGTGTGGCCTTCGCTTGTCGTGAAGTACTACGCTGCGAAGTTGTACAGTACATAGCCGTGGGTGCAATATTGGTTCTCAGTCACCGTTGCTGTACAGATAGTGCTACAGTTTTGCATAAAATATTATTCGAAGAATACTCGAAATACTGAGCATCTAAGAGCTAGCCATTCGTGGAAAATTCATTATATATGTACGCCAGCTTATTCAATGCTCTCGTCATAGCCGCATATTGAACAGAATACTACCTAGCGAGCCGCCGCGGAGATGTAAGAGGATCGTGGTGAATCTAACCGCCCCATGTCTCGGCTGACTTTGACGCAGCGTAGATTACCTTGCAGACATCCCCCATTTTAACAACATTGACGGAGCAAGATAGTCCGCCAGGAATAGATTAATTAATTAATCAACCACCGCATCGGCCGATCGACCTATCACTCCGAATCTAACTCACATGCAGATTGTCATGACTTTTATTACATGTCGCTGCGACAAGTCATTCTAGTTCAAACAAGCCATGTAACGCTCTGCTTCTGGCACAGCCTTCCATGGATCGTATTGTTCTGGAAAACTCTCTCATATTTGTTTCATGGCTATGATTTATAATTGGTGACACCATCGCTGCTCACTTTCCGAGCCCTATTGCGAGTAGAGCTCTTGGTATTCTCGATATTCTGTGAGCACTCCGTTAACCTGGCATTCACGTCCCTAAACCTACACAAAAGCGCTACATACATCGTCAATAGTACAGATAAAATCCAAAAATCATCAATACCGGCTGTTGGCTCCGAAGGAACACCAGTTCAGGCCAATCCACTCATTCTCGCAACCTTAACCGATTCGCGAAACCCAATAGCTATCATTGGTTGACTGGTGCTTATCTGTCAAGGTACAGCGCCTGGGACAGCATGGATCCAGGCGTACCTAACCCGGTACGCACGTACATTACCGTATACTTTGGGGGCGGTGACCAACAACTAAGAGTTTATGGATTATCTATCTCTAATAGTATGTGGCAGGGATAAATCTGTAGTGCACATTACCTAGCTAAAGATACTACTTGGCTATACTTCTAGGTCAAGTACCGTGTACGTATCCGCGTTTAAACAGCGAAGTATTTCACACCCTGGTATTTTGTAGGGCGTCCGCCCCAGCGTGTGTGTCTATGCCACGTGCTGGTAGGGATTGGCTTGCACGTAATTAAAGGAGTCCCCGGGATCGAAAGGCACCGAAGGGAAGAAGAAAAATTAATAATTCAGCCGCGATCAGATACCGGTATTGATAATCTTGTTTCCTGTAGCGAGCCAAGAGGTATGTTCTTACTTCCCTGGCAACGATGCCGGAGCCAAGCTATTTTGGCCTAATCAAGTCTTACTCTATTCCGGGTTACTTAATATGTGCTGGGCATATCACGCATTCGGACATCTTTAGGCTTCTTCGGTGTAATCCTAATGCAACTCAAAAGCTGGTTCCTGACGACTCCCGACAAGGCGCCTCATCATCCACGCTTGTAAGCCCTACTGACATTGTTTTTTTTAGGAAAATCCTGTCATTAGACGCTAGCGAAATAGTATTTTGGTTAGCACGCACACCTGTTCTCATGCTTGGATAAGGCCGTTATACTTCTATTTAGTCTTTCGATCAAAGTGTTTGTAGCGTGTGTTTAGCGCGTGTCTCGCTTCCTGCCTCGCATAACCGCCTATCATATATGCTTATTTGAACCGTTTGACTTTGCCAAGTCGATCTGTCCGGCCCTTTGTAAAACACATGTTAGACTATGCGACCAAAAACCTACCTCTGTGCTTATCAGTAAGACACGTTGAAGGGTAGGTGACGCAATTGTGCATCCAAGGGTGATGGTTGACGTTATCTGTATTTCCTACCTAGTCAGACAAGGATCGGTGTCGTGCTTCCCTTCACACGCTCTGCTTTACATGAAGATCTTCATATTATCTGTCAGACAGCGTGTTAAGCTACACTAAGAGAACTAAGAACCCTGCGGACCAGGCGATTGGGAAGTTATTGGACGCTATGAAGATGACGAGGTAATCCTTCGTGTCGCCGACCTTCAGAGGAAATTAAGATATGGTCCTCTACACCGTCATAGGCGTGGGTTTTCAGGTACCACCTTATTTCTTCCCTATATTGGGTTAGGCTGGGGGCTCACGGACCGCTCCGCTAGCCTTAAACCTTACCTCCCTCTGCGAGTGTCACTTGGAACCCATGTTTGTTGCTGTCTGTATAACATAGTCATACTCTGTTGTCTAGATAATAATTTTTTTGTGTGGCCAGTAATGCCATGATGCTGGACTTCAATTATCGTTGGAACCAGTTACTTAACTTAATCTTCGCTGATTCTTACCTTCTCGAGTGGCGTTATTTAGACGAACGAGATAGAGCGGAAAACGGGACTATTCAGGGGTATGAAGAGACTAACCAGCAGCCGTTACTGCCTAAGGTTAAGCTTACCGCCTGGCTGTTCATGTTCCACCTGACACGTGCGAAGCGAGCTTTGCCCATGACACTCACCTCGGTACCAGGGGTTGCGAATGTTCTTTTCTTTTTCCTTTGATATACTGATCCTTCGAGAAGATCTCCAGAGATCTTTGTCACTGTTTGCGCTAAGCTAAGTAATGACCGTCGGCCGGCTAAATTAGCTGACGACTATCTACAACCGTATAATTCAGCTACTATAACACCATGCGGAATCCTTCCGGACTATGAGCAGCAATTCAGGTCTCGGCATCGGATAAGCTATGCTTTTAACAGCTACTCCAACATAAGCTCGTCTAGGTCTTGAATGCGTACTGCTTATGGGACCGTACCTGAAAGGGGAAATCCACGATACCTACAGGTACCAGTCATACCTATTGATTACGGTACTGTACCTCTCTTCATTCATGCCTACAACCCATGCCTTCTATCTCGTCCATCAATGCGTCCCATTCGGCACAAGTAGGGGCCACCAACAGCCAGGAAGGCCTTAGCAGTTGCCTAGGCGCCTTGGAAAAAACCAACGCCCACGCTGATATATCCTGAGACCCAAATAGAGATCCCGAGCCGAAGTCCGGAGCGCTCTGCCTACCGACTCGGAATATCTGTACCAATAGTTCGTCGCATGGGCTAAGCTGTTGCCGAATGTATACCTCAAGCGAGGATAAAATACTACGCTCGATCACATGCTACTTATCCCGGACGAAGAGTTCATAAGGAGTTGCGCATATTACTCAGTAAGCTTGGAGACAGTCTGCAGGGGCAAATCCCCCACCACAGCTGCATTATATAGGGAGGCATTACAAGCAACGTCTTCCCGCACTCAAATACCGCGCTCAGCAACCCTCTCAGCGCTGAGATAAGCGCTACGTTTTGCCATTCCGCAAGTGCATAAAATGAACGAGAGCCGGCGACGGGCTGGCTTGCCGTAGGGATGAGAGATGGAGGGGGAGGGTTACATTGCATCGCGTTGAACTTTGGAACGACGGGGGCTAGACGCCTGGACGTACCGGAACCTCGGACCTGGGTGGTTTGCCACTAACTGGGAACAGGTCTAGCAGGAAAGACTCTGCGAAATATATCAATGCCGACGGCAGAGGAAGGATTACAAAGAGGGCCGCTTACGGTACCTACTTTGCATACCATCACAGAGCCCGGGCATCTTGCAGTTGTCGGGTGTTTATCCTGCAGGGCGGAGGCGAGCGGTCGCTGCCGCACGGTAGTCCGAATCTGTCTATCTCCGTTGGCGACGTGAAGCGACAGGAGGACTGCGTGCCCCTGTTTGCCGTCATCCATCTTGTGGGATAATTTTTACGCGACAGATACGCGGTGTTGCAACTATACTGCTATGAGTATCATCCCCTATGTCGCAATTGCTGCCGTGTCTCTGTCTTCGTCTTCCGGAGTGAATGTCTGCTGACCTACTGACTTACTGACCGGTTTCGGTAAGAAGCCTTCGCGGGTCACGTCGTTGGTCAGGCTCTTGTTCTTTTGTGTGGACTTCTTATCTCTCTTTCGCTGAACGTCAAGCCACGATTCATGCACATGGCATGAGTTCGAACGTCCCGGAGCACTTACTACATTGGTGGATTATAGATACCACCACTACGCCACCTCTCCATCGAGAACAACGCCGTCCCAACAAGGTAACATAATGCGATGCGGCACAGTAAACGCCGGGAACACGATAACGTAGTCGCGGCAAGGCTGTATACGGTGACCTGCCACCTGATGTAAGTAGTGCAAGTCACAGGGACTGGGGGAGAACGCTTGTTTACAGACGCACACAGCTGTGGTAGTTATCCTAACCAGATACAATGTAGTCTGTGTTCCAGAATTAGATATTTTAAGTATCTACGCTATATACCACGATGCGGAAGTTGCTGTCCAGGGTTAAAAGGGTTCACTAGATCGCGGACCTAAAGAAACTTGCGACAGCTGAGTCCAAAATGGAGCTCGTCGTGTAGTGTACATTAGTTGGCTCGGATGAAAGGCGTTAGAGACAACAGCTGGATAGCGAAGCCAAGATGGCGAAGGAATGGCGTTATCGTCGCATAGATCCTTCCAGCATTGCATCGAGATCTTCGTTACCGCCGGGATGGATGATTTACCTTCTTTCGACGGCGCTGGCGTCAAGGCGGCCGCATCCCAGCAGGTGCTCGAAAAAGTCGGGACGACCCTCTAGACTGCGTCGTTAAAGGATTAACACTAGAGGTAACTCTTAGAATTTAGTGTTTTCTAGTGTTATTGAGTAACTGATTCTAGCTATAGCTCAGAATAAAAATAACTATAAAAATAAATCGGGAGAAATCTCGTGCTATCTCGGCACTGAAACCAATATAGACACAATTAAGTAAAGCATCGTGGTCTTGGCTGTGTATGAAGGCCAAGTTTAGAGGGCGTGATGAGGCAGAAATGTTCACCACTAGGTTAGGCTAGTGCGTATAGTGCTCGTCTCACAGCTAAGTGAATTCCGCCAAGACTACTCTGTTTACTTGCTTATCTGACGTGCTGCAAGACTAACCCACCGTACAAACGGCGTATTAGTCTCACAAAAGCTTACAAACGCGTCAATTCGTCAAGTTATTCGAGGCATCGTGTTCTAGTAGAGAGATACGAGTATAGAGATATACGAGTACGGCACACGATGTCCAATTACGGTTTCACCGCTTGGTATTCGGCAGGGATTTTACGTGAAACGTGCTGCGAGTCTAATCGAGTGCGGAGAGAACAGCTGCACGGTTGCGGCGTATACATACATACGCAACGGTCAGTAGCGTAGCGTTCACCAATGGGGCAACATGGACATGGTGAATGACCGATGGTGAGAAGTGAAACCGCAGGTAATACGCACACCCCGAGCAGTCAAGAACGGAAATTTGATGCGACGGGGGAGGAGGGTAGCGGTATCAAGTCAGGTGTGTAAGAGGGCTAGGTGGGTGAGAGAGCAGCTTCGATGATTGTCTAGACGGGCTGTCGTTGCATTAGGACTTGGGGCTGGAAAGTCGCCTGCACCGATACCTGCCATTTTACATGCCCACGGCCAAGTCCTTGGGGTCAGGATCCACGAGAATACGACGCTACATGGCAAGATCTTTGCAGGGAAAGCGAACTTGGGGAAAACCCGGCATCAGAGCTCGGGAATGCTTCATAATTTCCAAGGAGCTTATAAACATTTTTCTAAGATGCATAGCACTGTGGCAATTTTCCCGGCTAGTGTCAGCGATTATCTACGTCTCGCGCAATTGAACCTCTTTGATTCCCCTGCCGTAATCACATGTAGATGGCGTAAAGTGTGAATGGCTTCAAAGCATGGGACAGGCTCTCAGCCCCCAAATCGGGCAATTGTGAAGAATCCTAGTTGGCACTCTCGGCTACGTATGCAATATGCAGAACACAAGGAAGGGAGACACTTCTGTTGGATGCCTCGCAGCCCTGCTACGACGCATCAGGCGACACCATAAGATTAGGCTACGAAACCTAGCCAACCTCGTGGTCGGTAGATCGGAGCAGCAGCTTAAACTAGAGGAACGGCTGTTCGGAGAGCGTTGAGTGTGTGTGCTGGACTTCCTGCTCCGACAGCCCGCCTTCGGGCCCGAACCTCTAATGTATTGTAGATCCAAGTAAATCATGCATCAATGAAAGACCTCAAAGTCCGTTTTAGGGTGGGGGAGGTCTCGGGAAATCTAGCCTCAAGAGGGTGCAATCAAAACGGAACTTAGTCAACCAAGGAGAGCCTTGTTCCGCCCGACTACTGCCTGCGCAAATGACACGTAGGGCCAGCCAGTACTCAGTGTATTGTAATGCCCAGAATGTGTACGGCTCGTCAATCTTGCTTGAGTGGCACGATACAGGAGAGATGTACCGGTACAACGAACGCATTGGCGATCTTATTGATTCTCCAGCCGTACTATAACGAACGAGGCCACAATGCATTGTTCGCATGGAAGGGGTAGTGTCTACTAGTTGCGAGGTGCCCAGAACGCAACGCTACTACACCGGTGGGTGGGCGATGATAAATCGTGATGACGCATGATGCAGTTGGATGTACTATCAGTATACTAGGAATATACTGGGTAGTATTGTAGTGTCCAGCGGAACAATACCCCGTCGTGGATATTTTAGGAAAATCGTGGCACTTTGGGGGAGTCCACTACCCCCCAAGTCCCGATTCCCGAACACACCATGCAACACCGAACAAGCTTATAAGCTTAATTCGAGGGACATGCAGGCGTCGGCGAATCAGCGCCCGGCGAACAGGGGCGCCACACGACGCCCACATGCGAGGCTTGCAGGACGAAAATGCTCAGTGCACCTCCACCAACACTCGGCCGACCTTTCCTTCATTGGCGAGTGATAGTCGCTGTCGGTTCGTGTGGTCGCAACGAACGTGCTATTTCCATTCGGATGAATGAATGCTGCCTCCCTTTTTGCCTGTCTGTGATGTGGAGGATCGGGAAAAGGCCACTGCGTCGGTTCATCTACACTACCAATCCCCCTCCCCTACTGAGTCAACAGCCTCTTCCGATGTCACGCACGAGAATGGATACTGATGCGCAATGGTTTATGGAGGGGCTTGGATCGTCAATCTCCGGCTCGTCGAAATAAGGTCGGAGCCACCGTAACAGTGTCATCTGCGCCCCCCACCACCCCCCCTCAAATTCAGCGTCAATGGAAATTATACGTTTCAACGTTCTCCCCGGCTGTCGCCAGGTCCCATGACAGCTAGGCGAGATAGAATCCCCCACCAGCCTCAGATGCGAACGAACGTTGCGCATAGATCTGCCGAGAAAATGGCCGTCTCTCGCTGACGCGGATCTGTCAGACTGCATTTCTGGTCTCGTCTGCCGACCCAGAATCAGCCAGGAGTCGGTTCTCGATGCTTGCGGGATGACTACTCAGTATGCTTAATACCTTGTGATACCAGGATCGACGAAGCGCTCTGCATTATCAGCAAGCAAGCTGTAGCAGCAGCGAGACAAGCAAGACTTGGTCATCTCGAATAGCTCAAAAAGGCCAAGGGACCCGCCCTGCCCCATGCCGAGGCTTGCGTTAAGACATATCTTATTGAGAAAAAACTGACCAATATGGTTCGACAGTTTGTCGTGCCATTTATCTAAACGACCGCGTGACTGCCAGATTAGCTTTCTTGGCTTTCACGACAGGCCTAGCGGCGCGTTAGCAGTCGGAAGAGGACTCATTGTGCGGAGGACCGACAACGTCGTCGAATGCGACCGCAGCGATTTTTCCTCTCTCGGCTTTGGGCTGCTTTGGTCCTGTCCTGTTAAGCGTGTCGCTATTACGACCTTGGTGTACAACTTGGTCATCTGCCATTCTATGATAGGGTACACGATGTGAACGTCACGCTTGCCAAAATTGATAAATGTATGAAGTGCAGTATAGCCTGTAGGTTAGGGCCGATCAAAGGTATGACATGCACACACACAACTAATGTACGGTAGAAGAGTGTTCGCTATACGGGTTGTGCAGTTGTTACCTAAGATGTCGATCATGTCGCTTAAGCAACGCTCGATTAGAGTAGATGTTTACTTGTTGATGCGGAATCATCTGCTTTAAGGCGAGAAGGGTACCTCATAGCAATACTTAACTGTGCAATGCTGAATATCTTGCTTCGCGCCATATCGCAGCCGACGAAGCAACAAGCTTTGCGTATTCTACTTGAAGTTGGATCCCGTTGGTCGCAGCCTGGCCGCAGTTCCTGGGAGGGGCTGGCGGAAGTAGTTGACTTGTAATTAGTACAAGCGACACGTACAAGTAGGAAAGCACACAGCTGGGTACATACATATGTAGGTAGTATACCTACAAGTTAAGCAAGGGAGGCACAGTGCTATTGTAGATAGAAGCTTTGCGAAAGAATAAGGTTGCTTGCCTTGCCTATGCATTTGTAGGCAATGCATAACCCCCATCGCTGTCGTAAACGAGATCTAGTCAGTCGTAAAATAGCAATAGCGCCTTGAAAATGTGTTGGTACCCGTTGCATAGCAATAATGTCACGTCAATTTATTTGCCGAGCGTTGGCATCAATATGTTGTACCGCGTATCCGCCACCTCTCGCCCCGACGTGCCGCTTTATGCGGGTATGTGACGATAGGTGACTGACGGTTAGTTTGGAAATGTCGGAGTTGTCTGGTCCCTCAAGCAGTCTAGAACTGTGGGTTAGTGGGCGAGACTTCGCTGTTGTACGTCGGATATTGAAATATTCAAGATCCGCTTCGAATCACACGTAACCTTCGATGTATTGTTTCGATCTAGATGCGAGCTGGCGAGCGCTATAGAAGGTGTAAGTTGTTTTCATCCAAGCCGCCTAGAGTGCACAGCCGTGCAGGCAAGACAACACGACCCGCCGCAGAGAGCCGGGCCGTGAAGTTGTACCAAGCGCACGCGCCCTGCTGCTCTGCTACATCGATACATCCCACTGAGCATGTATGCCATGACGAGCCGCTTGATAGTCGTAATCCTCGAAGCGGGAAGTAAAGACGAGCGTTGCGCCAGGTGGGTAGCAAACAGTTTGTTATTGTCGGCCCTATTACACTTCTGTGTTCAATTGCTTGCGTGACTTTGATATATTCCTGTAATTCTTCGGCCTTCTAGCTGTAGCCGCCGAGATATGGCCGTAGCTGGGGACTACAGGTACGCTGAAAACGAGTGCACAAATCTCCTGGACGGCCATGTTTCGGCTAGCAACCCAAACTTGTCGCTCCAATTCCGCACTTGAGAAGAGGCGAAAATAAATGCGTGAGGAAAAGAGTTGAAGAGAGTACCGGCACAACTGCACAAGTTGATGAGTTATATTACATATGAGCTGAACGACCTCAGCCAAATTTAGGTCTAAAGAGCCGCAAAAATAGTGTAACATATTAAAGTCCCGAGAACGCGACATAGTAGATCATCGTCACCATCAGGGGGTGATACACAGACCTAGTCTGTTGAAATAGGTTTGATGATTTTGTTGTATCTTACCTGTAAGATGTTTTATTATTTCCAACTCTCATGTAAGGCAAGACCATCTTGTTTCGTGTGATCGTGGCACGGACGTCTGACTGAGTCCCAGAGAGGTAAAGCTTAACGAGCGGAGGTTTGCATCATCAGTTGGCCGTTCAGCAATCACATCGACCGTACCAGCGAGGGAACGCGGTTGTGTCATGTATCGTTTGAACGCCCGTAAGGTAGCACAGCAAGCGGTCAAAGCCCAGGCCAAATCCGCCATGTGGTGGACAACCCCATCGTCGAAGATCAAGGTACCAATCAAGATTATTGTTGGGATCTTCTGAAGAAGACGCGGTGCTGAGCCCATGCGTTTGCATAGACTCGATCAAGTTTTCTAGTCGATGCTCACGTATTGAGCCACCAGCAATTTCGCAGAACTCAGGCACAAGAAGGTCGAAGCACTCCACTGTGGTTCTAGGTGTTGAGTTGCCACCGTCTACCTCTCCTGCCTTCATGTAAAATGGTTTAATGTCACGAGGATAATCTGTGACAAAGACTGGACTGTATCCTTTGCCTACTCTCGTGGCGATGAACTTTTCATGCTCTGTGTGAAGATCTTTTCCCCATGATGGCTTATGAGTAAACGGCACATCAGCAGCTTCAAGCAACTCTATTGCCTCCGTGTAGGTTATGCGAGGCCACGTATGCTGAATAAGACCATGCCAGCGCTGAGCAACTAGCTCGGTGGGGGCAAGATCTGGAGAGCGGTCACTGACTGGATTGAGAAGCTCACCAACTACCCTAGAACCGCGAAGATCGGAAGCGATATGCTTCAGCATGTTTTCAAGTAAGTCCATCACGGCAGCAGGGTTATCAATGAAGCTAAGTTCAGCCTCAAGCATATAAAACTCGCTTAGGTGCCGTGGCGTATCGCTCTGTTCCGCTCGGAAGGTTGGCGAAAGTGTCCACACGTTACCAAGCGCCTGAGCCAAGGCCTCTAAATGTAGCTGAGACGATACAGTCGTATACACCTGCCGTCGGAAGAAGGGTTTAACCGGGGTGGCAGCTGAGGCGACTCGCTCATTCCCCGTGAGGACGTGGAAGACCTCGCCAGCGCCCTCGCAGTCCGAGGCTGTCAATATTGGAGTATGGGTCTGAATGAACTGACGGCTGTTGAAGTAGCTCGTCAAAGATGAGATTACTTGGGAGCGGAAGCGTAAGACAGTAGAATTGAAGGGAACGCGAGGGCGGAGATGGGGTAGAGTTCTCAGAAACTCGGGTGTCTGATATTTCTTTTGTATTGGAAATGTCTGGGACGAGAAGTCAGCATCAGGCGATTCGGGTTCAGGTGGTTTAGGATGTTCCAGCACACCTTCGCGTCCGAAGGACCCAGGACAGCGGCTTGTGACACCTGCAGCTCATGACTCTGACCGCGACCCTTGGACGGGACCCAAGAGCCGTCCAGCCGAACGGCGGCGCCTATGGTCAAGCTAAAAACTGAGTCAGCGGTGAAGGCTTGTGCGACCATCATCAGGACTGACAGCGTACCCTTCCGCCTGATCAGCCGGCACCACCGCCTGCAGCGACTCGAGAGACGACCCGTCACCGAGAGTCACGAAATGATGGCGTTTCTGAGCGCGTACGGATCGCACATAACCGTAAACCTTTACATTTTCGACGGGCTCACTTGGTGTAAACCCGAGGAAATGGGAGACGTTCGGAGGAGTTGTCGATATGAAAGCACGTGAAGAGGCTAGAGGGCCGAGGAAGCGGCTCTGAAATGCTCTCGTGCTTGATAGCGCTCCTCGCACACGCGGGAGTAGTGTAGACATCCCAGTTCAAGCGAAGGAAGGATAAGGGATGAGAGATTTTAAACGGATTATTATAACCTTAATACAGTTCTCATCATGGCGAAGGAAGCATCATGGCCAGAATGGGTCAATTGGTTAGAAAAAGCGACTCAATATCTGCTGTGATGTGACTTTGATATTGATGAATGAGTGTGGGGATGAACAGTGTGACGAATGTGACGAATGTGAGTACTGGATCCACCTGCCTACCTCCCCTTGTCCAGGCTCTCTACTTGATTTGTCCAAAGCTCTAATCGGATCCAAAGATAAGGTTACGCATAGTACTTTGGTACTTAGGTACTTATGTACATACGGGCCTAGAGATAGCACCGGGCTCGGAAGTATAATATGCCGATGAGCTTATTTCGAGGTTCCATTGTACCTAACATCTGCACTCACCGAAGCTCCAGCGCTCTTATATACAATTGGTACACTAAACTTCACTTACAAGTTTCCCCAGTCACAAACTCAATACATCATCCAGCATGTCAACAGAGACACTCTCCTACAATCATATATGACGTACTTGCAGCACAGATTTCTCGATTTTCCACTGTAGTTATACCGCCTCAATTGCCCGTGTGAACCAAATTACACCGAGTTTGAGAGATGCATCCCGCTGTCATATCACTCATCCCGCCCGCTTCCTCAGAAAACAAGCGAACAACCGGACAGAGCCGTCTTCCAGCGTGGAGATAATTGACATGGCGTTTCGAATACGCGATTCACAGCGCCTATTACTTGATTGGATAAGTATCGTCTCCTCCTCCCTTGCTGTATGCAGACCGAAACTCGTCTTAGTGTCTGGACAAGGAGAAGGAAGGGATAAGAGACAAGACCTTTGGCACACCGGTGATCTCGCTTGCGAGTCCCGTTGAGGCAGTTGTGTCCACATCTGAATGCTGCTTCACATTGCTTCTTGACACGAAATCACATCGCCAACTGTGCCATACGTGTCTCTTGCGCCGCGTGCAATTTCAATTTCTACAGCCGGTCAAAAGGTTTGGCCAAGGTCTTTCGTTAATTCAATCCTCGGCCGCTCCCATATGTCTCTGGTCGTCACTAAATATACATATCCTGTGCGAGCCAGAGGACCATGTCTCTCGTCTGACGATGCTAGTCCAAGATCTGTAAATCGCGGCCTACATCGGAGGATTTTGATGAACAACTTGAACTCCTCCAGTTCTGGCTTTCCTGGAGTAACCCTGTACTATTCTCGTTTGGGCACCGGGCTCTAGTATGGATGAAGTCGGCCATGAACAGTAGGCGCCAGGGCCGTTCGACAACGGATGGTCCAATCATCTCATCTTGGTTCCAGACAGTCTCACGATGCTGCACGGTGAGGAGTACCACTCAGATCTGTGCGACCTCGGCTATCTGCAGTGTGTTTCCTGATCTCACTTGGAACATCGCCTTCCGTCCATCTGCGAGATCTCTGGTGTAACAACGCCCCGAATCTGATTCTTTGCAGTTTCTCGATGACAAGCAAGAGGGAACGGCTAAATACTGGCCCTTCTGAGTATCTCCAGTGCCCTGCTTCTCCATTCGCTCATTTCAATGTCTAGGACATATGGAGCTTGATCATGCAATCAATTTGATCTGGTGACACAGGACTCATCCCGTCTGTTTCCTGCTCGAAACATTTACTCGAATGCCGCCGAGATGCTTTGTTCAGCCATATGTCGTAAGTAGACCAGAATGCAGAACCTGTCTACCATCATTCTATAAGTATTTGTACGCTCCCAAGCATCTAGTCAGCTCGTATACACGTTATGATGCACCTATAGGGGAAGAAAGTGAGCATAGACAACCATCAGTAGATGTGCTATTTGCTCCGTTCTCGGGACGCTCACCAACGACATGCCTGCGTCCAAGCCTAAGCCTTCTGAGGTAGCTGCGGAAGCCAAGAGAAGCTACATTCCAACCATCCGGAGTGACTTTGCACACCAATGGCCAACTTATTCCTATCTTTTTCAACAGCCTCTGCAACAGATCCCTTTGCAACCATTAGGTTCTTCTCTGCCTCCCAGTCCTGAGTTTTGTGAGTGTCTCCTGCTGCCAGCCTACTTTTTGGAGGCTAACCTGGCGGAACAAGATGTGTGCGCCGGAGATCCTGTTGACTTTACTATCGACTGGAAAGAACGGGTGCGGACCCGCATCCCGTTCATCTGCGTGGCCAACGACAAGAGGGCTGGGGGTGATTGGGAGACTGGAGTCACCGGATACGAAGAACGACTATGTAGGCGAAGTACTCTTTCGGCTACACTGAGTATTCCAGGGCCCGGGTCTCAAGTCGACTGCAACTATCCCATCCCTTCCGAGGGCGGTATTTACTCTGAATATGTCGTAGTCTTTCGAGGGCCCCATGATCAGTACAAGAAGTTGGAACAATGGTATGATTTGCCCGTCATCTCCATGCCAGCAGTACGATGGCCTAAATTAAGCCACACGAGTTTGAGATACACTTTTCCGATCGAACGAAACATGGTCAAGAACAAGATTCGGTCGGCTCTTCGAATTTGCGCATACTACGGCCATAGGTCCGTGGTGATTGGAGATTTCGGTCTAGGAAACGGGCATCGCAACCCGCCTCAGGAGCTGGCAGAGCTGTGGAGAGAGGTGTTTTTGTATGATCCGGATATTCGAGGCCGCTTCGATCACGTAGCATTTGTTTTCGAGGATGTTTACCAAAGCACGACGACGCTCATTCTTGAGGATATTGCTAAGAAGAACAAGCACGGCCACCATTCAAGCAGCTCCAAGGGGAAATCGAAGTCGTCCTCTAGCTCAAATTCAAGTGACCTGTCGACCTCGACCGATTTTGAGATATTCCAACATGTTTTCAGCGCAAGCGAAATACATCAGGTCACGAATCGTCCAGACCCACGGTACGACATCTCGATGCTTACGAGTTAACAATAGTCGTAATAATACGTTGTACGCCATTGCACGACATTTGAGTTAGCGGGCAATGCAACCTCAACCGGATCTATCCGAACACCACTTACCTGGTTCGAGGAACCTAAGATGATCCTGGTACTACATTACGTTTCTGCTTTGGAAAGTCTTGGCGTTTATGCTTTTATTTGGAGCGGATTACTATTCATCGGAGTTTAGGTTGGTGGATACGCCGTCGCATTCGGAATCTCGACTCGCAGTCCGCAATTACCAGGTCGTCCGTGTTTTGATAGTTTCCGGCTTTATATAACATCGAATGAGATTATTAATTCGCCGTCAAAGTACTGCAAGCAACTTGCGATCACTTTAGATTGAACCAGAAATTGTTGTTTCGTTCCGGGAATGGAGCGACAGCGTACTGCTCGAAGCTACAGACAACGTCTGCACCTGTCTCAATGGATTACGGAGGGTTGAGCAAACTGTCTTTGGATCCCGTGCGTGCCTTTGTATGTAACTTTTTGATCTAAGTGGCCTTACCTGCTGCACTCTTACTTGCACTGCCCGGCGGCTCTCGCTCATCCATATCTTCATGATTATATTTGACCTGACGTCGTCGCTAAGGAACGAATCTTAATCAGGAAGTCTACCTTCCCAAGCGGTGAACTTACCGTTGGATGCAAGGGCAGTGAGGATAGCCTAGCAGAA
Organism: Xylaria arbuscula; assembly: GCA_022385695.1. NCBI lineage: Eukaryota > Fungi > Ascomycota > Sordariomycetes > Xylariales > Xylariaceae > Xylaria > Xylaria arbuscula. Next base: position 262,516 of record MU279386.1, read on the forward strand.
GTGTTCATCCGATGTTTTACACACACCGCAATAAGCCCCAACAAGTCTCACCTGTGTCGGTAGGACATGCATAGATAGATGAGACACTCAAAGAGGCCGATTTTGGCAAGCATGTAGGGAGAATCTGGCAGGAAACGAAACAAATCAATTGACATTATCTCGCTTTATCAGCTGCAGAGTGCCGACTCTTCTGAACGCCATATGATCGATCGCCTTACGCGCGTAAGGGATCACCTGGAGAATTTGCTACTTACGATACGCTTTTCTTTATCCGCCATCCTGAGATATGGCTCTGTTCGACACCATGTTCCCTAACTCTTCCGTGACTCAGAATCCTTCCTAACTCGAGTGTGGGCCTTCTCATGAGATCATTTGAAATCGATAAGATGATTGAAAAAAAAAGGTAGAGACGTCCAAGATGTATTGATAATATGATCATCGCCCTTGTGGCAATTTAAAATCCTACCGCACCAAGATTAGACACGCTGCAGAGTCGGTTGGGGTGTGTATTTTGCTAAAAGCTGAGAGATCCTAGTAATACTCACCGAGGTAAAGATAGCGATCATGTCGACTTGCTCATTCATAGCACCTACTCTTTTTCCCTTCTCTAAGGTACGGAGGGTAGGAAACAGCCAGGAACCGAATAGGGAGCAGCGTGTCGGGATGCCGCAGGTGACGGCATTCTAGTGATCGTGTGACCCTGATCCCGCGGGCATCCGGACACAGCGAGAGATGATTTTGATTTCAAGTTGCGCCGCTCCCTTCCCGTCCGACCAGACAACTGAGCCGCCATAGTCACGCAGAGAACCGATCACTGCTATCGTTATCAATACTTTCTGACATGTATCGTTTTTTTTTTCGCTCCGTCGATGGAACACTATACAACCCTAATGAATACATACAAATACTACCGTAGCGGAAAGATGGGGGTTCTTTGGTTGATTGATTGAATGAGTGGTTGATCTGCTGCCGGCACTTGATTTTGCACGTTCAATCATGATATGTGCGTGATCTATCACAATATTCCTCTCGTCGTTTGAATTGACAGGCAGGTGTGTCGCCCGCCCTAGCGCATCCTTACGGTGCGGCCCGTGGCAGCGGTCCGCGACAGCCGCTGCGGGAACCTGTCTCACGGGGTTACCTTTTTCTCTCTCCCTGTCTATCTGCCTGTGTGTGTCTCTATATTTGTATTTATACATATGTGCAGGTGTGGTGTGTGTCTACCGATGTGAACATCCATATCCATGATAAGCAACTCCTTTCGTATTTATACATGCTCCGCAAACGGGCTGGTGATACGCGAGTTAGTAGGTAGGTAGTCACCCTACGGTGAGGCACCGAGCCTCCCGGTGCCATGTATACCGCGACACCCACACGGTAAGTACCTACTCAATATGCAGTGGCATGGCTACCAGCATGCAGATATATGGTGTGTGTATAGAAAGCCTATCTTTCTCAAATACAATTTCACGGCTAGGATGACTTGCGCCGTTTTTATCTACCGATGCGACCGAATCTCGCTGATATGAAAGGGAGACCTGCTCCATTACCCGGCTCGGATAAGAACTTCCCCGTGACTTTTACAAATTGCACAGTGGTAGTAGAATTCCTCGCAACATCTGCTGTATATGGCATAATAGGAGTGAGTGTAGATAGTCCAGATCTCATCGATCCCGAACGTGCACCATATCATCTGTGCGCTTTGAGCGAGTCGGGTACCGAGTGGGAAGGGAGTGACACGAGAGGAAACGTTAGTGGATACAAGCTTCTGCACAGTAGATCATGTAGTATACGATACATGGCTGCAGACAGGACCGGACCGGTGGTCCTGTATGTAGTGTATGTCTCAGGTAGCAAGCCGGCACCCGGAGATGCATCTGACGCTTAACTATCTACACTATACTCTAATAAAGTATACTACCTTATACTGCACTACGAGGTGTGCTATATTACACATGTGAATTAAGTACTGCGGGTGGGTTGAGTATAGGAAAGGATAATACTTGTATAGTTTGCGATTACCAGCTTCCTAAAAAGATCCCTTATGCGACGGTATATCGATCGATGTGCACAGACGTGATTTCTTCATAAGGTCCAGGAAGATACTGTAGTGGTGTACGGGAGGGACCCCAGACTGCCCAGGAACAAGGTTGTTGGCGTGACGTTCGCATCGAAGTACTGAGTATGGCATGGCGCGCCCCCCACGAACACGATGAGGCAAAGGTGGGTTCTGAACGTGGTAATATTAATCATATGTGAGTAGAGTAGTATCGAGGCATGGATCATGGTACTTCAATGTTCGTTACGACTAGGTTCCGCCACCAAGTGACAGACGGAACTATATCCTGCATACCAGGTACTGGGTTGGTTCTTGAGCGCATAGAATGAATGGAGCCTTCATTTTATAGTTCCTTATGATATGTTTCACACCTGTACCATTGAGGATACTGTTGCCAGATTGAAGTCTGCGCAAAAGGTAGTGATGGAATACATGGAGTGACATGTATAGTTACTTTGTGCAACTTGTCAAGAAAAGTGAATTTGTATCCCTACCACCTAGTGGAAACAGCTGTCGAGTTCTTTCACTTAACTGTACCTGGAAATGCAAATAAGTTGGTAGATTGGTAATCGAGGGCATTTGCGAGTTATACTATTCTTAAAAGTACTAAGCTGTGAGTTTATTATAATAGGTAGGTATGAATTAGAGGTTCATTCTAACTTGTGCTCGGTTAAAAAAAAAAAAAAAAAAAAAAGATTGTTGTAAGCTTGCTTTATCAGTTCCTCTAAAAATAACTGTAAATCAGTAGAGTTTCATTTTATCTACGCACTAGGAGCCTCTATCTCCAGTTGGGCCTCAATGGTCCTCGTGTAGTTCCCACGGGTCTTATAGGTATAATATGACCGTTCCTGGTCCGTCATGAACCCGAAGGACTTTTTAATACGATGAAGGAAGATGCTAGTTATCTAGTTGCTCCGCAGTTCTGAGTTTATGTCCCTAGATCTGTCGAGCTAGCCATTATCTTGATGAAGAGAGCATTCCTATTACCACGGAGGCTACCTCTCAAGACATGACGTACGTATAAGCGAGCATGTGCTTCTATAGCTCGTTCAGCTTATTCCCCCGTGATTCACTCTAATTGCTAAGATTGTAAATATATATCATATGTATGTCTTTGCAACCTATGATATCAGAGGCGTACGAGACACCACCACTAAGGGATAAAGGGCAATCTACCCTCGTGCTAGCTGATGAGCATCTAAAAGCAAGGTTCGAGGCCGAAGCTATCTATAATTGGTATCTAGAGATAGATAGTGAAAGTTATATATAGAATTATAAAAGCATTTTATTTCTTGTAGCAATGGTCTTGATCGGATTGAGTTCTCGATATAAGTAAACGAGAACCGCCAGCACACAAATAGGATACTACATCCGCTAACACGAAGCTTATATTCCTTTAGTACAACAAACAGAAAACAGCATGATGCGCATATGGACTTGCGGCTGGTTGATGGGCGCTTCTAGTTGAACTGCGCTATTGTAAAAGGAGAAGAAAAAGAAAGAAAAAAAGGAGAAGTGGAAGCACAGAGATTACTGTCTGGTTTGTATATCAGATCCTGAATCGCCTTCAAGAGAGAGAGACAGATAGTAAAGCGTGCCTATAATTACCACACCGCCTTCCATCGCAGTGCTAGATTCCCTTAGTGAGAAGGCGGGCGGACGTGCTGTTCTTGGATTGAAGGCAGAACATCGCTCGGGTTCTGGTTGTGTGTTAAATGATAAAGGAGTTGAACATGAGAATAAATTCCTATAACAGCAGTTGATGAAAGAAAAACCCGCGATTCGCGGCCTCATAACGACAGCGCAGTTATTTAAACGTAACTGTAAATGAATGCCGGTAGTGCCATTCTTGACCAAGCAGACATTAAGCCCACGACAGGGTGGACGAAACATGATATAAAAATCAAATCACATTGTCATTTGAAATACATCCTATGCGGTCGGCAAACGAACCGAAAACAAAAAGGATGATATTACTCGCTTTCTTTTTTATACGGGAAACTCATCTCAACACTTGCCCTAATATTCCTACCTTTCTTTCAATTCACGATTCTAATACGCCTCCCAATGCCATGTGTGTGAGTTTCATAAAAGTTTCATTTGTTTCATCATCGTAATCTCACCAGTAACCCGGCCGTAGACCAGAGAAACTAGACACTATCGAACTTCCCTCGTCACCCTCTTTGCGCCTCTGCCCAGCCAACTAATTATGAAGCGTTAGTTCAAGTGATCATGATGTATGTAGTAATTAGAAAGGGTGGCTTACCTCCAACGATATGCCTTTGTGGAGATGGACGAGCCAGTCCACATAACTCTGGGCCTCATTGTTGCGGTCTTCTAGCAACATCCTGGCAAACTCGTACTCAGCCCCGTCGATACCTTGCCTTGCGAGCTGTATCGTCAATGCCTTTGAGCCACGGAGTGACTTGAGGAACTCTATGATATTCCGGATCTGGGCGTTTAAGTGTGTTTCTAGAACAGGCAGGGTTGCGCTGTAGGGGTCGAGCGAGTTGAGACTGTCCTTGCCTTCGCCAAATAGGTCAACTAGTAGGTTCGGCGAGGTCTGTGCATGGAACCACAGTAGACATTGTTGTCCGTTATCAACCAAATAGACGCCGCCCGGTTCAACCCGGGTGAAAGATGTGCGGATGGACGGTGGTAGTTTCAGATGACCCGTCTTCTCGTCCGGGAAACCGTCCTCTGGGTTGAGATTATGTAGTGGAATCATGCGCGGATAAATATATAAACTGAGCTCCGTGGAACCCATCGACCTAATCATGCGCAGTTCATGTACTCTCCGATCCGAAGTTTCGTTGCCTCCTTTGAATGCACGACTCTTGATTAGACCGAGCATGTACATCGAGAGCTCTTTAAGCTTCTCGGGCATGACAAGCTGTCCCGGTGGATGGGGCTGCGAAAAGTTTTTCCGATAACCCGCCAAAATATCGATTGTTTTCTCAGTTACGAGCTGCCTTACATCCTTGAGAGTGCTTGAACTTGAAGAGAGTTTCGATGCGGCCTCCTTGGCGATAATGGTATACACGGCATCTTGGTCGATAAATCCCATTGAATCTCTCGCGTTATCGCTAACGCTGGCGATCACGTTACAGCAACGAACTCGGCGTTGGCCTGAAGCGGTAGTGTAGAGAAGAGCAGATTGGAAGTGCGCATCGAGTTTGGAATCGAGTTTTCCATCGTATCCGAAAGTAACACCTATCGCCTTGTCCGCATCAATCACGCCAATTTCCAAATCAGCGCCAAAAGTATGCTGGATGAAGTTGCCATGGTATGAAGATATTTGAAGCCCGTTTGAGCACCTGACCTTCATCAACGCCTGGTAGCCGGTTTCTCGGGTAACAGTGTGCTTGATTTCTTGTGAGAGTTTGGCATTGTCCCGACCAGCCACAAAATTGGGATAATAGAATGTTTCACCACCTGTTGTAGAAGACACATAACCTGTTCTAAGTCAGCTTCTACCTAGTGTTGCCTCTCGCAGGAAGGATGACTCACCAATTGTCGCAACATCTAGATAACCACCAGAAGGAGCTGCAAGGAAAAAGTCGATACCAACACCGGAAGCGACCATCTTCTCGGCGATCTTCTTCCAGTCGGGATGCTCTGTTGTATACAGTTTCTTGTCAATTTCGCCGCCTGGATATTTCCCGTCGTCTCTCATAAACAAGCGGCCGGGTCCCCATGTTGGAAGAGCCGACAGCGAGCACACCATTTTTCCTCCTGTCTTCTCCAAGGCAGCCAAAGAAGCACCTAGTGCTGGCAACAGCGCAGGCTCCGGGTTTTTGATATCAGCAAAAAGAGTCGGCAGCCTAGTAAGAAGGGAGGTAATAATGGCTTGTGACTCATACGGGTCAACAAACAAACCATCACTCAGGGGAACAAATGGGTCCTGGATGTCGGGCATGATCATCATCTGGGCTTGTTCGAGAGCGGGCTAGGAAGTATTAGCATGCGTAATCGGAGGCGGAAAGGGGCATGAGGCGCTCACATTGCAATTGTAGAAATGAACATCTTTGTCGTAGGTCACGAACCCAACCCTTGCGCCGGGAGGTATCTGTCGCTTAAATTCGCCGTTGTCTTCTGTGCTTTCACTTCCCTCAGGGGCGTAGAGAGCAGAGAGAATTCCTTCACAGAAAGCTTCCAGGAAACCCTTATTAAAGGCTTCTTGGGTGACGTCTATCAAGAACAGCCAGTTGAGACCAGTGGGTTCTCTCGTCCAGTATTCCTTAGGTACTGTGAATTCCACGGTGCCTCTGGTTAGTTCTGGTCTTTGATCCCGGTCTACCCTGACCCCTTGTGGTGTCGTGGCGCTGAAATATTCGGGAGGAGTATCATTGGGATAGGTGCAGAGGTTACAAACAAATTTGCTGCCTCCGGAACGGAACATCATGAAAGGGTTGATATAGGCTCGACACCGACGGCACCTGGGAGGCCCTTGCTCTCCAAAATCCAAAAGGGGGACCTCCAGCTCGCCAGCTTGAAGAGGAGCCAAGGGTTGCAGGACCAGGCCCAGAGGGAGACCTGTGGAGTTGAGACTCTCGGCGCTAGCAGGGATATTATTCATCGTTAATCGCGTGAACTTTGGCGAGGAGTTCCCCTGATCGAACGCCACAAAAGATATAGTAGCAGGAGGCGGCACGTGGCGCTCGAAGGTTGGGTAGACGTTGTTCAAGTAATATTGCTGCGGGACGTCTCTCGACGTGGGTACGCTGGGGATGTCGTCGGGCGAGACACCACCGCCTCCCGAGGCAAAGGTCGGAGCTTGAGGCTGGCCAGACCGAGCGGCGAACTCAGCCGGCGTGGCTGCCAAGGCAGGATTGTAGGGCGCATTGGCAGGACTGGGGAACTGATTCGGAGAGCCAGGAGTATATGCGCCGGCGCCGGGAGTCGGGAGCTGATTCGGAGAAGTGGGTTGGCCAAGAAACTGGCCGCCGGCGGTCAACGAAGGGTCGGCGTTCAGAAAGGCTGTGGGTTGAGTTCCGGCCGGGGGGATGCCATTGTATGGTTGTGATGAGCCGGCGGGCGCCTCGACGTTGTGAAACGCATGGCGATCCTTCTTCTTCCTCCGGACCGTGTGCTGTCCATCCAACGACATGCCAGCCAGCTGCGAAGCGAGTCCCGCGCCGTCGGCAGAAGGCGGAGCAAACCCAAGTCCAGCCCCGGCGGGAGAAGCACTACCGAGTGGCGGAGGGCTGCCATAATACTGCTGGCCCTGAACCTGACCCGGGCCATGAGGCTGCGGAGGGACTGGTGATCCGTATTGCTGGTACGGCTGCTGAGCGACGGGTGGCTGAAACTGGGCAGGCGCTGGTTGAGTTGTCCGGTTGGGGTCGTTGGGGTCGAGCTGCTCGCCCTGCCCGAGGGCGTGATACATGGAGTACTCGTTGCTCATAGTGTCGGGGCCTCGAGAATTGAGGACAGTGGTGGAGTATTGGCAGCTCGGTGAGACGGTGTGACGCCGGGACGGTGAGTTAGACGGCTAGACTATTAGACGATGAGACGCGACAAGACTCTGTACGATATTATTCCAGGGCGACGAATCGAGACATCATACAGCGGTGTCCGACTGGGAGAGGACCGTGGGACAGGGAGTGCACGGTTGGCGGGTGAGCTGTCGATATCGAGGGGTAGCAGCTGAGAGCTTTGACGACGGTTTCACACCGAGGCAGAGCTTGTCATTGCGAGAACATAAAAACCTGAGAGCCCGAAGATTCGAATACGTGAGCCGTGAGAAGCCGAAGGTTGGGGCCAATTAGCCAGAACACCAATGGCCAGGTAAGACTTTTTGAATGAGGCTGAAAATTCAACCGACGGACTGGATTGCTGGGTTTATTGACTGCTATCTGCTATGCAGACATTGAGGCCACAGTTACGAGTTGGTGTTTCAGCGATGCTATTCCCGAACTGGCGATAATGTCGAGCGACCGACAGGGGTCACTACCATAGACGGGCCCTAGGTACTAGCCATGCCCTGGACTTCCGGATATCAGCCGCTGGGTACTTATATGGGCGGGTAGGAGCTACCTACTTGAGTGGTTCGAATAGCTAAGATGCACCCCACTATCATGCGCTGGAGTGCCTATTTTAGTGATAGGTACCGGTACATTGGTCGCGTAGCAGGCACAGGCTGCTTGCCCATATCCCTGAGCAGCAACTGTAGTACCGGTACACTTGGGCACTTAGGTATTACCGAATGACCAAGTTATCCCTCCCTACCTAGCTGCATGGAATTCTTTGACGCGCGACATCATCCAGCTGGCGCTTCTTTCTTTCTTCATTCATTCCTTCATTCCCCATATTCGCATCAACATGATCAATATCTAGACACTACACCTTTACCTTAGCAATCTCTCCATCCCTGAGAGTCTTCCATTTGGATTTGCGACAGTCCCGTAGCGAACCGAAAGACGGAAATCGTGCCGTAGATGGGCTCATAGCGACGAGGCGCAAGGAACTGGCGAGGGTACGGAATAATACCATGCAGCCATGTTTACATTCAGCCCTTTGCTAGGGGCGCTGTCCGAATCGCCGGCGTCGCAGTCTATTCTCGAGCTGGATGGAGGCATCAAGATACTTGTCGGCGTCGGCTGGGATGAGTCGTTCGACCCTGTCAAGCTCAGGGAGCTGGAGAAGTAGGTCTTGATGATGTAGACGATAAAGTTCGTGATGTTGACATCTGCGCAGACAAGTGCCGACGCTGTCCCTGATCCTCCTCACCCACGCGACCACCGAGCACATCGCCGCCTTCGCCCACTGCTGCAAACACTTCCCTCTCTTCGCGCGCGTCCCCGTCTATGCGACAAGCCCCATCATCGGCCTCGGTCGAACCCTCCTGCAAGACCTGTACGCCTCAACCCCTGCCGCCGCCACCACCATTCCCCTGAGCGACCTGGAGGGCGTGTCTTATTCGGACCAAGATGCCTCGTCCGGCTTTCTTCTGCAGGCCCCGACTGCTGACGAGATCGCTACTTACTTCTCCCTCATCCACCCACTGAAATACTCGCAGCCACACCAGCCGCTTGGCTCACCCTTCTCTCCACCGCTCAACGGTCTGACCATCACCGCCTACAACTCGGGCCATACCCTAGGTGGCACTATCTGGCACATACAGCACGGCTTGGAGTCCATTGTCTACGCGGTGGATTGGAACCAGGGCCGTGAGAATGTTTATTCCGGTGCTGCATGGCTCGGCGGCGCCGGTGGTGGTGGCGCCGAGGTTATTGAACAACTGAGAAAACCTACAGCTCTAGTTTGTAGCAGTCGCGGCGGTGAAAAGCCATCTCTGTCCGGCGGTCGCGGTAAACGAGACGAGCAACTCCTCGACAAAATTAGATCATGTGTCGCCAAAGGCGGAACGGTCCTTATACCTACAGACTCCAGTGCCCGAGTACTAGAACTAGCCTATCTACTAGAGCATGCATGGAGAGATGATTCGTCTTCTAACAATGGTAACCTCAACTCGGCCAAGCTATACTTGGCGGGGCGCAATGTCCATAGTGTCATGCGGTACGCTAGAAGTATGCTGGAGTGGATGGACGACAATATTGTACGCGAGTTCGAGGCTGTTGCCGACGGAACAAGAAGGGCAAATGGGGCGACAGACGGGATGAAGCAAGGGAAAGACGCTGGACCTTTCGATTTCCGACATCTACGATTACTAGATAGGAGAGGGCAGATCGATAAGGTGCTTTCGCGTGATAGCGACGGCAATGCCCATGCCGGTAAAGTAATCGTTGCCAGTGATGCGAGCCTTGAATGGGGCTTTTCCAAGTCAGTATTGAAGCGCCTCGCCCAAGACCCTATCAATATGGTCATTTTGACTGAACATCCGTCTTTAACTTCGCCATCCCGTCCATCCTTGGCGAGAACTCTTTGGACTTGGTGGAAGGATCGGCAGGATATAGAGGGTGAGCCGAAAGGCGACATCTCGCATGACCTTGACTTCACAGAAACACAGAAACAGGCTCTAGAAGGCAACGACCTGGCGCGGTACCAGCAATGGCTCGCTCAGCAACGCCAGCTACAAACGACTTTACAAGGTGGGGGCGCGGCAACATTAGAGACGTCTGGAGATGTGGGAGACGATGTTTCCGAGTCGTCCTCCGAATCAGAAGACTCCGAAAATGAGCAGCAGGGGCGGGCTCTAAATGCTGCAACAACTCTCGGCCAGGTGGGCAGGAAGAAAGCTGCACTAACCGACGAAGATCTGGGCATTAATATTCTACTGAAAAAGAAAGGGGTACATGATTTTGATATAAGAGAGAAGAAAGGGAGAGATAGGATGTATCCCCACCCAGTGCGACGGAAACGTGACGACGAATATGGGGAAGTAATTCGACCAGAGGACTTTCTCAGAGCAGAGGAACGAGATGATGGTGATGGAGTTGACATGAACCAGTTTGGCAAAGGTGATGGCAACGAGAATTTGGGGAAGAAGCGCAAATGGGACGACGCCACTTCGGCGAACAAGAACCCCGGGGCACTTACTAACAAGCGACCAGCCCTAACACGTAACATGACTGACGAGCTTCAAGTGGCATTACCTGATAACGGATTTGATGATGAACTAGACACTATCCCTGACGATCCAGATGATGCAGTGAATGGCCCATCTAAGCTGGTGCTTACGACGGAAAAGATCACCGTCAGACTTCAAATCGATTTCGTCGATTTCGCTGGTGTTCACGACAAGCGCAGCCTTCACATGCTTATACCCCTTATTCAACCCCGCAAACTTATTCTTGTGGGCGGAAGCAGTGAAGATACAATGACGTTGGCCTCTGACTGCAAGAAGTTGATGGCAGAGGGTTCATTCGACATATACACGCCCGACATGGGGTCTTCCGTCGACGCAAGTGTCGATACAAATGCCTGGGTAGTGAAACTCGCCCCAACCCTGCTCAAACAACTGAAATGGCAGAGCGTCCGCGGACTGAGCATCGCTACGGTGACCGGCCGGCTCCTCGCCGTGCACAGGCAACTGGCACGAGACGGCGACGAAGACACGGCCAACAAACGCATCAAGACCGAAGATGCGCAGCCGAACAACGAACCAGCGGAAGCCCCAGGCGAGCCAACGCTGGACATATTACCCATGAACTTGACGTCGGCCACCCGCGCCGTGGCGCAGCCCCTCCACGTGGGCGATTTGCGACTAGCTGACCTCCGGAAAGCGATGCAGCAATCCGGCCACACAGCTGAGTTCAGGGGAGAAGGCACGCTGCTGGTCGACGGGTCTGTCATGGTTCGGAAGACAGCCACCGGCCGGATCGATGTGGAAAGTATCGGTCTTCCTGTTGGGGGCGGTCCGGCTAGCTTGATGGGTGGTACCTTTTATGCGGTCAAGCGCACCATATATGAGAATCTGGCCGTCGTTGCTGGGGCGTAGAATTTAGATAGATAGTAGTTGGGACTTGACTTGGCATCTACCTAGATATTGTGTATTTATGTGTACAACTATGTAGTAACACTGCCTAAGAGATTTACATATTCAAGATTACATGGACTTCGCTCGTGGTTTTAAGTTGGTAGTCGGAATTTGGATTCATCAGGTGGTCGTTTAGAAGATTAGCGAAGTGATATGTCGGAGAGTCATCCCTTTTTATTATAATGAAATCTTCTAGTGGGATAGAGCTTTGGTATGTGCCGTATACCAGGTCCTACTGGGCTTTCAAACTTGAAGCGGATTCGAAGCTACTCACCATTTGCTGCGTGGGCAGACTCCTAAGCTGAGATGTGTGAGCATGTCAACAAGAACGGTGGTCTACACATTAAATGGGGATTACCCTATGGTGTTAGGAGGAATTAAACTACACTTTACTATATGCTTCTCAGGATTATCATACCTATTCCTACCCCCTAAAGATACAAGCTACCCCCGGGTCTCCTTTAAAACTGTTTACCGCACTCAACTAACTCAGGGCATTATTACCTGATTGCGATAAGAAATAGGTTTTATTACATAAGTAACAATTGCAACATGTCCGTGGAATTAGTAGCTTTAGAGTTACTCACCGCCTAGTAGAATCTAATAGAACTTTAGAGCTAGATGATCGCAGAAGTCAATAGTCTACAATAGTCTGACCATGTGAATCATACTGAAAATAACTTCGACTACCCTACATACACTTGTTTTGTTTACGTGCCTGATTTCCGGTTGTGAACATGCATAGAGCTTTAAACCATATACAGTAGCTTTGAGTTTGTTTCGAGCGAGCCCCAATACCTAAGACAGAGTAAAACAGCCCGGATTTTCCTGTACTCACTTACTCGTCATAATTTATTTGATCTCGTCTGTGCCCTTTGTAAACCTGCTAGTTGGGTCCCTATGCGAAGAATTGCTCATTCGTCTCGTGGAGTTCAGGCTCGGCGTATGTTTCTCTGCGAATGGTAGAATTGCTTAGCGTGCGGTGTGTCATGTACATGAAAGATATTTGGGACTGGCGGACACTCATACGTCATACCACTAGCTGTCAGATGCATGGTACTTTTTGGATAGAGTTCAAAATAACTTCATCAGATAACTTGAATAAATATCGAACAAGAGGTAATGGCACAGCGTCATTGTGGGTCATAGTACCTCCCGTGCATTGATCAACTGAGGAACCTACTTTTCATCTACCAGATTGAGGTTTACCTACGTGTAATTTCGAAGTTGTTGGAACACAGGACGACCCTGAGGCGGTAAGGCAGTGGCTCAAAAGTAGATTACCATTTCGTCTCAATTCAGCGCCTGGTAAATACTTCTAGTCCCTTACCGCGAACAGCATCTACCTCTACGACGGTGCAATTTTGTACAACTTTAATTCAAAAGCTTGGCACACCGTATCCCCATTCGACCGCTTCTCATCCCATGCTAATCTGAAAATAAAAAGGGGGGTCGGGGAATGCCTCAGGCAGCAAACTTGTCACGTCAGGTTAAACCTACTCTAAGAACAGGAAACCTAATACTACAGGGTTTACTGGCGAATGAACTCAATTCTTGAGACGGAACTACTCTACTACTGTGCATGGGCCCGAGTAGAGTGATTGTAAGGCTGAGTAGGTTTCGGGATTTTGGCTTTTGCTGAAATTATTATACGATGTTATTTTCTATAGTAATATTAATTGTAGTGGTAGGTACGTTAGGTACTTACTTACCTAGGTAGGTACCTTAGTGTACTTAGTTCTATCATTAGTAAACTGTAGAGGTCAATCATGCATGCATGAATGCCTGGCCAGGTATTTAAGTCTAAATAAACGCTCTCTCCTAACCAGCTGTATCCCTGTATTGCCCTGTTCCGTCTCCTTTCGTCTCATTTTGCTGGTGTATAGGAATACACCTACCGGCATTACACGATCGTGGAATGTATTTCTCGCCTGATCCAATATGTTCATCTTAGGTATATATTATCTACAACTTGGTGACTATCTCAGCAGTTATATCATGAATTTTATCCAGCTGTAGATGGTATATAATCCTGATATATATACCGGTTCTAATGTGCCTTTGAACGTGGGCATGAGTTGGTTTGCATCTTCAATTCAAGAAATTGTGGCGATTGTAATATCTAGTGTTTGTGGTGTTGGTTCTATCCTGCGGATTGTACTGAAAACGGCTGCTAATTGATGGCAGGCGATGGTTACACAGCATAAGTCTTTGCAGAAATTGTATTTGGGCGGCGACAGCATGGTGCTATTGGTGGCAGGAAACTGCAAAGCCTAAAGCCTAATACATCCTTGCTGAACGCCACGGTAGTGTCGTGACGATACTCGACGAACCTGTATATCCTCTACTGTGTCTTGGGCTCTTGACACTGCAATTGTCTTCAGGGGGGTTCTGGTATGCGAGAGGGGGTGGGTTAACCACCAGAGCGAGCGTTCAACGGCTAAGGAGGATATGGCATTGGAGCCCACCACATCAAGGGCGAAGCACGGCATTCCCGGAAGTAGTGAAGACCAAGTCACGCATTAGCGGGCCCTTGAGGCGGAATCCTGGTTTCTGAATCCGTACGTATAGTTCGTTAGCCGCATGGAAGAATCTTTTTCCATGTCTCGATGCCCTCTAGGCAGCTTGAGCACGTTGTATATACCTATTAAAGTTTCGGCCTCATGATATTAGACACCATTGGCCAATCAATCTATCAAAAATTGGAAATCGCCCCTGCCGACCAGGTATACGACGAGGGCTCTACCTTTCAGAGATTCATGACAAGAACATAATGCATGTTCATGTTAAGTATCGCCTTGTTTCCATGAAAGACTAGGATGAAATGTTGAAGAATATTTCATGAGAATTTCAAGCTGCAAGAATTTAGGTGCCGGTGTATCTATTTACGTATTATAGTTCCCTCCTAGGCTGTTAGCAAAACCGGCAGGAGCAGGGGTTGAGCAGGGGTTTGAGAGAGAACTGAACTGTAAGGTAGTCACCCTAAAGTTAACTAATGCCACGAAGTAGTCACATAGAAGTTAGGTTGTAGGGGTGTCAGTAGCCATAGGGCAGGTGACATAGTTTCTTAGCTTCTGTTTTCCGGTGTCTCGAGGGCAATAACACTCCTCTCTCTATCTAGCCATACGCCATTATCGTCTCTGAGATAAACAGAACAAGTAACTTTGTGATATGCCTCTTTGGTGGAACCAAATCAGCTATTCCTGAACAAAAACTGGGTTAATCGAATCTGATATTGTATGCAGGGACGTAGACAAGCTCATACAGTTCCACGTCATTCAGTGCATCCCTGTTTTTCTCAGTCATGATAAACCTATTATTACGAGTTTCAAGCAGCCGCTCTAGACAGAGTATCGTTTGTCCAGGCCACCTGGCCCTTTTGGCATTTTCTCTCCATTATAAGAAGGTTGGTTAAACCCGCCCAGGCTCCTTCCGTTCCCACCTCTCTCCTTTCCCACACCCTCGCTCTCCTCTTTCTCACTGCACAACTCTGTGCTCTCTCACTCCTCTTTCTACATATCTTTTCCTACAACATACCTCTACATTACCATCGCGACTGTATCGACAGGTTCTGGCCTAGAGAAAACCAGAAAGACTCTGTTTTTGCACCTCTCTTCTACTAGGTAAACTGACCCAGAGATATCCTTTACCAATTATCATGAGAAGATCATCCAAGCCCCCTTCGATTAATTCACCATCCTTTTGATTTTCACCCTCCTTTCACAATTACATTAAATTTCATCACCAATATACCAGCCTTTGTAGTGGCACCAACAGATAAACTGCACTAGACTTGCCCTCTAATTGTATCTGCTAACTTGATCTGCCATTCAATTCCTACCGCAAATTCACTGTCCTAATCACTACGGGCAAGAAGGAACTAACTGCAACTTGCACAGGTCAATCGAGTATCGATCACCCCACCAGCACGTCTCACTACTCAACAACATCGAGATGGATCCGTCCTTAAACGGCATCGCCACCGACGCTT
Source organism: Xylaria arbuscula (assembly GCA_022385695.1). Taxonomy (NCBI): domain Eukaryota; kingdom Fungi; phylum Ascomycota; class Sordariomycetes; order Xylariales; family Xylariaceae; genus Xylaria; species Xylaria arbuscula. The sequence continues at coordinate 278,008 of MU279386.1, forward strand.
CACCAGAAGATCTAGCCAATTCCCAAAGGTTCGTAAAACCAGATCGTTGCAAATTACCTCTAGGCTGACATTGCTCAAGGACGATGGCATCTCCTCAAAAGCCAACAGAGTTTCACTCCTACCCAAAACTCCCGGCCGAGCTGAAGTTGATGATCTGGGCGTGTCATTTCAAAAAGTGGGAATCGGGCGCCCACCGCTTCCGACTGACCATAGATCCAATCCAGCGAGACAGACTGGCTTTGACGCCAGACAAAGATCAAAAGGACGATGCATCGGCCTGGCGAGAGCGGAACGCTACCGCCCGGGTCGATAAGTACTCTTTCGACGCCTTTCGAATGAAGCTCGAACGACTGCCATCAGTCCACTCTTTATATCAGTTCCCACCTGCCAAGAGACGTGGCCTTAAGAACTACGGCAGAGATGCTCTCGTGAATAGCGAAACCGATCTGGTGACTTTCCGGTTCAACTATGGAACTACGCGAGGTGGGCTGAATTATTTGAATCTGGGCGCAAACAGAGATGTCTTCGCAGGGATCACTCGCGTCGGGGTCGAACATGAATATTTCTGGCGAGGCTGGGCAAGGGATCGCACGTACAAGCCACTCCAGTGCATCTGCCAAAATCCACCCTCTGACCATTGTCCGAGATGCATGATTCGATTCCTGCGGTATTTCAAAGATCTTGAAACTCTCTATCTCATCTGTCCTATCAAGCCAAGTACTTTCAGCGAAATTGCGGCCATAATCTACCAGGCTATACCGAAGACATCAAGGAGGCTGGTGAAAAAAGGCAAGCGCGAGGTTTCTCTTGATATATTCAGATATCTTGAAGGTGAGTTGCGTTCCGATTCATTGATAGCGCGAGAACATTGTTAGCTTGTGTCGATACTTACACAGATTATAGAAAAACAAAACCCAGAAGGAAACCAGGATCCTGAAGAGACGCCTGAAAAAACCTTCGACGTGTTTCATGATCGCATGGGAACATACCTCGAGGTTACCTATGAGGACTCGCATAAGCTCATCTATCAGCCGATCTGGAGTTACCTTGACAGATTGAGTCAGGAATGGAATAAGCAATTGAGTCTTATTCCCGAGATGAGACCTATCGAGTTCAAGGCTCTTGTTTACATCGACTTGAGAAATGTAAGGGTGGAGGGAGACCAAGAACTACTCAGAACTTCTGGACCGTGGCGCTAGGGTCTCGACATATCCAGAATCTGGCCTGGTGTCTTGACAGCACCATGGGCTTACGTTTCACAATGTTGCTTTTGCCCTTAGTTCTTTAGTTTTGCGGTATATTTTAACCAAATTGCACAATATTGCACATCTATCTTGCCTCTTTTTAAAAAGGACAGACTAGATGCTCGAGAGAAACACTCTGATTTTCTTCCTTTTTTTTTTTTTTTTTTTTTCGTATCTGGTTAGGATGAGGCTGACCTCTTTGCTTGGCACGCGGCGCTGGAAACTATCTAAAACACCTGGTTTAGCTGGCATTCTCTTTTGCCCTGGGGTTGTTGGTGGTGGTGGTTGCCACGATGCTATTCGGGCATTCGGATGCTCTTCCGAGGTCGGGCCGCTCCCTCATCCACTAGTCAGCATTATATTTCTCTCTGTCCCTACCCTAGATTTAGCTCGGCAGCACCCAGCTTTAGTCAATCTTTCTTTTAAAAGCCATCGATCAATTAATGAACGTGAATCAACATTGGTATTTCTATCGTTTTGAATTATTTTGTAATAGTACACTGACTAGAGAACGTTCGGGTCTCCTGAAATCTAGAGAAGCTGAGTGTAGAGCGATTAATCTTCATATTAGGATGGGCGCTTGCGGGATATTTGAATCCTGACTCGTTACTGTGCAGAGCCTCAAGACGACGCTCCTTCCGGCCGGCGTAGCATTGGAATAAAACGAAGAACCACAAACGGCCTTCCATCATACGTCGCTTCTTTCTATACAATGCCTACAGAGGATAGCTCCATAGCGAAAGACTTACTCGTCGCGCTCCAGCTGGTAAGTGAAGACACCTTACCTCTTTTCTCTTATCGCACTCACACTCACACGTATCTTCTCAGGTAGCCCAAAAGTCGGCGAACCAGCTGCTAAGAGCGTGGTTCTATGTCCCCATTGGCATCTTAGCTATTCTCGCCACTGCGTTTGGCGTCAACAAGCTATTACAGCTGGGCGCCGTTTCATTCCCGGCCTCGGTCGCATGCCTCGTGATCCTGTTTCTTGGCTTGCTGCTGTCAGAAAAAGTCATCGGGGAACATCGAACAAGGCGCATTATCGCCATCCTCGAAATACCGGTTCGTTGTGCACCCACGTTATACAAATGTAGAGTCGAGACTAACTTCTGCATCTGCTTAGGGTGGGTGGTCACTGCAATGGATTAACGTCTTCTTCACGCCGTCTTTCGTATTACTACCTCTAAGCCCGCCAATTGGCGGTATCGAAGTGCTCAAGATCATAGCTGTATTCGGTATGTGGCATGGCAGACATATGGAAACGACATCACCGCTGACATGATAGTGATCGGGTTCCTCGTGGTTATGGCATTAGCCGCCTATATGACCCGGGGACTACAGCTCATACTCGGAACTTCCAAGCGAGCCATGACCGAGCGAGCAGAGGAACTCGGGGTCGAGAACGACGAGATACCGATGACTGCGACGTCGGTATCGGCGGGCGAGCTATCTACTTCGGAAGTCACTGTATCAACAGAATTGCAGCCCCCGCCTCGATCTCGAGACGCACAACGAGCGTCTCGTGAATCATCGCCAGACACAGGCGGACGCCAAGCGGATCTTCCACCGCAGATTCCCCTCCCGCCTGCTCGAGCTAGCCGCTGGGCATTGGCCATATCAAGCAGACTAGACACAATCATCTACGCCATTCTCTTCACATTCGTCGGTATACCGATCTACTACGCCCACGGCTACGCAATGCCACTGCACCTAACATTCAGCGTCCTAACATACTTCGCCGCGCTATCCATCCCGCCAGCATGGCGACAATACCTGCACCCTGTGCTCGTGTCCTCACTATTCACAGCGCTAGGTCTCTGGGTGCTGGGCTTAATCAGAGGGGACAGCCTCGAGACGACACTACACGAGTTCCGCACTGGGGCAACATACATCCAACTCTGGGACGGCTCACACCGACTCCCTGGTGCGGGGGATATATTCGCCAGCATACTGGATGCGAGCATCGTCGCCCTCGCGCTGCCCATGTACCAGTACCGGCGCGAGCTGAAGCAGCACTTCGTCGCCATCGTCTTACCTAACGTCCTCATCTCCACCGCCTCGCTGTTCGCGTATCCGTGCATCTGCTTCGCTATCGGTATCAGCGCGGAGCGTAGTCTGGCGTTCACCGCGCGCAGCTTGACGCTTGCCCTCGCTACGCCCGCTGTTACGAATCTCGGGGGCGACACCAATACCGTTGCGGCGCTGGCTATCACGAGCGGGATTGTGGGTGTCTTGATTGGGCAGCGGATGTTGGCTTTGCTTAGGATCCCTGAAGGTATGGTCCCCCCTTTTCTGTCTTTTCCTTGCTTCTTATTTATCTTCTTCCTTTTCATTTTCATTTCTTCATCTTTGGGGTATCACCTAGAAAATACTTCAACTCAGACCCAGTCTAATTTTATTGCACAGACGACTACGTTACCCGAGGCGTCACATTAGGAGCCAATTCATCCGCCATTGCGACCGCCCTCCTCCTGCGCACTGACCCACGGGCCGCGGCGCTGTCTAGTCTTTCTATGAGCTTGTTCGGTACCATCACGGTGCTATTTACATCGGTACCCCCCGTTGTAGCTGTCATTCGCTCACTTGTTCATCTTTAAATCCTCGGAAGAAGAATGTGCATTTGTCGTTGGGTTTGGTATATGCCATAGCACGGCTTGTGTCTTACATTCATGTGTCGTAAGTGCCATGCAGTAGCGCCGACGGAGTGTCCGGTTCAACTCGATTGAACCGGATTCAATCCTACCAATCATTGTTTTGTCCCAGTTCTGTTCGACACAAGGCTATGAAACGTCAGTTTTCCGCATGCTATGGCACGATTAGGCGATGGGGAATATACGTACGCCAAGACAAGCACAACGATGAATATGAGCGCAATACCAAGCACGACACAGACAGTGCCCTTGATATGCGTCAAGCGACTCGGCGAGCCATGAACAAGCAGGTTCCAACCCGGGACGCCACCGCAGGAACACCTAGACCGGCGAGCGGTAGTTTCCGAAGCCAGGCGGGCATGATACTGGCGGTACAGCGGCGGGTCTTCGGCCGGTGGGTTTCCGACGGGGAAGTAGGTGGTCTGGGGATAGCGGGGGGCGGCAACGGGGAATAAATGATAGTACGGCCCTTGGTGGTCGCGCCTCCATTCGCCTCGCCACGAGATCTCGTCGTGGTGGTCGGCTGGGAACTCGGACTCGACGACTGCTGTCTTCTGGCTACTTGCTGACGAGGCCACGACGACGGGGTCGATGGATATGGCCTGCTGTTGCATCTGCTGTTGATATTGCTGATTTGGAGACATCTCAGCGACTAGGGTCTATAAGGACGATTTCGTGCTATTGAGCGATTGTCGACATAGCGGCAGTCCAGTTCAGAGTTGAGGATTGATTTGTATCTTTGCACCAGGCTATTGATAGGAATCGAGCGACTGTGGAATGAAGAAGCGCCCGGTGGTTTGTCGGCTGTCAGTCTATCTATCAATTAATCAATCAGTCAATTAATTAATCAACTAACATGACTCCCAATATCAACGGGTGATAAGATGAATGAGGACCGTGAAGATCAATGTCCTGACCCGACGTGGGAAATGAGAATTGGAAAGGTATTCACTTGTGCAGTGCTGCAGGCTACATGTGATGTAGTTATCGTTCCACGCGCCACAATGCCTCGCTACCAATCGGTGTGGATGGGCGAAAACGAAAACTCTTGGTCCGGGTGTTGATACCGGTCGGATCGGGGGCCAAGGACGATCTTGGTCGGGGTGGGATGCAGCAGGAAAAAGCAACCGAGATAAGGGAAGAGGTGCATGAAGAGTCGTGGAGCGCGGGGGTTGGATTCGATGCATCTCACCGTCTTTACTGCACTCTTACTGTCACCGTGTTACAGGTTTGCTTCTGGAGATAGACGTGAAATTGCCTCTCGAGGTGCCGGTACTGTTGTGTTGTAGACCTGAGATACGCTTGGTACTTTGTGCTGTACAATGTACGACTTGAGGTTACATTCGCCATTGGGTCGCCGTTGTTGGCCATCCTCTTCCGGTCGAGCAGCCTCGCTCCCCTGCCGACCGCTTCGCCCAAACTGCATTCCTGATAACATGTCGTGTATCTCGGAAATGGGGTCTGTTGTGACACCAGGAAATAAAGAGGGCGGTTATCGGGGATGGTGTCACGAAGCGTAGTCATGATTATCATTCTAACTTATTCTGAATAAGGTAGATAACCCGAGATATTAGTATCTTCTATCCATGACGCCTGCTCTAAACATAGAACCAGTAACATAGGTTTTCAAACCAACGCCAACCCCTGATAATAATAGGTACATGCAACAAAGGAAAATCGAGATCCAGAGAGTGTAAATAGAATGCACACCAGATTTGGTACAACACATAGGAAAACCACGTAGCTAGATAGCTTCAACCCCATCCTCATCCTCGTCCAGAAAACCCAATCCGCTGTCATACTTCCTCCTTCCCTTGCCCTTAGCAGCCCCAGAGCGAGCAAGATCGCCCGAAAGAAATGCGCCGGGCTGCGGCTCTGGCGTCGCCAACCCCTTCGCCGCTGCCGAGCTGGATCGAGTCCTCCTCCTCGACGGTGCCGCAGCCGCAGCTGCAGCAGTGACTTTCTCAAGCTCAGCCTTCATCGTCTCGACCGCCTCTATCGCAAGTTTTCTCCCCTCTTCAGCCTCCTCGGCCCTACGCTCAAGCCCAATCTTCTCCACCCGAAGCTTCATAATGACCCCATGCGCACTCCGCAGACTCTCATTGACGCCATAGATCTCTTTCCTCAGCTCCATCATCCGCGCATCGCGCAGCGCAAGAGCCGCCCCGTACGACTTATTCCGCACCTTAGCCTCGGCATTCCGCCGCCGCTGCACATCCTTCAGCTTCGTCTCGAGCTCCTCGGCCTGCTTCAGCGTATCGGCAAGCTTAGACTCAAGCTCCGCAAGCCGTGTCTCCGCGACCTGATGCTTCGCCTCGACATCTTTCCCCTCCCCCTCAAGCCTCTGCACAAGCGCCTCCAGCTCGCCGATATCCCGCCGATACCCCTCTGCAGCGCCCTTCAGCCGATCAAGCCCCACCTCAAGCTCAGCGATGCGCTCGTCGCGCTCGCGCAGCGCATTCGCGTTCTGCGTCGCCTCCTCGCGCATCCCGCCCATGGCGTCAACGCGCGCCCGCAACTGCTGCCGCAGCGACAGCTCGATGGCGTGATACTCGTCGATGGCGTCGTCGTCCTCGCGGGACTTGCGCGCGAGGTCGCGTAGCCGTACCAACACCATGTCCAGGACTTCGGCTGCATGCGAGTTCAGCGGCAGCGTGATCTCGCCTGGAGTCAGGTACTCGAGTTCTAATCGCGCGGCGCGGAAGCCGGCGGCTATGGATGCGATTATCTCCCCTGCTTCTGTGCCGGCGAAGCCCAGCGCGTCGAGGGATGCGTTTAGCTCCTCGAGTGTCGCTGTGCGCACTGAGAGGGTTTGTAGGGTTGTGTTTAGACTCTCTTCGAGTTCGGGTTGAGTGTTTGGGGTGCTGGGGTCTGGGGATTGTGCTGGGTTTAGTGTTGATAGCTTCTCTGAGAGACGCGCTTGTAGCGCGGCGTGGGTGTCGAGGGTTTCGGTGAGCTTGGTAAGTTCCAGTCGAAGAGATCCCAGTTCTGCCTCTAGGGCTTCTTTCTCGGGATCAGGCAGCGATGCCTGGACTCCAATGTGAGACTGCGGCGTCGCGGGTACGTTTGTTTTGCGAGCTGAGAATGGTGTAGATGGCATCGTCGGACTCGTGCAAGGCGGCGAGAGCAATGGCGCTGAAACTGCCTTGGAAGACGTTGCTTCTGTGCTCTTCCGTATGGGCGTGCTGCATACTACTTCCATCGGCGTGAAGTTACTGTCCCCATCTAGGCAGCTGTCTGAGAAGGGATCTGAAGGAGCCAGCGTCCAGTCGTAGAAGCTCTGGGCCGGTAGGTCGTATGCATTGTCTCCAAACATGTTGATGTCCTCGTCTTCTGCGCCAATGACAAGTGGAGGGAGTTGTTGCTGAGCTATCTCCGCGCGCAATGCCTCAACCTGCTGCTCCAACTCCAGGATGCGCTCCGTGTCATGGACTAGCGTCTCGTTATTCAAGCGCTCGATCTCAGCATCCCGGCTAGCTAGTTCAGCCCGTAGACGCTCTACCTCGGCCTCGACTTTGGCTGCTGCCCCTTTACGCCCTCGTGGTTTGGTATTTCTCTTCTGGACAGTAGGCTCCTTCTCGCCCGTAGAGGCCCGTCGCCGTTTCGGAGAAGGCTCACCAAGCGTTGAGCGCTTGATCATGGGCGTTAGCCCAGTAGCACATATTTCATCCGCGATATCATCGTGAGAAAGCTCGGGCCCCGGATCTGAGAAGCGCACTCGCTTCTTAGGTCGCGGCTTGCTGGGTGTTTTTAGTATTGCCGGTAAAGGCGCGGAGACAACTCGTGGGCGCGCAACCTGTGCAGCAGAAACAGCATTGCTAGTACAGTTGCGCGGTGTGCGCCGGAGAGCAATGGGGAGATCTAAGTTGTCTGGATTGGCCATCCCGTCGTGCGCTTTGACTGAGTTAGCTCCAGAAGTATGCATAAGCAGGTGATCCTTGAAGAAAGGTGCACTTACACATTGCCATGGCTTGAGATAGAAAAACGATGAATCACTCATACAGAAAAAAAAAAGACCATTACGTTGAAGCTTTGCATTTTGTATTGCTTCTTCCATCAGTCTGTTCCACAGGCACGGTTCTTCGTTTGCCTCTGGTCACTATGGAAAGTCGCGTCTGCTGTATCGTGCCAAAGTAAACAATCGCATCCCTGGTTGCCATCGTCTCCCCCACTTGTTTATTGATTTCCTATTGCAGCTTGGCGTGCATATGCTAGTTTGCTTAACCCCTCCATCTACAGCCAATCAATTGCTTGCTGCACGGATGCTTTGGGGAATTGGGGTTTTCTTGGTGAGACTAAGGTGGAGAATAGTAGATCTTGTCAGGAGCTATTCATCTGTTTACTATTGAACTAGAGAGTCTAAATACACGATACACGTTTGCCGTGCTGGGTATTACAACTACACGCGAGACAAGGCGTTACTCTGTATGTAGACTCTAGGGATGGTTGCCAGGGAAATTCAAAGTCGATCACGCGATTTCAAGACTATGGCTCCCGCTACCTGACGGTCCTGGCCAAAGATTCAATTTCCCACAACCCTCACACCCTATCAAACAAAGCTTTCCCTTACGCTTCATATCGCAGATCAATGAGTCCGTGGGCTAATCGGGGTCTCGATGATATTACTATTCTCAGTTTTCACGCTACGGACATCTTTTGAGCTAAATATATAGACAGTAGTATACGTTTCGGTGTCCCGCTTTATCTCCTTAAGTTTGCCTAGCTATATTACCAAGTGCAGAGAAATGCCACTGCTATAAAAAGTAGTGAGAGAAAAAGCATATTGATTTATTTCTTGCTCCAGCCCAAACGTGCAGCAGAGCTCTTTTATGAGCCATGGTAAGTGGTATTTGTATCAATATAAGCCACTCACCACTTCCGGCTGGTTGACAGCAGCTGCAGATGCTATTAGGACTGATGTGTTTTTCAGTAATTGAGCCTTTCGCGTTCATCATGCCTCTGATAACTCTGGTCATTAATGTGATCCGCATGTATTCCTAAGATTACGATCTAGCCAACTTAGTTTTCATAAGCAGCCTGCAAGACTAACGCAAGGCATATGCACGATAGCAGTCACACAAAAGGGGGTGTATACGGGGACTGAGTGAGTGTTCAACTTCATATCTTTAAAATACCGTTCGAGTGGTCTCATCTGGCGAGTACCAAATAAGTTGAAATAACCGATCGCAGACCGGTACTTGTTCTGACTATAGCTAACAGTCATTCGGGCATTCAAACTGTTACTTTCGTAGTAGAAAGCACACTTATCATTCATTTATTCGTAGGTTGTGGCTATAGTAAAAATGGTTTTCAGTAAACCCGCAGAGCTCTGGGAACAGGATACACTTCTCTCTGAGGTCTGTTAATTGTAGAGTTATGAACTAATTTGAGTAGTCGTTACTAAATATGGCAGAATTCAGAAATCCTTGACTCTTGTGATTTCGATCAATTCCTTGAAATCAGGATCGGATACTCTGGAGCAGGAAAGGATGTGATGCTAAGTGTGGTGGAAAAATAGAAGAAGACTAATATATACCTATCATGGAGCTGGATAGTTTTCAAAAGTTCCATCTAGATAATGTTAGCAGCTCGAGTTACCATGAGCCCCTTATGATAAACCATGTTCCGCCAAGGTATAATCTAGGCAAGCTGCTCCCCATTTGTCCTCCTGTTTCTAACAAACCTCATCAACTACTAGGAATCATTTAGGGTAATGCTGTCTCTCCCCTCGCAGGGCGATATCGGGTTCTGAGCTTATCGTTGGTTGCTCGGATACGACCGACGAAGGTGGTACGAGATGCACAATTTCTCATTGCCCAATCCCATCTATAGGATGTGTGTTTCTGGAGCGAGTTTGCTATTGTTGTACAACTCCAGGGAGAGCCTATTTGACAGGCTGTTGAGTGGGCATAAGCACCGAGGACGGCGGTTCCTAACCAATAATCAATGCAAACTGGCAGCAAGGGAGCGGGGCTTGTTCACGGCTCAGATATCCACGAAGAGGAAGAAGAGGTGATCGAGCGTATTCAAGGCAAAGGGAGTGATTAATCATCATACACTGTTTCATATATGTATTGGCCAGACCCTCACCCCAACGCCAATCATATATGTTGTTTTCTTATCATTTCGTTACTGGTCCCCATATTTATCACCAGGAGGTGAAGCCAAGAGAAAACATCCTTCACCTCTGACCCCAAAAACGCCCCATCTTATTTGGAATACCTCTCGGGTGTCGCGCCTCTTAAACTCAGTAAATGTTCGGCCGTCCCTCACGAAAGATTCGTTAGAAGACGAGAGTGACGTTGATACAGATAAGCTGTAACTTCCCACGCCACTAATTGCATTGCTGGGCGCTAAGTTGCTTTCGGGTATCCTTACAGTCTTCAACATGGCCAGCCGACGAACCTACCGCGACCGGGAGGCTCTGTCTATATCTCGAGTGGACAACTTGATCGGTTTGATCCGAGATATTGACAAGGGAATACCCCAGGAAGGACGGCCAGAAGTCATCATGAAGAAGATCTTACCCGGTGACTATAAGGCACTCCTTGCCAGGCTAGGGAATTCTGATCACGATATCTCGTGGTTTTTTCATGATGCGCTTAGGTACGCAAGGGTGATTATACTCGGAATAAAGCGTTTTATGTAGAAATATGAAGCTGTTGACTAATCCTCTATTATCAGATACGAATATCGACCATCCCTTACTGGCAGTACGCAGTTTATCATTCGTATGAATTCACGCTTCCATGAAGGTATGGTAGCGGATATAAACAGGAGCGTGACACGCTGGCTTGATCGCATATTGGACAACACGCTCGGAGAATATGCTTCCGAAATCGTCGAGATCGTAGGTCGTATACGCCCCATAGGCGGCGCGGTCTTGAAGGTCGGTGACAAGGACCTACGTGCGGATTGCTCTTACATATACACCGGGACTACTCAGCCAGCCCTGGTGGTAGAGATGGCTTGGTCGCAAACTACGAAGGAATTGCGAAAAAGGGCAATGGGGTTCATTCAGGAAAGCGAGGGCGATATTCGTACTGTGGTCGGATTGGATTTCTCCAGCACATACAGTACTTGGAATAAGATCAAGGAGGAATGGGACAGAACTGACACGCCCCAGCGCGGACCCGCGCGTGTCTTTGTCTGGCGAGCTGTTTTTGATCATGAAACGGGCCGACTTTCTCTTGACGACCAGGGCCAACCGGAAATAACAGAAAGTACGCATGAGTTTTGCGATGAGGATGGGGAGGCAAAGTTAGATGAGCGCGTGCGTCTCGGATTACGCGACATGATCCCGGAGAGAGTACTGCGGGAGGAAAGCATTGATAGAAGAAGTTTGCGTGGCGAAGAACTTGTCATTGATTCACCTACACTTATGGACTATTTTGGGGAGGGTCTTCAAGATCAAAAAATATTTGATGACGAGACCAAGCCAGAGAGGGACCTGAAAGAAGCCGAGAAGAATGCAAAGAAGGTGAAAGCGAGTGCGTAACGAGGGCGAAACAAGAGAAGGAGCTTGGAGGTGTTCCCAACGTCAGAAACTGGTTTTCGAGACACACCTATAAGTTGCGCCTAACAGAGGCACGGCAGCGGAGAAATGAATCACCTAACTAGGAACTTAGTTGACGATAAGTAGTAGGAGACACGAATACACTCGTTTAAGTTATAGTACATTTACTTAAGGCTCTTCAAGAATTCTCAACCTTGTAAACCTATTCGCTATCATGTCCCCATTGCTTAATAGTGGTAGGGCGAAACCCTCCGTGTTAGATGCATTGGGTGCTTTGTAAATACTGACACGGTTTGGCCTTGCCTTCGACTAATGCGTCAGAAAAGGGAGGCGTTTACTCTAGCGACGAAGTAGCGCTGCCGAAGCTCCACGATGGCGTACAGGGGTAGCACGATCGAGGTGCCGACTAACTGCCAGAAGAAGACGGTGAGCGGCGCGAGGCGTAACATGGTGTGTATGTTGCCGCAGCACCGTCGCACATACGGTGACCATCCGTAGTGAAGTGCACAGCGTTGTCAAGATGAGCAGGGCGCGGGGGACTTGCCGACCGCTTGCGTTTGGAAGCCGACGCACTGCATAAACTAGACGTCGACCACGGTGTTACCTATGTTCACGGGGTACCCGCGGGGACCCGTCTCTAAAGCGCCATATGGAGGAGGAAGGCTAGCACGGTGAGCACGATGAAGGAAACTGGTGTAACGGGATTGTTTTTCTTGAGCCCCATGTTGGATCGGTTGACGGTTTGTAGTCTGTAGAAGACCCGGTTGGGTGGTGGTGTTTGACGTGGATTGGAAAAGGGGTATTCACGGCTAAGGGACGTGATTAGTCGCATCTAGGAGCGAGGCTTGATATGATGGATATGACGGATATGTCTGTAGAGGTTACTTGAAAAGGTACTTGAATACATGCTCTTGTATGTCTATGCGCGCCACTTCGGAGGGGCGGCGGAGGTGCCGACCCATGGGAGCCCTAGCGATCGATATCCATCTCTGGCCGTGCCGACGCCTTCGTTTCCCAAGCCGAGCCAATCACGAGGTGTACCACTTGGCTGTTTTTAACAATAGATGGTCGCCCCTCTTAGCCACTGAGTATTCTATTCTCTCATTCTTACCGTAAAGCTTACAGCTTTCAAATCCGACGGCCCATTCTCGATGCTCTACCCTAGTCCTGCAAGACCAGGACACACGTCTCTACCGAAGCAATAAAGTTCTTGACGGCATAAGTGATAACCTTGTATGGGTGCCGAGAAAGATTTAATTCGCGACACCACAGCAGCATGTGGACGGCTGTTAAAGGTAATGTCAAGTTGCCGGCATATTAATCGGCAATCGGTCAAGCAGCGATAGCCGACCCGCTGTGTACCCGAAGCTGGTTTTGTTACATGGCCGAAGCTGACACGTCATTTGATCTGTTCGTTTCACCATCTTTCATTAATCGCTTTTCTACCAAATAGCGACCTGTCATCTCTTCGTCTGCCAAGTATTCTAGAAGTGTGGTTAAGATACAGCAAATTGCTATGGTTCCCCCACTAATAATTCCTCGAGAAGGGACCGCTCCCACGCACGGCTCTGATCGCCCGCTCTGCTATCGTCATCGACCTGATTTAACATACCAGAGGCTAGCAGATCAAGTGTCGATGCAAGAGCGGCAGCGGGTGAGTTCTAATTCGTTCAGTACATAAAGACTGAAGTTCATCTACTGACTCTCTGCAGAAACTTGAGGAACTCCCTCATAGCCGCCAACAAGCGATAGACTCTATTTGGACCTTCTTTTCGCATGCTCCGGAAGAGGACCGTCATCTTGCACTTGATGGTATAATGGCGCAATGCTGTTTCTCGCAATTATCATACATATCTATCTCCGTTAAGGCTCTCATCCGCATCGACTTTCTCGCCGCCTTACCAAATGAGATATCGATTCTTATCCTCCAGTACCTTGACGCTACCACTCTATCCAAAGCTGCTCAAGTTAGCCAGCTTTGGAGAAGGTTAGCTGATGATGATCTCATATGGTACCGGATGTGTCAACAACACATTAACAAGAAATGTTCGAAATGCGGGTGGAGCCTTCCTTTGCTACAGGCACCGCAGCAACCGCAGCAATCACAGCAACAGGAGAATCTAGACTCAGATAATTTCTTCCCTAGAAACTGGGGTCCATCTCGTAAGAGGCCAGGCGACTCGGAAGCAGGTTCAAGTAGCCATGACTCTTGCCTCGGCCCTCCCAGGAAACGGCAACGTATGCATCATCACCAAGCTATTGAACTTGATACGACGTCCACCCGGCCCTGGAAGGAAGTTTACAAGGAGCGATTGAAGGTTGGGCTTAACTGGAAGCATGGAAGATATAGGGAAACAGTACTGGAAGGCCATACCGACAGCGTGATGTGCCTCCAGATCTATAACAAGTTTCTAGTTACGGGATCTTATGACGCTTCCATTAAACTATGGAACCTAGATTCCGGATCCCTTGTTCGAACCTTCCTTGGGCATGCTGCTGGGATTCGCGCAATCCAATTTGATGGAAGCAAGATTGTCAGCGGTAGCCTGGATGAAACAATCAAAATCTGGAATTGGCAAACCGGCCAATGTTTGCTTACTATCTCCAATCATAACGATGCTATTGTCGGTCTCGATCTCGTAGGAAAGATTCTAGCATCGGCCTCTAAGGATAAGACAATAAAGCTATGGAACTTTGACAGCAAGGAAGCTTTTACACTGCGAGGCCATAGAGATGGCGTTAACTCTGTTCATATAGACACAAACTCGCGCACCCTCATCTCTGCATCCGACGATTTTACCTTACGTCTTTGGGATCTTGATACCAGGCAGTGTATTAGGGTTTTCGAAGGGCACTGCGGACAAGTCGAGCAAGCTTCGTTCTCACCAGTGGGCGCCGAATACAGCCACCTGCTAGAATCGACCCCCTTGGCTGACTCCCCGACTCATCAAAAAGATACAGACTTAGCCCGATCAAGTTATGGTGATGGGTTTTCTACCTGTCCTGAGCGGAGCTTACCACCTCTATATGTTGTAAGCGGGAGTCTTGACAATACACTTCGCCTTTGGAATACTGCGTCTGGTACTTGCGTGAGGGTTGATTTTGGACATACAGAGGGTGTGTGGGTCATTGCTACGGACAACCTACGAGTAGTATCCGGTGCAGGAGACTCCTTGGTAAAAGTTTGGGACACTACCACGGGCAACTGCCTAAGAACAATAGCCTTGCACACAATGCCAGTGACATGTATTGGTCTCACAGACTCAATGCTAGCTACTGGAAGCGATGATTGCTGCGTCATTGTATGCAACTTCAAGCCAAATGAAGTAGAAAACCCATCAGCTGTACAACATCCTTTCTGAGTTCATCGAGAATTCCATCTACTATCCGATGACAATCTGCTACTCAGCACCGTGGAATTAATAGGCCGACTCTACGTCATCGACTCAAAATTGCCAAAGCCTGATGTGAAGCAAGTCGCTCGCGTTGATATAATTTCACAGCCCCAGCAGGAATAGTTCATCTTCAAGACGACCTGTATGGTATGATTTCTCACTAGTTTTTGTAGTACAGAATTTTAATGGCAATAAGTTTCCATTACCTAGAATTTAGTAAATTACGTTAGTGGCAGTGACGGGTTAAATTCAGCTGACACCTAGCACTCTGATCAATAAGTCTTCGAACTGCTGTTCGACGCTCTCCTAGGCATTTAGTGATAGGTGAATCAATCCTCAATTACCTGTTTCACTATTGCTTCTTCCGTACAACTACTGTGACGTTGTGTGGAAAATGCGAGTTTCAACAGATGAGAAGGATGATTTCTTGTTACGGGGATCTCTATCTTTGGACTACTTCAACCCATAACACGGGCAAGAAGTCTAGGTAGAATTGGCTGTTGAGTAGTGCGCTGTGCTGGCATCTCGAGACCAACTCGGTGTGAGGGATACATTTATTGCGGCAGAGTATTCGCAACGCCTCGGCAAGTTTGTGGTAATGAACGTAACATCAATTTTCGATTTTCGTAGGTAAGAGACGCCCTGCTCAGGAAATTCTTTCGTCTGTACCGTAGTGCGGGGTGTTGGATAAATGATGAAATGGGATATGGTAACACGGGAAAGGCTTGTTGAACCTTGAGTACTTCATGTCAATTTCAGCCTAGAGTATTACATGGAATTAGCCAGCAATGAAAAAGAATGCATATTCTAGAGACAATCAAGGCTCGTTACAACTAACTTTCCCCCCTATCTCATAAAATAATCCCATCATGATGATAAACGATGATAGTAACATCAGCAAGAAGCAAACATTTCGAGACTAGAGTCGGATTTTAAGCTGATAATCTGTATTACGATGATCCTAACGTACTATCTAATTTTACATGAGGCTTGAGTGTCTAAGTTAGTAACAGGTACTCTCTCTAATTATGTCGTCGCTCTGATTCAATCATTCCAGTGCCAGACATAAAATCTTCGGTTGTCACACAATCGGACTGTACACTGCCTAATGAAACGTCTCACTTAATCTCACTCGGGAGAGTCTCATTTTAGATGTCTGGGCTTATGACAGTCCACGTTACGTACTCCAAAACATATGCCCAAGTAAGAGGTGTTACCCGTCCTGTTACCAGAACGACTGTGATGACCCGATTTTAGACTAATCGGACAGAAAGATACATGCAACATGACTCTGTGTTTAAGACTTCGGGTTTGAGCTATACGTCGTATCCCCTAAGCTTCGCTTTCGTGGAAACCGTGTGACGGGATGTAATGAGCTTCTGTAATGCGTATGGCATTGAATTAATATTCTACCCCAAGTGAAGACTTAGTCGGATCAATGATCAGCTAGATTGTCATCAGATGCAATGTTCTTCATGGGACCATGAAACTCGACGCTAAAGAAGTGATATGGTTTTGCCACAGTTTCGAACGAGAGATGGAAACACACACAGGGTAGATCATAATACGCAACTTTGTGCCTAGTCCTTCCCGGATGTCGCAGTCTCATTAAGCACAATAGGGAAGAGTTTTCGAAAGACGGAATATAAAATGGTCGACGTATCAAACATTCAACATTTTCACTCCACCACGCACAACCTCCAAGCTTCTGTAACTGCTACGAATTTTTAATCAACCAGAGTTGCTAAGATGGGCAACAACCATTCAACGCCGAGTGCTCTGCCCACTCCCACTCACCTGTCCACTTCTCATACTTCCTCTCTATCTGTCCAGACTCGCCATTCTTTCACTGTCTCCCCTTTTGAGCCTAGCTCTTTCGTCTCTATCTCCAAGACGTCCTCCGAACCCCACGGGCCTGCCTCCACTGGACCAAGGGAGTACTGTACTTGGGACTGGGAACTAGACACTATATCTTGCACCTTTGGGGCATACACCGTTCCTACTCCAACCCCTCACCCCTTACCGACCCCGACTGGGAGATATGGGACGTCGGAAGTTAGCTTCTCGTTCCCCTCCTTTACCTGCACCGACCTTCTGTGCATCGACTCTGTCGCCTCGAAGTATGGTTTCTCGCTATGTCTGGCAACGTCACTTACTACAAACTTCGGCCGCCCGACCCCTACACTGTCTTGGCCGGAGGAGTCCACTACAGACGATTCGCCAACAACTACACTGACCTGCGATCCAGTACTAGACTGGAAGGATTGTCCGGGTCCAACTCTTGGGATCACAGACTCGATCACAGACTCGATCACCGACGAGTGGCCGACAGTGGTATGGCCTACACAGTCGTCGGACTACTCAACGGAGACATCGTCAGACTATGACTCAACTGACACTTCAACACCATCAAGTTTCAGCACAGAGGATTGCGAGTATGGCTTCGACTGCTTCACTTCTACTCAGTACACTATTGAAGAGAGCCGACAAACACCACCAGCAACGACCACCACGAAGTATTCATATTCGTATGACGGGGCTACTACTAAACGATCAACTACGTCAACCACTAGCGAGTGTGACTTCTGGTGGGATGACTGTACACCTGACGTGCCTCTTGAACCTACAACATGGGAATGGGGCCCGGATCCCTGGAGTGACCATACCGTCTCAACGACGATTACGCCCCGTCCACACAAGACTGCAAGTGGGAAGAAGTGAATTCCTGGTGAAGTCAATGGTTAAAGGGGGTTGGTAAGGGTTATTTTGAATTGAAAGGAGTGAGATCAATCAGGCCAAATCGTCAAAACATGCAGGGAAACGGAGAGGAACACACTGTCATTTCATTTCATTCTTATTTTTGAAAAGCTATCTCTCAACTTATTAAACTGCAGACTGTAACAGAGTACTTTCAAGACTTAATTAGCCAGATTTCATATCGGTGAAGTGTGATCGCATTTTCCGGTTCATGATACAGTGTGCTTAGGTATGCTAGCGGCTGGTCTCAGCATGCGGGGTATAGCACTAATATGAGGTTTCGAGAGGTGACTCAGAACTCACTTGCCATGAGTCATTCTCAATGTCATTCTCAATAAGAATGTCAATCACCTCATAAATCTGAGACATTGCCGTTACTTGATCTTTATCGACTGGTTTAAATCGTGAAGACGATGGATGACACGATTGCGAAGCTCTGGCCGCATATTCTTAGGACTGAGGCGGATCCCCGACCGGTCGTTGTGATGACATGTGGCATTGCTGGTACTCAAGCTTTCTTGGCCCCTATAAGTGCCGATTAATCGACGAGGAAATGATATCTGATCTAACGCATTAGACATAGGCTCTGGAAAATCCACTCTTTCAAAGGCTCTCGTAGCGACGCATCCTCACTTCGAGCGACTGACAATCGACGGGACCCTTGCAGGACAACACGGAATCTTCAACGTAGACTATGCGCCCGAGAAATACGCCGACTATCTAGACGAGGCTGCAGAGGAGTGTAAAGCACGACTGACACGTCTTCTGAAAGAGGATAGCCGGGACGTCGTCTTCGATCGGGCGTTCTGGAATAAACAGGATCGCGACGAAGCCAAGAACATTATTGAGCACCTTGGCGCCAGATGGGTGCTGGTATACCTTAAACGCCCCGATAAGGCGACGTTGTGGCAACGTATATGCCAGAGAAGAGAACCTGGGTTAAATGCGGATAACGCGTATGAGATCACACATGAGGTTTTGGACATGTACTGGAGTGGGTTTGAAGAGCCTATTGGCGAGGGTGCGATTATGGTAGATACCAGTATTGCTCCGTGTGAGGTATCAGCGTTTCCCTGAAGGTGCACTTACTTGGCCGCTGATAGTCATGCTGATGAATTGTGTGAATTCTTAGCATGGTATGATGTTACTGTTTGAATTGTATATATGTTCTACTGCGTGTCCATTTCTTGTGAAGGTGAAATCCTAAGTGTGTGCATGGCTTCCCAAAAGAACTGGCCCTGGATAAATTACGATAATCTAACATAAGTACACAACAGTATGCGTGAAATAATACAAAATTATAGGTAGTTTTCTTGCTAAGCCAGAGAGTAGTCTGGATGCGACATACTAGTGAAGTAGAAATGCTTTCTCCAAAATAATTGGTATCTATCTCACTTGTGTTATGAGCCGATTAGTGTCACAAACAGTCGCGTCGGTATTTCGATGAAAACGCAATAAATAACGTGCTTCACGTTAAAAACCCCATGTTTCTATTATTCGGGGTAATTGGTAGCGATGTGGAGAAACGCCGTAGCTATGGTATTCAAACACGACGCACACTCGAATGGGTATACGGAAGAACAGGAGCAACGCGGGGTAGCATATCGCGAAATGAATATTGATCTGGGAGTGTATAAATTCCACAAGGCGACCGGTGACTAAATTCATACACCGTGTTCTGAGTACAGGTATACATGTTTAATTGAGCATCAGTATAGATATTGAACGATGATGTTCAATCCTCAATCGCTGCGTGCCTTGTGCTGGTTGCTGCTAAGTACGACAGGACAGGCGAAGTATATCGTACCTGGTGCGAGATGGCAGGATACGGATGGCAATATCGTCAACGCGCATGCCGGAAATGTAGTTCTCGACGGGGACACATTTTGGTTGTTCGGTGAATATAAGACTGAGGCCCAAGAAGAAGGGGGCGGGGTATCTGTGTATTCATCCACGGATCTTGCTACATGGCAGTCTCACGGACTTGCATTGGGTATTGAATTGCATTGATAGGTCTGAGCCTGATATTTCGCAATGAGCTGACTTCATGCAGAGCCAATTGACGGCCACCCGTACATATCGCCCGAGAATATTATCCAACGGCCAAAAGTGGTGTACAGCGAGGGGACGGGACAATACCATGTGGGTGTCACTGTGCGACTTTGATGCATATACTAATCGGGCCTAGTTGTGGTGGCACGCTGATAATTCAAGCTATGGTCTCCTACTTCAAGGCCTGGCTACATCCGACGCAATTGCTGGACCTTACACTTTTGTCAACGCAACAGCGCCACTCGGCAACTGGAGTCAAGATTTCGGTCTATTTACAGATTACAAAGATGGCCGGTCGTATGCTCTTTACTCGAACGGTGACACGGTTGAGGGACGTGACGTGTATTTGACCTCCTACAATGAAGATGTTACTGCTTTAGACACAGTCGTTCACCGTTTTGACAAGTATGACCTCGAAGCCCCAACAATCCTCCAGACCGAAAACAGCTATTATGCTTTTATGTCTCATAAGACCGGCTACCGTCCAAACAGTGAGAAACCCAACCCTATTGCCTATTGGGAATTTATTCTAAGACGATTATAGATGTCGTTGCGTTTCGAGCTGACAAGTTGAGCGGCCCGTGGTCACAACCCTGGATCGTGGCTCCGCTCAATACAAGAACATTCAACTCTCAATCTGGCTTTATCTTGAGGATAAACGGCACAAAGACCACCACATATTTATATATAGGTGATCAGGTAGAGCTCTAGCTTTCACCAGTTAGGATTTATAATAATCATTCTTTGTCAGTGGGATGGCAACTCTATTTGGGAGTCGCGCAACCTTTGGCTGCCCGTTAATATCGACGACGAAAAGAAGACGCTATCGTTAGAGTGGCACGATGTCTACGACTTAGACGTGTAAGAACCTCAATGTAGAAGTGTTATTTCACACAGGAACTGACTGTGTCAGGAAATCGGGAGAATGGTCCTCGGTTCAGGGCCAGGCCTATTCAGGCAAAGATGCAACAACAAGTGGTGATGCCTTCAAACAAGAAGCTGTAAGTCATCAGTCTCCATATATGACCCTTATACTGCTGACGACTCACTAACGTAGAACTTTGCGACCGGTGGTATCATCCTTACCGGTATATACGGCAATGATAGCACAGTCACATTCCATGGCATCGAAGGAACAGGGAAACCTCAATGGGTTTCATTTTATTATCAGAGTAAGTAACCTCTTCTCTCTTAATGGTCTGAATCTATACTTAGTACGTAATAGATATCGACGACACTGGGTTTGGTGACCAACGTGAGTATACCATCATAAAGTAATGCGCCTCGTTACTAACCCTTAGACCAGCTGGCGGCTCGCCTGATAGAATTGGGGGCGCGTTTCAGCTTCGACGAATTAGTAGCGTCGTGGTTAACGGCGGTACTGAGAATGTAGAGACACTTTACCAAAGAGATACACATAAAGGGATCATATTGTCAACGCCGCTGCAGCTTACTCTTGAAGCGGGGCGGGACAACACAATCACTGTTGGTGGGCTATACAACGGATACGACTATAAAGGAGCGGATCTCGACAGAATCATCGTGTACCCCTCGGAGAAGTGAGGCTAACAAGTAGCTTGTCAACTAAATCAAAGCGGCTTTAGGATCTGACATTTCTATGATACTGACGTATGAGTCAAACAGCATGGTCACTAGCATGAAGAAAAGTGACAAGTGCAGTTGTTGGTAATGCGTCTCCGTAGTAGCCGTGATCGATCGACAAGCGAATTATCTTCCTTCTCTCGCTTTGCTTATCGCCGCTGTCATGCAACCATATAAAGTAGTGCGGGATAGCGTGCGGGTATGACAATTATAAGTTTGAGACCCCTCCAAGGCCATAGAAATCATCGGCGATAGAATCGGCGATAAGCCGACGATCCAGGTAACCGCCGCCTGATTGAAACGAGGCGGGGATAACGGAAATACGTGTCTCGATACTTACAAGTATTACAGAAACATAAGCAGTTGGCTGCTCTGAAGCATGATATAAATCTCGCCTGTTGCTCTCGTGTTTACGCCGAAGCTGCTTAGTCCTTATCACTCAACAACGTGCCAGTAACGACCAGTCGAGCATCAGAAATTGATAAATACTTTATATACATTATCTGTACCCTCTGTTTTCACTTTCGATCATCTCAAAATGTCTCAACCAGTATGGTTTATCACAGGCGTCTCGAACGGCTTCGGGCTACTCCTTACACTTAGAGCTCTAAAAGCTGGCCACCGTGTTGTCGGAACCCTACGCAATAAAGCCAATCGTACCGATGTAGTGCAGCAAATCGAGACAGCAGGAGGTGAGATACTGGAAATGGATATGACTGAGTCCCAGGAGAGTATCCGAAATAAGGTTGAGTCAGTTGGGCGTATCGACTACCTTATAAATAATGCTGGATATGCGATATTTGGCTGCCTCGAACAACTAAGGTGAGCTCAGCGCCTCTCAACTGCAACACAACCGGAAGTAATTGACAATTTCTTCGTTCAAGCGAGAAGGAGGTGAACACCCAGATCAGCACCAACGTCTTTGGCCCAGTATACGCCATGCAAGGCGCCCTGGAAGGCATGCGAGCTCGTCGATCAGGTCTTATCGTCAACATATCTAGCATAGCAGCGAAGGATCCTTTGCCAGCCAAGTGAGTCAAACTCACCCCGCCCACTATCTCATCCATGGTCAGAGCACGGGAATGCCATGCTAACATCAGTACCAGCGCATTATATGCCGCATCTAAGGCTGCGCTCGAAGGAGTTTCGGAATCCCTAGCGAAGGAGGTAGCCAACTTCGGGATTGCAATCTTAATTGTTAACCCAGGCGCATTTCGAACAAATTTCCTGGGCCAGATGCAAGTCTCAGAGACTCCATTGCCAGAGGATTACAAGAAGGACGTTGTTGGCTCGGTCATCGATAGATTTGCAAGTGCGGATGGCAAGCAGTCGGGAGATCCTGACAAGGCTGTTGAGCGCATCTTCGAGATTGTAACGGGTGAGGGAATGGCCGGTGAGCTTAAGGGGAAGGTCCAACGACTTGTCCTCGGCGAGGACGCTTTCACAAGGATGAAGAACAACAACAATAAACTCGTCCAAGATTTCACAACCGGCAAGAATGTAGCTCTCAGCACAGGCTTTTGATTTGATTTATTCTAGAACACCTGCTACTGGGTGGATGGATTTTGAATATATCTACGTGAGATATTACTTGTTCCTTGTTTATTATATGTGCACTATCAAAATTCGTATGTGACCTATAACAAGGGCTGGTTTCAGGGCTTGGAATTGACTCTATTCAGAATACAATAACCTGTTATGGCTGCCTAAGACCTTGACCATTCGGATTCTCTTCCGTTCAGGTGGCTTGGCTACGAATCTATATACAACTTTGGCCAATAGAGGAAACCTCCGACCTCGGCGCCTATGTCTCAGTTAAGCGGGGGCTGAATAGCCTCACTGAGACAATTGCCAATACTCTTTTCAGCGCGTGTTACGTCCGTATACATCACCGAGACCTACAGCCTCGTATTCAAAACGTGTAACCCTCCCGTACAACAGTAATATCAGCCGTGATTATTTATCAAGATTCGTAAGATCTCAGCAGCTATCTCGAAGTTATTTTTACTTTTTGATATATATTAGGAAACATTGTAGAGACAAGCATAAATGAGAATTTCACATGAAACTTTGATTGGTTAAAGCCGATGGGTAACACGCATTGATACCCTCCACCCTCGAATGAGTGGCATCCCTCGACCTATGCTGTGGCGTCGCCAAGTGCAGATACTGTCACAGAAACTTGCTGATCGATGGAAATTATTGGAGAACGTTTTGAGAGACAACAGTAATGTAACGGTAGGAGCTTTATGCATTGTAACTGTTTGGTCAACATGTCTTTAGCCATGCAACCAGTGGCCAGCGGCCACTATTAGAAGAGAAGGACGGTAACCGCCAAATTGAGCAACTATCATTAATTTCGTAAAAGCCTCCCTTACTATCATATCGCCATCTCCTCACCATCTCTTGTGCACCCAGCATTTTAGAATTGATTCTCAGCATGGCGGCCCCAAAACTCACAATCTTCTTTTTGGCCGGTTTGTATCACAATGCGCCTTGGTTCTTCGATGGCATACGCAGCATCCTCTCTGCTCGCGGCTACGCAACAGAAACAACAAGCCACGTCTCAGGCGGCCGAAGCGTCACCGTCGCGAATGAGGGAATGCTTAGCGATGCGCGGCATGTTCGATCAGTTCTCACCAAACTCATCGATGAGGGCAAGGAGATTGTTTTCGTGGTACATTCATACGGCGGCCTTGTTGTCTCTAACGCGGTAGAGGGTCTAAGCGTGCAACAGCGCGCCGCGGAGGGCAAACAAGGTGGCGTTCTCATGATCATGTTCCTGTCTGCGCTAGCTCTTCCTGCGGGAAAAAGCATCATGTCACTCGGGGATGCTACTGCTCAGCCGTGGGAGTACACTGCGGTACAGTATCCCTCTTTGCCTAGACATATCGCAGAATCAACGGCTAATAGGGCGTATTCAAGGACAACTATATAGTGCCAAAGGATCCTGCTCAGAATTTCTATGGAGACGTCGAGCATTCACTCGCGGTCAAAGCCGTTAGTTCCTTAACGCCCATGTCCTCGCAAGTCCTGGTGGAGGAGTCGACCTACGAGCCCTGGAACCAAGGCTTCGAGGTTGGATACATCTTTACCGAGAACGACAAATCAATCCCCATCAGTTTACAAAAGCAGATGTTCGCTCAGTTCCCGAGTGGCTGTTTTAGTGCCAGTCTTGCTACTGGTCACTCCCCGTTCCTCAATGCTCCTGATGCTCTTTCAGACGCTATCCAAAGTGGGATTGAACACGTGTCTCAAAAGAGGCACTTGAGTTTACAACAAGTATGAGTTGTACTATTAAAGGTGTACAAGTGTCAAGTGTCAAGGTTAACGGTGGCTTTGACAGCAAGATTAGTGAATATTCTTAGGTGAAACAAATGAGATATTGCGTAACAGGTGCCTTTAGCGTGCCGTGAGAGTCTCCTGCACTTGCACTCGGTCTCTCTATCGTGATCACGTTCGCGGTCGCATTCGCGGTCGCGCTCTTTGTTCCTCTCTCGGTCCTGCTACTAGTCACGATCCCAATCTTGATGACGCTCTCAAGGTCGATCGCGATCAATCTCCTCGGGTACACGAGATTTTTTGATCTCTGGAGACTGATCTCCGGTTCTCTACCTATCGTCGAGTCCGGGTTCGAATAAGTACCTCTCAAGAGTTTTTTTCTGTACTTTGAGAGATAATTTCGCTTCTTGCTCGCGTTTCTTGATTTCCCCTTGCTTCCATATCTTATAAGCCTCCAAGGTAGGTCTTTTGGATTTTATTGGCCGAGATTTAGAGCCTGCGCTGTGTGTAAGTAGTGACAGACTTTATTGTGCCTGGAGGTCGAACTTGCCATGAGTAATAGTCTGATTGTGAGTGACGGCCTGTTCAAAGAATTTCTCAAAGATTTCCTTACGGACTTCCTCTGGTTCGACTTGGCCTGAATTTTGTACTCCTAGTGATCTCAGGCGCTGTGAGAGTAAACTCTCATCAACAACCGGATTGCCTTTGATTAGGCCGGCAAATGCGTTGCCTCCATATCCGACACCTCCCTTGTTCGACTTGTCATAATTATCTGGTTTAGAGGTAGGCTTGCGAAGGACCCGAGGCTGCGGCGACATAGGAGTAGGAGTCTTAGTATTGCCGTGTAATGCTGCATTTGGTGCATAGGACCTCTTCCCTTTTAGCTTAGATCCTAAGTAGGCAAACGAAGAAGACCTTCGCGAGTTTTCGTCCGCAGTATTATCCTTTGAAATAGTTCTATATTTTTTCGAGTCTATTAAACGAGCCATGCTCCTCTCTTGAGGAGGTAGAGTGGGTTGATTGATTGATTGATTTTGTTTAACGTTGGTGCTGACAGGTAGAGCGGGGATATCAGGATTTTTGTATTCAAGGTTAGGCGCGGTCCAAGACCAGGTGTTTAAACCCTCCGAGCTACTCTTAATATTTTCGTCGGAGACAGGAAGCGCAGGAGAGGCAGTGTGCGGTAACAGAAATAATATGCCTATATGAAAGTCTGCGTATAAGATGGCCTTTTACTGGTGCTCTGCTTGAAGAAGAGGACCCGGAACCATGAACTTATTGGAAAGGTAGATAGGCTGGCTAGGCTATGATCCAAGATATTTGGCCGTTAAATTATTATAGGAATAGCCATCGTTGAAATTCCCATTACGGCGGGCTAAGGTGTGGCTGGGTGAGGCTAGGTTACGTTAGGTTAGCTGGGGCCAAGCCACACCGGTTAAATTTGAATCAAGTACCTACCTATTGATGTGTTGGGTTGGGCATTGTGGCAGGTATTGTTGTGAAAAGAAAGTTTAACTTACATGCTAAGTGCCTATGGTTTTATATAATATGTTAAAATGGCGTAAATTTATATGTTTATTCTTTTATAATAATATATAGGTTTTTATTTTATTTTGATAATGGGAACCGACTAAAGTGAAGATTTGTTCTCCCACTATGGCTCAGAGGAGGGGAAATGGAAGACGTTGCCGAATCATTAAGTCATAGAGTCGTAAATAGGGTTATAGACATAAAAGTCATAATCCAGTGACAGTTTCGGTAACGAATTTGTCGAAAGGGGGGGGGGGAGCTCATAGTAGAGGTGATGTACGCTAGCATGTGCTTAGGTCTGCATTAGAAGAGCAAGCTAGCATCCGGAAACATGGTTTGTAAATCTCTTCATATTGTTTTACAAATAAGACAGGACGCATCATCAAGTGCGTCGAACTTTAAATCAGCACCAAAACTAAATTAAATACAAGTTCCCCCGCAAACTCCGAATCTTATGCACAAGTATAACCACCCTGAGACGCCTCGTTGGAATGGTGGGGTATATATCTACAGTTTCATGCCCGACATCTTAGCTACCCTGAGACTCTGCCTCATGCTCAGGTCAAGCATGATCTCCTCGCTACCACCGGGAATGGCATACGCGCGGACATCACGGTAGAGGCGTTCGACCTTGGCGCCTTGGCCACCGCGCGAGTAGCTGAGACCACCAAAGATCTGACTGGCCTCACGGGCGCAAAACTCGAAAGTTAATGTGCTTTGAGCCTTGAGGCCGGCGATGGCGCCACCGAGACGTAACATAGCCTCGGTCTCGCCCATCTTTTCACATTGAAAGACCAGATTCTCAAGCCAGTTATACGAGGCTTCGATCTGGCGTGCCATGTGTGCTAGCTTCATGCGGATGACGGGGTGGTCGATAAGTTTCTTGCCGAACGTCCGTCGCTTGCTCGCGTATTTGACTGACTCCTCGTAGCACACACGCGAGAATCGTAGGGACTGAATAATGATACCCACGCGTTCGTGGTTGAAGTTGGTCATGATGACTGTGTGATAGTTAGCCTGGAGCGCGTGTGAAAGATGGCAACGAATAACATACCCTTGAAACCCTGGTTCTCCTTGCCTAGCAGATTCTCTACTGGTACCTTGACATCCTCAAATGTTATGTAAGTGGTACCGCTGGACCACACACCTTGGCAGTCCATGCGCCTGGTGCTGACGCCACCCATGTCGCGCTCAATCAGCAGTAGAGAGACACCGTTCATGCCTTCGCCACCGGTCCGGACGGCAGTAGTGAAGTAGTCACACCAGATGCCATTGGTGATCCATTTCTTCTCACCATTGACAATGTAGTGCTTGCCGTCTTCCGACAGCTTGGCCTCACATGTCAGATTCGCCACGTCACTACCGGCATCAGGCTCGGTAATGGCAAGACAGATGCGCTTCTCGCCTGTCAGGATGCCTGGCAAGATGCGGTCCTTGAGGGCCTTCTTGCCGAACTTGACCAGCGGCGGTCCACCAATGCCGAAACCACCGATCATATTCCAGACGAAACCCCCGGAGCCCACTCTCGATAGCTCGTCGGTGACGATCATCTCGTGGAATAGATCCCATTTCTCAGGGGTGACCGCCTTAACTCTGTTCTTGGTGTATTCTACGGGGTAATGCACACCCAGAAGACCGGCCAAGTATCCGCGGCGGCCGGCCTCGAGGAAGATCTCACGGGGCACCTCCTTCTTCTCGTCCCATTCCGTCACAAACGGCTCGATCTCGTTCTCGACCCATTCGCGGACCTCGGCGCGCAGGGCGGCGTGAGATTCATTGTAGTAGGCGGAGTGGTACTGGAGAGGCAATTGTTAGCTACGCCCTCAATTATCGGCCACTGTGGAGAGACATGGGGGTGGCACGTACGTTCTGATACCAACTGGGGTCGGCAAAGGGGATCTGAGATCCGTACTGCTCTAGAGCCTCGGCCTCTTCTTGCTGAGAGGACTGGATAGGGGCTTTTGTGGGCTCGGGCGCGGCGTATGTGGCCGAAGGCTTCGCCTCCGCTTTGGGTTCGGACTTGGGCTCGGGCTCGGGCTTGGGTTCGGGTTTGGGCTTGGAATCCAGCGATCCGATCTGAAGAGAGGGCTTGTATTTCTTGAGGATGCCTTCATTGTGGTATTTCCAGAACTGCTTGGATGCGTCTTTGCCGGCGACCCGGGTTAAGATCTTCTTGCCACCTGCGATTGGCGATTCAAAGTTAGACCATGCTTGCGGCTATAGATATGCAATGCAAGCTGCAAGATGGTCATGCTAGTTTGATTGGCCATTACATGCCGTTACATACCTGGATGCTCGTCCTGAAACTTTGTCAAGTCGTAGACGTCTTCATCGACCACGATCCATAGCGAGTCGCCTTTGTTATGCGACGCGACGTCGGCTTTGCTGAATGTCTTGGACATGGCGAAGAAGGGGAAATGAGGGAGACAGGTGTGAGATGAAATTGGGATGGTGTCAAATTAAGTTGTTGCGTACAGAGTATGAACAGAGAGAAGATAAAAGTTAAATAGGATGAGGCGTAGGTGAAATAGTTAGGAGAAGTGCTATTATTCGGTCGGCAGCCACGTCGAAGCTCGGCTCGCATCCAGGATTTTCACATGCCGCCGCAAACAGCTCCCGCCGGTTACTTTTTACTGGCCTGGGGAGGATTCCAGCGAGTCACGAGTCGCCTATTGCTGACAGCTTAGAGCCTCCTTGAATAGGTTGGTACCCCACAGCACGCACTGTAAAACAGTACCCAAGGTGGGGGGTAAGTGTGTTATTCCCCATACCGTCCCAACAAGAAAGGAGACCGGTTCTTGGTTCCGTTCTGGGGTTTACTTCGACCGTGCAGGAAACAAGTCATTTAGCATGTGACACCCTCTAATACCGTTAGTGCCTTGCAGCAGTCGCTCAACCTGGGGAGCGTACCTTGATACCGAGCGCCGGTGATGTCAACGAGCCGCTAACCCACACTCATCAGCCAATTAGGGCGGCATAGAAGACTTACCGAGGCACGCCCCATTTTCGGCTAGTCACGGTTAGTTCTATAGTCGTAATGCATATAAGCCAGCATACAGGTGCAGTGCGGTGTCGACAGACCATATAAGTACACTCTTTTGCCATCAAATAGTTTTATATAAATGGCAACCCTTTCTGAAGTTGTACGTTTCGTACGACTATAACTCTAGCATTAACTGGCGTGAACTCAACATTTGACAATGCATCTACTGTTTAATGTAGGTGGTTAGCTCTTCGTGCACATGGAATTAGCGCCCACCATGGG
This sequence comes from Xylaria arbuscula, assembly GCA_022385695.1. NCBI lineage: Eukaryota > Fungi > Ascomycota > Sordariomycetes > Xylariales > Xylariaceae > Xylaria > Xylaria arbuscula. The sequence goes on from MU279386.1 coordinate 307,299, forward strand.
ATCAGGAGATACTGCATGCATACTACTTTGTATATAATACCGTGAGTGCTGCTCGCCATGGATATATTGACTTCACCATAAAACAAATTAAGCGCTCGACAGCGTTTCTGCATACTTAAGTAAAACATAGTAATAAGCGTGTATAAATGCATGCACGCAGCGCCTACCTAACCTTACGTCCCCCAGTCTAAATGGGTATGCGCTAATGAGAGAGAACTTGGCTCGTGGCTTAGTGAGCAACACACAGCGAATTCTGCCACGCCTTACCTTTTAGCGGTTTTGGATGCGGCCTGCATTAGCCACTAAGATGCTGGAGTGTACACTAAACTGCCATTGGGCAAAACTGGCCTAAACACTCAGCTCTAACACCCAGTTTCATCGTGATGAATAGTAGAGTTCGCAGGCGTCAAAAACCACCAAGATAAAATCAACCAGTGATATTATTAAAAAAAGAATATGGAAGCAGCTTATAACAAGTTCTATGACTTGATTATAAACAATTGATGTTGGAGGCTTCGTTCCGAAACACTTCTCACGCGAGGAGGATTCGGGTTTGATTTCAGCTGCAAGTCTTGGACGCCTAGATTGGCTTAGTTCTCACCATGAGTGAGATAGTTCATGATAACTACACCAATTAGGGGCTGAGCGGCAGACCCCTGTTTCGTACTTAGCGGGCTCCCTCATCGTTTTAGCTATTTGAAGCATCATGACTGCAGTTAAAAAAATATGGCTCGCTCATTTCACTCACTTTCGAATTTATTCACTTGTCTCCAACACGGAAACGACCTGTTAACTTCTCATCGCTTATTCTCAGCTAGATACGGACTAATAATCACAGAATGAGGCTTCTCAACGCTCATACTCGGCAAGTTGATAACTTCATATCGTCAGACGGTCCCGAGGACTTTGCAATTCTCTCTCATACATGGGGTTCCGAGGAAGTTACCTTCCAGGACTGGCAGAGCTTATCTGAGGAAGAACTCAAATTAAAAGGGGGCTATCGCAAGATTGACTACTGTTGTAATCAAGCTGTTAAAGATGGCTACGACTGGATATGGCTCGATACTTGCTGCATAGACAAGACAAGCAGCTCGGAACTTTCAGAGGCTATCAACTCCATGTTCCGCTGGTACCAGGACGCCGCTATTTGCTACGTCTATTTAGAAGATGTTCCGGACGACAGCGGTGGAGACGCTCTCCTCCCGGCATTATCGAAGAGTCGGTGGTTTACGAGAGGTTGGACTCTGCAAGAATTACTCGCCCCGGCAGATGTGGTCTTCTTCTCGGCAAATTGGGAGCATCTAACAACGAAACTAAAATCAGTCGATATACTATCTACGATCACGGGCATAGAAAAAGCATACCTCGAGGGCGACCCTCTGGAAGATGCGAGCGCGGCAAAGAAAATGTCTTGGGCGGCGAATCGGGAAACTACTCGCGTCGAAGACAATGCCTATTGTCTGCTGGGAATTTTCGACGTCAACATGCCACTAATATACGGCGAAAGTAAAAAGGCGTTTAAACGCCTGCAAGAAGAAATCCTGAAGGCCAATCCTGAAGACCACACCCTGTTCGCCTGGGGAGATCTTGTGGAAGATATCACAGACGTGCCCTATATAGTCGAGGATAACCGGCAAGCTGCAGAGATGGAGTTACCATGGGACGCAGAAAAAGTCGACCAGCCTATCTCGGGTCTACTAGCAGAGTCTCCAAGAGATTTCAAGAATTCCGGCGGCTTTATGACTTCCAACATCGCCACCAAATTCTTCAAGCACGCGCCCAAGGGAATTCTCACAATGGTACCCCAGATTCAAAACAAGAGCATCCGAATTCAACTGCCCGTCCACTTCGATGAATACCAATCGGTATGCTACTGGGACCAACCTCAGATTGCCACTTTGCGCAACACTGCAGTAGCCGTTTTACTCTGCTGCCACGAGAAAACACCCGGCCGTATGCCCGGAATCTTCCTTCGGAGCTGTAGCGAGAAAGCTTCGTTTAATCGCACCCGAGAAATCTGCTATAAGTACACTATACTCCCAACATCCATGAAGCCGCTCGTCTTCAAGTATCGTAAGATGCTCAACATTGGGCCAGCACGACCATTACGTATCGAATCCGGCGATGTAATGCTTCGGCGGTATATCTGGGATAATAATACCGAGGCCTTGGGGTGGCGAACTGTAACCGGGAACCAGCACATTCCTGAGGGCCTCATAAAGATGCGCGGGGTGAAGAACGGAACGATCTGCGTCTTGTATAATCGCAACTGCCAGGTGTCGTGTCGACACGCCTTCGGTATCAGGCTCGAGCGGATCGAGATCAATGACCAAGACATGGCAGGTTTAACTGTATCTTTAGTCCCGATGGATGACGGGCCTGGAGAGGACGCGAAATATGAGCCTCTAGAGCCAAAGTTCGATATCACGTGGAACACTCGCGCCCAGTGTATGCGCTGCGATGTGCCTGCCGAGTTCAAAAAGATCATCAGTCTGCCATCGGGCACTGCGACCATCGATATCCTACCATTTCCAGTCGTTAGAGTCAAAGCAGAACGAATCCCGTTCCACCCTAAGGGTAACGATACTGGTGATGCCTTTATCGACGTCTTGGACGTTGTGGTAGACGAAAGGATGTCGCCTCACTACCACGTAGGATCTGGGGAGAGTCACGACAAGAGTCACTAGAAGACATCCATCAATGATGGATATGGACGCTTCCGACTTGTTCAAGCAGCAGCACGAAGACAATTCATATACTACGAATCATTCAAGTGTAGCTACACTATGAGTACTACTCTTATTTATCCCGTGCTTAGCTTTCGGCTATTCGCCGATCAATACTTCTTTGGCATTTTAGTACAAGTGAGTGTCTTTCCCGCGCACAGCAGTTCCATGCTAATAACCTGAAGAGGCTATCTAGACATCTGACGCTATATTACATTCTAGAAGCATTTGAATTGGGACCTGACATTTCATACAAGCACTTCATTAAAATTGGCATACCGTAACCTTGTTGTGATTCTAGCCGCAATCTAACGCTGATACGTATCGTCTGTCGACCATATGACTTATATACGTAGATAAGCAGGTACGATCTATGACAAACCGACATCCCCGTTCTCTGCCAAGGATCCGACCTGACACTGGGCGAAGATGAAATCATTAATTAATGTGTTATAAACGGATCACTATAGAGAAGGCGATTCCCTGGGTAGCGGTCCCTTAGAAACCCGTCTTATAGATCACACTGCGAATTTAGCCTGATGACGAGAGCCGAGTACAGAGTCGGAAGCAATATAACGTACATCAAGATCGGCCTCTAACATGCGGTGTTCCGTATCAAGGCTGCCGATATTAATCTTTTCTAATGGCATTCGTGTGATATGACGTGAGAGGTAGCATCCGTGCCTTGGACATTCGACCCGGACTGAAACGTCATGGTGATAGAAGATGCGCTCGTCCGGCGATATCGTGTTATTCTCCGTCGCTAATCATCCCCTGTTTACTCGAACCACTTCAACATGAGGCAATTTGAGCTGATAAAGCCTGGCGATCTTCTCATCAAGTCAACTAGTCGCAGCCCGCAGCCCGCAGCCCAGCGTCTGCAACCTTCAGGTTGGTGATAAGCGCAAAAAGTAGATCACAGAAAAAATGCAGCGATACACTATGTCTGTGCTTCCGCTGGTACTGTGGCTGTGGACATCAGTGGTCTTGGGTATCCCAAACTGTCCTTTCCCAGGACCAGCGTTCCCCAAGCCAACCAATCTGGCCGCATCACCCACGGTACAAGCAGCATTGAGCAACCTGACAGCAACGTTCAAGACATACGACTCTACGCCGGCGAAGAATCCAAACGGCACGTCGTGGTCTCTCCAGGTATTCTCCTCCTCGACCGATGCGCCGCTATGGGAACATTACCACACGGCGAACAATCTCGGCAACTTCGCCGTCGGTCCCGACACGATCTACCGACTCGGAAGCCTGACTAAGATCTTCACCATGTTGACATTCCTTGCGGAGGCGGGCGATTCGCGATGGAATGATCCGGTCACAAATTATATACCTGAGCTACAGCTTCTTGCTGCTAGGGCGCGAACTGATCTCGTCATGAATGTAGATTGGAGTACCATCACGCTTGGTGCTCTGGCGAGCCATACGGCTGGTATTATGAGAGACTGTACTTGATCCATGCGGACTTATTTGAGGAGGCGAGGTTACTGATTGCGTGGTAGATGCTCTCGAAGGCGAGTTAACACAGGAGCATAATCAGACTGTGCTCATGAACCAGGTCAGTATGCCAACATCTTCCTCCCTCAATCTCATAATCTCTCTTTAAAAAATTTCGAAGCGGGATGTGCTGGTTGTAACTTGCCTAACCCCAGAGCCCATTTGTATCATTTACCGCAGCCGCAAATCACTAACTAGAACCCAGGGGTTTCCCGCTGCACCCCTGAGCCACGTCCCTATGTGCGGTGAAGCGATACTTTGCAATCGAGCCGGTGCGCGCTCATCCAGCCTCTCTAGCTATCTCAATAAAACACTGACTAAACATAACTCTGCCAGAGATCTTCGCGGGCCTAGCCCTGATCCCCCCATCATTCGCATCGTCGCACACCCCCGCGTACTCGAACCTAGCCTACCAACTCCTAGCCTACGCTCTCGAAGCCATCACGATGAAAAACTTCGCGCAGATGCTCGAGACGGACGTCTTGCTGCGCCTCGGGCTCAACCACACGTATTACCTGACCGCGCCGCCGGCCAAGCTCGGCGTCATACCGCCGGGGAACGAAATCGGATGGAACTTTAGTTTGGGGGAATCCAGCCCGTAAGATACCCCTCATGAGTCTCTTCACTCATATCATTGCCCACTGTAATCTTTACTTACGAGATAATTGCATCCATACAGAACGGGAAACATGTACTCTTCAATCTCAGACATCTCATCTCTCGGCCGCGCCATCTTCCGCAACACAGTGCTAAGCGCAGCACAAACGCGTCGCTGGCTCAAGCCCGCCTCGACGACAGCGGACCTAGTCGAAGGGACCTCGTACCCCTGGGGCTACCGACGGATCCGGCTAGGCGCAGTAGGCAGCGGGTTAGCGAACCGCATCGTGGACTCGTACAACAAAGCCGGCAGCATCAACCAGTACGCCTCACTGCTGATCCTACTGCCGGACTACGAGGTCGGCTTCGACGCGCTGCTGGCAGGGGGCTGGCCGGGTAATGCCAACTGGGACATGGCAGACACGATCGGCCCCATTTTACTTCCCGCGCTCGAGGCCGCGGCGCGCGAGGAGGCGGATGCGGTCTACGCCGGCACGTATAGTGCGGGCGGAGGGGTCAATAGCTCCATCACGCTTTCCACAGACCCCGAGAAGCCTGGTATAGGCGTCGATCGGTGGGTGTCCAATGGCAAGGATATGATCAACGTCGCGGTGCGGTATACGCTGGGGAATATTATCAATGGACCCAGCATTCGGCTCTTCCCCACTGGTCTCGAGAGTACTACTACTGGTAGTGCTACGGCGGGTAAGAAGGTGGCTTTCAAAGCCATGATTGAGAACTTGAATAATCCGGATCATAGCGAGAGTATGTTCTCCACGAATTGCGGGACGTGGGTTAGCCAGACGGTTGCTGTGTATGCGGATTATCCGCTTGATCAGTTCGTGTTTACTCTTGGGGCTGATGGCACGGCGGAGAGTGTGTTACCTTTGGCTTTGCGGGCGTCGCTTACGAAGGAGAGTTAATTGAGGGGGGGGGTTGGGGAGATGGTGTGTATGGGTTGCGAATAGAAGTTACGAGTATTTGATTTGAAAAGGAAGTTAATGGGTTGAGACCTTGATGTCATTGATCATAGCGTAGAAAGTCGACTTACTTACGGCTGTAATTCCTAGCCAAACTGAGGATCTATTCATTCCCGAAGCAACTCAAGGCTCGGCTAATAGGCTGCATGATCTACCTATACTCCCACAGCATGCCACTTTATCCATCCAGCGCCCTACACAAGCGGGAAAACATCGCTATACCACCCTCCATCCCAAACAAGATCCTTCGTGCGCTATACTATCTTCGCCGAATCAATAACAAGGGGGTTCGTGCTAACAACAGGAACCACGTGAAAAGGCACAGCAGATCGACCTAAGTTGAGTTACCGGTTAGATAATGGGGTAGAAAATCAGTATGATTACACACTCACAGTCTAGTGGTCTGGCTCCTCCACTTCTAGTGGTTCTGAGAGCTCCCCATCAATCTCATTCGCAGTGTCATCTCGCGTCTCCTCCACATGTTGCGTCTCTTCAGCAGGTTGGCCTTCATCAGTAGCCACAAGCTTATGAGGATCAGTATTATCCAAACCACAGACCCAACACATTCTCGTCTCATCGAAAGTTTCGCACTTCAGCCTCTCGCTGCGGCAGTCATACCACGTCTGTGGGATTCCCCAGCCCCTGTCATAGAGTTTATAAATCTCATGCTGCAGAACATAATAGTGCTTAGTAACAACCACACCCTCGCGCCAGCGTGGAACAGTTCCTTCGGGGGCTTCCATGCACCCAATATAATCCAAGCACCGAAGGTGGTTTATGCATTCAAGATTATCCAAGCAATCAAGATAACTATGCAAATCCTCATCATGCTCATAGGCGGTGTACCAATCATAACCGCAGTCGTCATATTCACAGTCGGAGTCTTCGCGCATCCACATGTCTTCCTCTTCATATTCCCATGGAGGCAATTCTTCGTAGTTGGCGTGGGATTCATCTTCCTGGAACTCAGGCTCAACGAGATCTTCTTCCGTATCCTGCTCGGCGGCACCGGATCCGTTTTCGTCGGAAACATGCTCCAGCGTCATCTGTCTGAGAAACGGTGTGATTTGCTCGTCGGGGGCTTCTTGTGATTGCTCTCTGTCGTCGTTCTATGAACAATTAGTGAAGTCCTGAATAAACAACGTTCGCGTGTGTGTGTGTTCGTAGGAGAATGTGTGTATGAAAGAATGAATAAGAGAGAGATTACCTTCATCGGAGAGTTGAGAAGAAGAAATAAATTCCGGGACGGAAAATGAGTAGCAATCTCCTGAGAGGAAGAACTCTCCGTCGCGGGTCTGGTGGGACGATAAGAATGCCGGATTGGAACCTCAGAAGTAAGCTCATGAGAAAGGCGCTCCTCAACTGCCGCGTCGTCGGCGACCTTGTTAATGGGGGTCCACATGATCTTGGCTGCGGATGATGGTAGAGACGGGTGTTGGTTTGTGAGACGATTCTCGTGAAGGCTCGAGTTGGTGTTGAGGCTTAGGCTTGAGAGTTGAGAGTTGAGAGTTGAGAGTTGAGAGTTGAGAGTTGAGAGTTAGGAATCGGGAGCTGGAACCTCAGTATTTATGTTCCGATGTCCCAACGTGCAGAGTAAGTGTTGCTGGGTAGTGGACGGTGGGCACAAAGCCAGGTATACCGGACAACCGCGCGACTGAATCTTCCAGAATGAAGTCTTCCCGGTCAACGCGGGAAATGGTTGCCATGGTCTCTTGAAGATAAGTAACCTGGGTGGTCTTGGGTTAGTACAATCTCGCAGCAAGAGAAGTGAAGAGGTTCGTGACCTACCTTGTCATAGGGTTACCGTTGTCCAGGTGCTATGTACAATGGTTATCAAGAACAGTCCAGAACCAGTGTACATCTCGTTAAATGCCTAGGTAGACCCAGGGGTATCAAGGGAAACATTCTTAGAACCTCATGTCAGTCTTGCGTGGTATCTCGTACTGAGAATGCTCAGGGACAAGTACCATAATCGCTTACATGATTTAGCAGTGCATCTTAGGAAAATGAATGACAATATAACAAGGCCAATAGTGCAAGTCCAAAGAATATACTGGTTAGGTATGGACCACAATTCTTTTTTAATAGAGTGGTAAATGCTCTTACACCTCATCAAAACGCCGGCTCTATGCTTAACTATGCTAATAACCGGCCCCAATTTTCCCTCTTGCCACAACCGGTTTAATATCGTCACCATCAATATGACATAAAACAATACCACGGCAACCTCATCACTCATCCTTGTCCTCCGGGACACCCCATACTTACTGCTGCTTCGGTGCCAGTCCTAGTTGAGCGGCAGCGTGTCCCGATGGGGTAGCAGAACTAGCTGCTATCTTGACACTCTCGAAGACACCACTTAGCTTATGGCCGATCTCGTCAAGAATCTGCGGTCGGTTTTCATGAGCCTTAGCATCCCTTCCATCCTGTTCCTCGGCGTTAACTCTAACCAACTCAGTGACGAAGCTCTGACCCCACCAGGCCGAGGTGTATTTAAAGACGTATCGTTCCAGCTTGCGGAAATTAGCTTCCCGCAGCTCGGGAGACATGGTGACAGCATCGTGTATCGCACTCGCAAGCTCCTCGGTATTCCAGGGGTTGACAATTAGACTCCCGTTCAGTGACTGTGCTGCGCCTGTGAACTCGGACAGAATCATGACGCCATGCCGCTGGCGCTGCGTCGCAATGTATTCGTATGAGACGAGGTTCATGCCATCTCGGGTTGAGCTCACTAGACAGACGTCGGATACTGCGTACAACGCGCAGAGCTCGTCAAAGGCGACGCTCTGATGGAGGAAATGGATAGGCATGAATTCAACTGTTCCAAATCGGCCATTGATCCTACCCACTAGTTCATTGACCACAGCTCGGAGATTTTGATATTCCTCCACATCTTGCCGCGAAGGCACGGCAACCTGCACCAGCACAATCTTTCCGATCCATTCAGGATGCTCCGTCAGAAACACCTCGAGCGCATGCAGCTTTTGCGGCACGCCTTTGATGTAGTCGAGTCTGTCTACACCGACAATGAGCTTCACGCCCTCGAACTTGCGCTCCAGGGCAGCTATGCGCTCCTGTACCTTTGGCTTTTTCAGGCCTTCGACAAATTTTTCAGGATCTATACCGATAGGAAAAGCGGCAACGGTGACGAATTTACCATCGTATTGGACACCATTCGGGGTCGTATGAGTGTCCAGTATTCGGGAACAGGCACTGAGGAAATGTCGGGCATAATCGTAGGTGTGGAAGCCGACGAGGTCACATTGTAGGAGACCCTTCAGAAGAGCTTCTCGCACCGGCAAGATACGATAGACTTCACTGCTGGGGAAGGGGGTATGGAGGAAGAACCCGATCTTGACATTTTTCTTGTCGCCAAGGCGCTTCCGTAACATGGCGGGCAGCAGCATCAGATGGTAGTCGTGAACCCAGATGATGTCACCATCGCGCACATCCTTGCACACGGCCTCGGCGAATAGCCGGTTCACTTCCTTGTAGGCGGTCCAGGCGCTCTCGTTGAAGGTGATTTCACCGGGGTGGTAGTGGAACAGGGGCCACAGGATCGAGTCTGTTAGGAAAAGGCTCAAGGCTCAAGGGTCAGTAACTTGCAAGTCTGTCACAGGGGGGTGAGCCGGCGTGACATACTGCTGAAGCCGTTGTAGTGCCGGTCGGCGAGCTCGTCGTCTACAAAGATGGGGTGGGCGCCGTAGTCATCCTTCAACTGCTTGCTGACGGTGGGCACCTCGGCCTCAGGAACCTCCATGCCAGGCCAACCATACCACTGGAAGCTCGTCGTCTTGCTCAGGCCGCTCAGGCCGGCCACAAGACCACCTGAGGACATAGAGAACTCGTATTTGCCCTCATCTTTTCGTTTTATCGTGATGGGGAGCCGGTTGGATATGAGGAGGAGTCGGCGATCGCCCGTGGGAGGTGCTTCGTTTTCAGACATATTGTCGGCTACCGGGCTATGCTGCCACAACCTTCTGGAGTATGCCCTCAATGAGCCCAAGGGGCTGTGTCTGACTTCGGTGGAGACTGCGTATACACAGTTGTTGTTACAGTCTATGGAAGATGGGATTCGAGCACGATGGTAGCTGCAACACGCGAGATGCGGGATCGGACCGGGTCGGTTCGGGTCTCGGTTGCAGATGTAGGAGGGTCTAGTAAGCAGTAATGCGTACGGCGAGGCGTTTGAAGACGGTCTTGACGATGTCTTCGCAGTCTTCTTGGCGGATGGAATCAATAAGTGGATTTGTTATGTGAAGAGGAGGGGCAGCCAAATACCTAAAAACCGGTGCCTGTCGGGAGAGCTTGGATGAGGTGGATGAAAACGAGAGGGGGGAACGAGGAAGCAGGTAGACAAGCGGTTCTTGTCGCTACGGCGCAGTCGATTAAATACTTAGGCAGTCACCCTCTAGTCTATGTCTGATTTAAACAGGAAAAAATCACAGAAGGGCACCACAGGCGGGCCAATTGGCTTTTATGGAGGAGTAAAAGCTGAGGCACGGTATCATTTCACATCATATTGCAGCGCACCTCGAAGAAGAGCTTGTGTCAACGACGTAATAACCGGTGGGGCTCTCTCCGTTTCAGAGCCTGTGAAGGGCTTAGTGGGTTTCGGTACATACCGCTAAGCCTACTACAGTATTTAAATAGATAGAAATACCGGTACCTAAAAGCACCCAGGCACCGCCCAGGCACCACTAGATAAATATGGCGCACACACCGTTGTACAGCATCCAGGTACGCTACTTATGGCAAGGTACCTTATTCCCCCGTACTTCTGCCCGTACTGCCCCCGCATCACGACAGCGCCTCTTACCATGAACAATAGACCCAAGTTATCACCTGCAGCAACGTACATACTCGTACATTTCCAATGTTCCGAATAACTGCATGGAGTATTGATTTATCTAAAACTTGAGATTTCTTCGCTATTTATTGCCATCCGGAATCCCCCAATACTTGCACGACGATACAGAGGTTTTGTGTATCCCTTACTTTGTTATGGTTTTCTAGATCGAATGCCAAGCCCAGACATGACGTGACTGTGCAACGGTTTTTATCTCATCGATTCGTCCTATCGTCCACAAACAAGCTTGGTACGACTGCTGGTACGACTAAGCACTTGATTGCTCAAACATTTCGCTAAATATTAATCATGGCAACAACATGACCTCCAACAGTGCCAGTGCAAAACCAATGCGGCCCAGCTTGTTCCACCTACCTGTATGATTATCCCGGGTCGAATTGCTTATCATCCTGTCAAATGGCCGTGGCGTCTAGGATCCCGCCAACCAATCACCGTGAGAGGTTGGGCCAGCAGTTTACCGGATCCAGCCATGTCCCACGTGGGTTCCGGACCAAAACGTCCTGCTTTTCCTATACGTCCTCCAGGGTGAGGAATGTTAGCTTGGGTATTCATATTGAGACTCATTCGTGTGTACCGGAAACTGATCCAGTCCGATCCAATATGCACAGCTTCCCGTTATCTGCGAGGATAATCACGGCACAGACGGGGCGAATGGTTCGTTAAGACTGGATAGTCTGGAGGGTTTCCTCCGCCATGTAGGACTCATTCAACACGGCATTGGAGAAATTTATTAAACAGAACCGCCGCCAGCGCCGCTCCGGAATTCTTCATCAGCGTTTGATATGTACCATATCAATTGGTCAGGCCGGAACCAGTTCGTCTTCTTGCCGCCATACCATAGACATGTGGGTTAGGGACACCATGTCAGGGCGCTTTATCAGCTTTTTAATCGACAGTGTACCCAATGCACAAACAGATATGCATCATCAAGTCGTACAAAGGTGGCAACTAGGGTACGCGTCTGGATCATCCGTACTCGTGTTCGATTCACTGGGCAGAGACTGCGACACGAAATAAAAAACAGCGATATGCAATCGGGTCGAATGATATATACAAAGACCGGAATAACTACACGACATAATGAACTTGCTTCGATGATGATGAGTAATGAAGAGCGCTCGAAAAAAAAATCCCGCCTCCCTGGCGCCCGGGGGTATATAACCAATCATTTCCAATTGTCTCTCCCAACAACTCTTGCTCTCTCCACCTTCATGCGCTCTCGTAGTTGCTGTCTTCTCGTATGATGACGATGGCCTTTCTTCTAATGCACCATGCTTTCTATCGTCATCCATGAATGCTGACCGTTTTTTTAGAAATGAAATAAAAAGCCTTGGTTTGTGGTGCCTCCCAACTATTCTGGTATGGGTAAAACTGCGGCATAAAGTGCTGGGCACGGTCCTGGTATAGTTCGTCCCAAGCCTCCGATAAATGTCGGATGGGGTAACTATGAATTAACCGTATGAACGAAGGCAAGAATTCGATAAAATAAAACAGGTGAAGTGACGAAGAAAAGAATAAGGACAGACAAAAAAAAAGAAAAAAGAAGCGATGTGGCTTGTGACGAAATGACCGCCAGATCATTGTGTGATGCGATAGATGGTTGATGCAATGTTTTCTCTTAAATATACAGATGAAGTCGGTTTCGTCCTCTTGACGATGGCCGTCTCTTCATATTGGCTATATGCCGGGAGTTGCTGGTTTAATAGTCGTATCGGTAGCAGAAGGTGCCGCCGAGTGTGTTCAAGGCTTGGCCGACAGTGATGTCCGGGCGGAGACCACTAGAACTAAGCTTGGTGTCTAGCGTGATCGGGGTGCAGGGGTTCGCCTTGTCGGCGCACCCGTTGATAGTTGTGCGTCGCGATGGGTTGGCGTTCTGCCAGATGCGGAACACGTGGTCGACGAACAGGTGGTGCATGAAGAAGATGGGATCTCCGACTGATGCGGACACTTCTGCCATGACGGCGCCGATGCCGTTGTGGCCGTAACCGTGGGGGCTGGAGGAAGCGTTAGCAGGGCGGATATGGCAGGGGGCGAGACTAGAAGGATCGGATGGATGACAGGACGTACCCAAGCTCGAAACAGTCTCGGAAGTCGTCATACGAGCCCATCGACAAGCAGTTGTTCGTGAAATCCTGGTTGCACTGAGCGGTTTGGGATTCGTCGACGGCTCGGGAGAGGCAGTGATCGGTGTTACCCGTGCCAGGACCGACGTGCAGGATGTTGCCGGAAAATTCCTAGACAAAGGTGAGCAATTAGAACAGGTTCATGAGAGGTGGTAACACGGCCACTGGGATACGTACACCCGACTCGATGCAGGTTCCCTGACCGTCCGAGGTCTTCGCAGGGAGATGGCCAAACCAGGCATCGGTGAAGACATCAGACTGGGCAAACGCGCCGGCGTGCTTGGTCTCGTCCCACCAGGGCATCGCACGGTCAAAGCCACACTCGTCACGGAGCAGCTGTTCGAACACCCAGACGAAGTAACGGTGCCACACGAGGAAAGCGGCCGTCTGGTGGATGTTGTTGGTCATGTCGCGGTGCACCGACACGAGATCTTCATATCGGTTCTGCGCGCCCGTGTACTGGCTGCCAGCTGACGGCTTTTTCTTAAGACATTCGATAGCTTGCACGAAGGCTGTTCGGTCAGCTGAGCTGTAGCTGCTCCATTCGAAACGGACGTTAGGGTTGCTGGGGTTGCAGGTGCCGGCTGCAGCGGCGGCATCATCACCACCATCCGAGGATTTCTTGGACCCCTCGGCGGACGCATAGTTGCCCGAGTTCTCCTTGCTACTGCTCGGGGACGTTGTGGGCTTAGCCACTGCCGTCGTGGATTGGCTAGGGGGCGTTTCTTTCGGGGGGTTAGCAGAAGTTGGGGATTCGGTGGCCGTGGCCTGAGCAGTGTTGCCTTCCGTGTCATCACCCGTGCTGTCTCCCGCATTACCCTCAGCATTGTCTCCAGTGGTATCCTCTCCACCACTCGAGGATTCCTCTGTGGGCTGGTCTGTATCCTGGCTCGGGAAGCCGAAGAGATCTCCCCAACTGTAGAGTGAGTATTTAGCGCTGTTTGCGCCACCATGACGAAAACTCTTGATGTCCTTTTTAACTTCGCTCTCGAACTCCTCGAAATCCTTCTTGACGTTGACTTTGTACTTTGCAGAGTTGGCTTTCCCCTTCTCGTGGAAGTGCTCTAAGTTGTCAAAGTGAAGCTCGAGCCTGTCCTCCACGTTCTCAAGCATGGCCATCGGGCGGTCCAGCCACTTTCCAAACTCATCCATCGGCCCGTCATTGAACATGCCCTGGCTGAAGAACTCCTTGATGGAATCATTAGCCTTGTCAGCGAAGACCTGGGGGTCCACAGTTGGGAAATTCTTGAAGCTGGATATGTCGACATGCTGAACGCGCTTCTGCACTTGTGAGTTGGGCACGGCCAAGGCAGACACCGTGATAGCGCCACAGAGGGCTTGCGATGTAATCGAGTATCGCATGGTGACAGAAGCCAACCAACAGTCCTTTGGGAGAAGGGGTTGAAGAAAAGGACCGTCGAATATTAGGATTAATTACTTTTTGATTAATGAAAGACTCTTCGAAAAAGGAAGAGTTGCGCAAGCGAGCGCAGTATATATTACATATAGATAAACATCGTGGTCAGGAACAGGAGTGCGAGTAGTCGGAGACCTCCTTTAATATGCCGTGGGCTAGCTGTTCGTCGATCGTCATTTTCACTGCGGTCACTTACTGCACGTAGGAGAGCGGCTGCCAGGTGGTTTCTGAGTCGTTGTGGGTTTGCTGTTCAATCCAGGCAGATCTGCAGCATTCCCACACCCCAAGCCCGCAAGCCTGAGAGTTGAACCAGGGTCGCACCAAGGGGTCTGGTATGGCTTGTCTGACATTGCCCGCCACACGCCCGTGGACGACCTCCCACTACGGGCTTAGGGCCGGTGGTTTCATCCTTCACGCGCCGCTTTGCGCAGCTCCTTGATGATGGGTCTAATAATATTTCTACAAGAGCACCTACCTATACCAATTAGCATCACATCATGAATTCACTCACCTTCTATTAAGGTTCTTTCATCTTTCAACTTCGCAAAATCCCATATCCTGAATTAGACTGCAGCAGGCCAATAATAGCAAACGGGGACTAGGGGGCGTTCATGATGCATGTGAATGAGTTCATCGCGAGGCTGGTGCCGTAAACTCCGTCTTCCAAGCATCACCGTCACTCTCAACGTCACTTCAGGCGTCATCTCACATGGTGAACCGTCTTGATCACTGTTGACGAGAACATTTTCACCTGGAGTTAGCCTAGCGCTCGATGATCCCATCGTCATATCTGCCGGCAAATGGTACTGTACCTGCCTACCGTATTAGTGTGTAGACGTGCAGAAGAGGTGCGGGATCTTCTTCACGCATTGGGCCTGCAATGTCGCGTTGCTCAATTGGAATCGCAGGAGACTGGCATGTAATCTACAAATGTGCATACAGCAAAGCTTTACCTGCCTTTTGTGTAGAGGACGCTATGCCTATGGAGTAGGCATGTGTATGTGATTCTGCCCTTGGCATGGAGGCGGACCCCTGTCGGTGCGGGGTTGCCGACCCTCCATGATTGAAGCGGTACAGTTCATCGTGAGGGTAAGCCTGAAAGGAGCTGTCGCGACATCGCGACATGACGTTCGTTCCACTTTGTCTAGCTTCAGCCTGATATTTTTCAAAAAAAGGTTTCCCAGGCAATGAAGATATGGCTTCGCTTAAGCAGGTAAATAAAGATGTTCCTTGGCTTGAGATTATTTTTCATCAATGCCATCTCTATCTCATGAACACCTAAACTTGAGACTGGGTGAGACACAACTACCAAATTCTTGGTAATGAGCTCTTCAGCCAGGTATTACAGTCACAGATCTTCGTCTGACCTCGCTGCCTAACTTTACGCTGTGCGATCCCAGTCGCTTTGATCTGCGAACACGAGGTGCGATGCGCTTTTGATGTGGTATGACGTTTCGCGACAGATTTGTAGACGCTATGGTCTCGGTGAGTCGGAGAGCCAGTATATGATACTTTGGGCTTAAAACTCCTCTCGGTGTGGCATTCGAACTATGTTCGCACAAGTTCAAGGTGCTGACTGTCAGACGGCGATCGCACGACAGAAGGCAGCAAGTGATCTTCAGCGCATCTTCGGTTATCGCTTCTTGCGTCACTGAGCATTGGCTATTATAGCATCAGATCGTAGCACGCAGGGAAAGCCTTTCTTTTAATGGAAATCATCATGATTTCATCTGCAGAAACAGTCACGCCTCCATTCCACCGCTCTTTGATTCTGGGTTCTGGAACGCGAGAGGCGTTACAGATCACGATGGCCGGCCAACCCTATCATTCACGTTGGAACTTTCACTGTAGTGTCGTCGGATTACACATTAATATTAACAAATGAGCCGACAGATTTCGAGCTTGTCGCTAAACAAATGTGTAAGCTTGCGCATGGTATGCCCTAGCGTTAGAAGACATGCGTGCAGCTAAAGTCAAGTTTTAGGTTTAGGTCTCAGATCTCAGGTACCATAAGTCATCACGAGCTCAGTACATCACCTACATGTAATAATAAAGCTTTGCAGAAAGACTTGTCTGGAAGGCCATGCAGATAGTGTTCGTAAATAGAAGCGACTGACATAACCAATCGCGCGGGTTAGTGCGTCACCACCACAAGAGAGCCGAGGCGGCTTGAAAAAAAGTAGGTACCGCAAAATCTCTATACCACTTATATTATCAAAATAACTACCGAAACAACTACTAAAACAACAAATTAGCTTTTATTTTTAAAGTTATTTTTATAGCTATTTTTTTATATAGCTATGCTGTTTATATTACTAAAGGTTTAAATAGCATTAAAAACTAAGTTAATTAAGTAGTTATTTTGATAGTATAGGTAGTATAGAGATTTTGCGGTACCTACTTTTTTTCAGACCGCCTCGAGAGCTCTCGGAGTGAGTGGGCAGCAATCCTCACAGCATTAGCGGTCGATCCGCTACTAATCGGGATACTAGATCTCGTGGCCAGAGCCCTTTCGGGTGCCTTAAATGCTATCAATTGCCGCTGTCGTCGCTTCGCTTAAGCACAACGCCGACCACATGGCGGCTGCAATCCGGAAGAAGCGCGGTTTTCACTTAAGCTTATTCAGACGCTGTGCTGAATGCATAGTGCTGAACGCATAATTAAATTAGCAATTCTTCGTCTCACGCCGTCTAGCTCGGAGGACAGGAATTCTTCTCTGGCATTGGCTTGGTTCCATTGTGACGGAGGAATGATGAAAGTGTCCGAAACTTTGGCATGACCGTAGCTAAGACACGTATGTATCGTGGCTAGCAGGAAGAATGTAGCAAACAATGCACAATGAATAACGAGTCCCCGCGACTCTAAAATTGTTCTCCGACTGTTATGTATAACGCGGTCGCTTTGGTGATAAGTGGCTTAACTTTTCGTTTTTGCATTCATTGATCGCGCCTAGCAGAAGGGGAACCTAGATGTGCCGTTCACATCTTCCCTAACACCTAGTATTCTCCAACACCCCTGCAGCAAGCAAAATATCAGCTCGCCTAAAAATATACTAGGCTAGGGAATCATGCTAACCTAGCTGCCTGTCGAATGCCGCGATTGGCTCTAGTTTGCGTAGAGCGCTACAACTGCGACACAACTAGACGCAAACAGCTACCCCTTCTACCAGCTGGTAAAAAAAATGGCGAAAACTTTCTTACACGTTCTCTACATGAAATTGCTCGACGTAAGGGTTCTGCTCGGCCGATATTGGTGTGAATTCTGGCACCAACCATCTGGCTCAAACGTGCTCTCCTACAAACGAGCTGGAATTTCTAAAATCGTCAGAAGTGCCGACGATAGCCTCAGGGATTGAATCAGTCCCCAATACTACCTAGGTAGGTTCGAATGAGCTGCAGAGTACTATGTATGCCTGAATGTGGAAGGATTGCGCCTAACACAACATAGGGCTGTAGCGCAAGTTCTCTCCCTGAGTCATAATGATTGTATCAGCTTAACTAGGTAGCTGCAAGCGGTTCTGCCCGAGCCACGGGGGAAATGAGCCTCAGCAAGCGCTATGCCGGCATCGTCGAGCTGAGAGAAGATGCTTAAGGGACGGGAGATCGGGGCGCGAGTTGCTTAGTATTATCCCTCTTTCATCCAAGTCGAGTCGTCAGCACCAATTGGAGCCAAGACGACTGCCCGTCATCGCCCGTGTTAGCATCGCCGTAGGACCTATTCAGGTTACTCAGCGGGGCCGTCTCTCTCATCTTGGGCTCCCTTGCACGAGTTTAGAGGCCACATGCTCACTCCACAATTCGCGCGCGGTGCCAGGTCGGAGGTGTATTGACCGGTGCGACTCGAGTGCCCCGGCCGGTCGGTATTCGTTGCCCGTCTAGGGCGAGTCTCAAGCTAAAGAAAGTTGACACCAAGAGGCAGTCTCGAGTCATATAAGAACCATCAGGTAACTCATCTCGAGCGACCTATATTCAGTATTGTTTTCCATGACCAAACATTGTAACACATATTATTTCTCATCAAACCTATTACCTACAATAATCACTAAGAAATAGCCCATTCAACTCTTTTCAATTATTCTTATGATGACGAAGCAAGTCGATATCCTCATCGTCGGTGCCGGTCCCACGGGAATGACATTGGCTCTTGAGCTAGCCGCCCAAGGGGTCTCTTTTCGCATCATCGACAAGGCCACAGAGCGATCGCCGTACAGTAAAGCCCTCGTTGTGCAACCCAGAACCCTTGAGCTTTTCAGCCGACATGGCCTCGACAATCTTGAAGAACTCGTGAGAGTAGGCAAAAGCGCATCGGCAGCATCCATGTGCGTCGCAGGCAAGAAAATAACAACAATCAACACCCAAGATGTCCCGCTTACAGGGACCAAGTTTCCCACTACCATGACCATAACTCAAAACGAAACGGAGCATTGGCTTGATGGGATGCTAGTTAAACACGGAGTTCAGGTTGAAATGGGGGTTGGAACCAAGAGCATCATCCAAGACGCCGACGGTGTTAGTGTCACGGTAACCAAGGATGGTGCCGAGGAGGAAATCCGTGCGAAGTACGTGGTTGGCGCCGATGGTGCACACAGCGCAGTGCGCCATGCTTCCAGTCTCACATTTGATGGCGACGCCTACCCCCAAGAATTCATCTGCGCCGATACCTTTTTGGATTCCAAGTTTCCCAGCGGCCAGGCTTATATGTGCCTGGGATATGGTGCAATGGTTGTGCTGCCGCTAAATGACGGGAGAGTTCGGCTTGTTGTGTCTCGTCCTGGGCAGGATACCTCACGCGATCCGACGCTGGAAGATATCGAAGAATTCTTGCAGGAAATCTTCCCGGGCGGTGGCAAACTGCACGACGCGACATGGGTCACTAGATTCCGGCTTCATCACCGAGGTGTCAACAAATACCGAGACGGAAGACTCTTCGTAGCAGGAGACGCGGCGCACATCCACTCCCCTGCAGGAGGCCAAGGTATGAATACCGGCATCCAAGATTCAATCAATTTAGGATGGAAAATAGGCGCAGTTCTCCGCGGTGAAAAGCCCGACTCTTTTCTCGACACCTATAACACTGAGCGTCATCGTGTTGGACAGTACCTCCTCAAGAGCACAGACCAAGCATTCACATATGTCACGTCGACGAATCCCGTCTTCCTTTTCCTGCGCAACCTGATCCTTCCTTGGGTTATACCTATCGTCACAAGCTTCAAATCACGGATACTGAGACAATTCGAGTTCATATCGCAGCTCCGCATCCGATACCGCCACAGTAACATCGTCGGCACGGCCACCGGTTTCAACGGCCCCATTAAAGGAGGTGATCGGGCACGCGACGGCAAAATCAGGGGCCCAGACGGCGAGTTATGGATGCTCGATCTACTCGACCCTACCAACCACCACCTTGTACTCTTTTCAGGATCAGGTTCAAACAAGGCTAGCGAGGGCGACTTGAACCGTGCCGAGACCAGCTTCCTTGGCGAGACCAAGACCGCTGTTAAGGTTCACACGATATTCAGTGAACAGCAGAACGCTCAGGCTGGATATCTAGATCTGGACGGATCTCTTCACACAGCATTTGGCTTCACCAATGCTGGCTATGTTCTCATTCGCCCAGATGGATACATAGCCCATATCGGCTATTTGACGGCAGTCGCGGAGGCTGCAAAGTGGTTGTAATTTGGAACGGAACCGCAAATCAAAAGTAACAAAATGATACCCCTCTCTTTTATAAAAAATAATACGCCTCGAATAGATTTCACTAGTTATTGGTAAAAGCAGGACTAGATTTGTACATCAATGTAATATTACCATAGTCGTTTACCTATAACGATACTTGAGAATATAAAGGCAGTTTACCTTTAATTTGAAGTCTTACTAAATAGCCATAAGACCAGACGAGTCACGTAACAACTTTCTATATAAAGTACTGTGCCAGTGTAAGTACATTACTATAAATTTGTGTTATGATCTTGCTTTGGATATGTTCTGAAGTGTCCAATGCGCATAACACGAAAGACAATTATCGTCCACGGCAAAGTAAAATATTAATTATCTTCAAGTATTATTAGACCTAATCACACATTTAGGTAAAACGGGGCATTGTTTATTATTCACTTTCAATGCGACTTGAATTAAAGTAACCAGTATTGAAGCTAAGGGTATCCTTGTCTTAAGGGAAGTATGCAGGACAAAGGGATTTGTTCCAGCAAACATGCTCTTTATCCCTCAGGCTTTCGACCTGCTGGTTCTCGTTCTAAAGAGCATTTTCTGCTTAACAAAGAATGCGTAACTGACTTTTAGTTTATACAAAACCGCCGCTCGAGTCTTCAACGCGTCAAGGTAGGCAACAGTCCCAAGCTTCATCGTTCGAGCAAGACTACCAACGCAACAGCAAGAAACAAGCAAAACTAATGTCATGGATAGACAGGTTCCTTCAGAGCCCCCTTCGAAACCAAAAGCTCCGGGTGGGCGTATCAGATTGAAAGATGATCCAGACTCGAACAACTATACCCCAGTTAGAGAGACATATCTGCAGCAGGATAAGAGAGAGGCTATGACGAAACGGCCGCCTAAAACTGACAGAGACATGTATGAACGTGAAGACTACCTGCGGAACAAGTGGGGTTGCA
The DNA here is from genome assembly GCA_022385695.1 of Xylaria arbuscula. Lineage (NCBI taxonomy): Eukaryota > Fungi > Ascomycota > Sordariomycetes > Xylariales > Xylariaceae > Xylaria > Xylaria arbuscula. The sequence goes on from MU279386.1 coordinate 328,146, forward strand.
ACGATGCCATTCCTGATCCCTTCGACCCAGACAAGCTCGATGCATCCTTCAGGGCCAAGTTTTCAATGAGAAACAGGCAGAAAGAGCAGAGTGAGACACGAAAGAAAACGCAGGAGCTTATAATTCAGCCGGAAACGAATATTCCAGCAACCGCAGCACCAGAGTCTCAAAAGATTTCTCTGGATGATGCGACCCCTCTCTCTTCCAGTGGTATTCGTTCATTCAGATGTAACGCATCGAGCGAGTCGATATTCACAACCTCAGCGAATCAATCCCTTGATAATAATGAACAAATACTAGCCTACGAGAGCGAGGCATCCGCCAGTGATTATGAGACCACAACAGAAAACATGACACAAGAGCGTGGGCGGTCAATGGCAAACGTCAGCCGTCGAGGCCGTGCTACGTCAGACGCTAAGGAGGGGCCGTCGACACCACGAATCCGAGCCGGGTCGAAGCCACCGCTAAGTCGGAGTGCGTATGTCGATGGAGGCGTACCATGCGAAGACGAGCGATGCCGCGGTGATTGTAAACAAGGTAGGGGGCATGGAAAGCCCCCTGTGTACTTCCCTTTTAAGAGCCGGGTTCGAAAATCGTCGCGATCTAGAGGTAGGCAAGCTTGACTTGTTTCGACGTCAGTAGGTGATAATTAGTATGAAGCACTAGAAAAAATACATGCCAATTTTTAAGGCCTTTAGATATTGAATCTCGTGAATCTCTAGCTATGATACTTGTAACAAGTAAGAACTGTAATATAAGCTTGCAGAGCCACCAGAAAGGCTATGGTCATCGACTAAGAACATTTAGTCCAGTCAACTTTGAACTCGAGTAGTCGTATACAGTTATTGACTGGGTCCTAAATAGAACAGCCGAGTTGTGGGGACTGACCGTGCTGTTTACAATAAATTTGAAGAAATCGAGCGTAGGCATATGCTAAAAACCATCTCCTGCCAGTTCACACTAGGGACATGAACGAGAAATGCTATTGAACTTGGACAACGATCTATCAGATAATTTGTTACAATCTTGAGATTCAACTGACTAACGAAATCCTAGATTATAACGGCGCTGTGTAAACAAGTGGCAAAATGACTAAGCTAAGAGCTCTATATCGGGGAAATGCTAGTAACTTCTCATATTGGTGATGTTATAGATAACATGATCGGAAGGGCGAGTGAAATTTAATAGAGACCAATGCGATCTAGGGGGAGAAGAGCGATGGAATGATAGTTGTACTGTCCTTAATTTGATGAGATGCTATGGTTATGATATTATGACAAGCACTGGAATCAGGGGTTGAAATTGCTTCAGATTAGAATAATCATCTATGACTGCCAAGGTCTCTGAAGGTCCAGCGGTTCTGCAGGGCTACATTTTTATCCACGTAGCCAACACCTAGCTGGTAGGAGGAGAGGCACTGAAAATCCCATAGGAAAGAGTCAAATGAACTTGACCTATAATATGAACAGACTGAACACTTTGTTGTACTGTATCAACTCAGCCCCTACAGTACTTCCTTCCTCCTTTAAGGTCCAAGCAAATCTCATGCAATCTAAAGCAATGTACGTAGAAACAGAATAGACATCTCCTGATCGACCCATATTCTCGGTTATTATGAATAAGAGCGCGTATGAAGTGAGTGGGAACGAGAAGCAGGGAAGAAAGCAAGGTAAGATCCCATTCCCCTCCCCGTTCCCCGATCAAGCTTCTGACACTTGAAGTAGCTTGAGCCCAAATGCTGACCCTGCAATGATATTCCTCTGCCGACCTTGCTGGAGCGCTTTGTTGTTTCGAACAGTTGCAGTTGTGGGCCATTTCCAACCTTCAGTGTCAAGAATTCCGTTGAGCTGATCTGCAGACTCACTGGTTGCATTCGCTTCGATCAACAACTGTCCACAGGCCTTCGTTTTCTCGGAAGCACAAAGACTTTCCGTCTCTGGGGTTTGAGCACACCGCCCGACCTCTCCTGTTATTGTACTGGTCAAGCCGACATTAACTACGTTGATGTGTATCGCAATATCCGTCTTCACTTGTTCTAGTCGCTCTAGAATGTTGGCTAACTTGGTCTCGTCTCTGGAGCCGTGGCTCCAGGCACGTAGACTTTCCAGCACAGTTTTCTTCCGCTGGAGAGCTGCCATTATTTGTAGCCTTCCGCATAGCTCGTTGGCCAGAGTTCTCATCAAGTTTAACAGGGTATTTATGTCTTCGGTGCGTAAATTAGGTTCTTGTTCGATTGTTTGGAGTGTTCGCAGTAGGTTGGACAACCGTGTGTTCGTGTCCTGGAGCAGTTTCGGTCGTGTCTTTATGCATTCGTACGTGGCTCGGATCTGTTGCCAAAGGCCGATGGCTTGAGAAAGCAACTGCGTTACGGCAGCTAAGGAGCCGATGACATCCTTGAACCGAAAAGCTCGTCAGTATCAATAAGGTTCGCTTTCTAGGGGTCTAGCGGATCTAGGAGATAGCCGCCGCGCACTCACCATCGAGAGATCGTATGTCACGAGCTTGGAGACAATTATTGTTTCCCTTTCCCTGCCCAGAATTAATCAAGATCTTTAAAGCGTCCCCCTGAGAATTGAATGGATCTAGGAAGTTAACACAAAAGTGTATTGGTTTAGTCATGAAATATCACCTTTGGAATCGCAAGGTTTTCTTATCTGGAGAGATTGTGGCAACTTAAGCGATTCGCTCCAAGTGTCGCTGAGTCAACAAATGCGAATGGGACACAGCAGGTTCCAGAACCAATTTCGTGAAAGCTAAGCTGGGTGGCCATTTGAGCCACGATATTTCGCTCTCTTCGTCGTGGCGGCAATTCTAATCCGTAGCTTGTTTTCGTTGTCGCAGACAGATGCAGACTATGCATCGCAAATGGGAACTACCCCAAGCGATACGAGCACCCCAGTTGCCTACTTCGGTATTTGATCGGTGGGGGTTGTTTTTAGTTTATTGTATTATGGTCGCCAACATTTGTGCCTACCGGCCCAACGTCTGACTTGTATAGTATACAGCTGCACCATTTACGCCCCGGTTGACAGGATTCGAACATGCTTTATACAACAACACAGTCACCCGGAAATTAATTGAGATACAAATTCATTATTTCGACTCCATCATGCCAGAGAAAAGGTCTACACGTGAGTGGCTTGATTCCTGTCTATAGCTGCCGTAGAATCATTGCCCCTTTGTTGGGGGCCAAGACACCCAGCGTATCGGGCAAGTCAAACAATTTCGGTCTTGGCAAATAATTTTCGCCTTATAATATTAAATAAAATAAAATAAAATACTTAAGTTACACTTAATTAAAATAATTTCGTCAGAGTAATAAATTCAAGAGAGTATTTTGGCTTGACTTCGTCAAGTACATTGTTTGACTTGCCCGATACGCTAGGCCGCCGCCGCCGCCAAGTTCCTCTAGTTGGTAATGTAGATTCAGTATTTAGAAAAGACCTTGCTATCAACGTTTACCATCAGAGAACCTAAGCCTAACCTGGCAGTCACCCCATCCTCAGTAGATAGGTACCCATGGCTGTCGCCTATATCCATAGATGCATACCGACTTTCTCAGAACATAAGGAATTAATTTATTGTAGGCTGTGCATGAGAGCGTTCAATCTGGCCACAGCCACAAGAGTTGCCATTTTATGCTCTGAATCCCTCCACAATAACAATAAAAACCAAATCCGAAGGACAAATGCCATTATTTGTGCGTAATGTTTACGTACAAGAGCAAACATGGCACAAATGCAGCTGAAGCCTCACATGCAATAGGTGAGCGAAGTCTTTGATTTGTTAAGTATAAAAATGATCTCTGGCGACACACATACATCGTCAGGGAGACGTTGGAATACAATGCGAAATTCTCCTACAACTATGCAGTGGCTGTGATGGTTTACAGCAGCACTAAAGTACTCAGAAAAGCCTGGCTGTGCGCCTATCCTGCAGCTGTCATCTTCTGCTACGCTGCTGTTATTCAGCCTACGTATTAGCAAGGCGCGCAGTTCCTGATCTTATTGGCCCGGGCTACGGAGAGGGGAAGCTTATTGACAGATTACCGGCGTAGATGCCTAACAGGGAAGCCCTCGATAATGCAGCAAACGCGGGAGTAAGGCTGTCAGTACCTAGATGGATGACCCCGGAGAATTACGACATGTCGGGCTCTTCACTGCAACTTATACTAATAACGGCAAGCCTCAGTGACAGCTCATTTTCGTATCAAAAACTGCACCGTCACCGTGTAGCCCATTGGCATATCCGTTCCACTGTTTATCGACCAAGAGAAATTCAGAAGCTTTGATTCGCGAGCTTTGTTAAATTGTATTCGCCACGTGTTCATTGGTTAGGCGCAGCCAGTAGGTGGAGTATGTGTCGCTATTTGCGCGACAGCGCAATTCGCGAAAACACAGCTCGTGATCGATCGACACAATTCAACATCCAGGTTATAATAGGAGACATTACAGCCGGACTCCCAGCCAGCGAGCACTTGCGTGAAGAATGTGCGTCAATATTTGTTCATCTGTTATTTGTGCCTGTTAGGCTTGCTGACGGTTTATTAGTGCCAATAATAGTCTCAACTTACCTGCAGTCTCTCGTGTCAAACTTTTCTCTCACTGAGAGTGGAAGGATGAATGGTGACAGTACTATGGTTGCTCAAGACTTTCGAGAATTTAAATCACCAGATAGCTTACGAACCACGTGTTTCCCGATGCTCAAAGAATTACTATCACGGCCCATGTTTTCAGAAAGATGTGTAGATGGCTATCATGGCCACAGTTGCCCAGCCATTGAGACATTGGAATCAAGAAGTCTCAAAGAATTATCAGCTTGGCTAGAGAGCTCTAGCTCCGAGATCCTGTTGGTAGATGCGGATGAGGGCCTTGTCGACCCATCATGGATGATAGATCTTCTTCTGGAAACGGCAGCCATCTTGACAGACACACTCTCAAAAGACGAAAGAGACCCCTGCGCTACTATCACTCATATTTGTCCAAAATCCACGGGGAAAACAAAATTCGGTCCGGAGATTGTCCTCCAGGTTAGCAAGTCTCGTTCTACCAACTTGCTGTTATCATAGTTGATCCGCAAAGTTTCCTGACTACAACTCTCGCTGTTACTTGCCAGAACTCTGCTGAACCCTGCTAACTTATAGTGAATACTAGGATTTTCTTGCCCAGATTATCGAAATTTATCATATTACCTTTGTTACTGATACTGATTGCAAATCTGCCGCCAACGATTCGAAAAAACTATGGGCCTTGATTACTAATTGCATCGATAAGGTGAAAATACACACGCTGGTCATCCTCATCCACAGCATTGAAGAACTGTTTCTTGAAGGCTACAGAAGAACTGGAAAAGACGAATTTCAATTTGCCCAAGAATTCAGCGAACTCATTCGGGTACTTCACATAAAACATGGCATTACTGTAAAGACGATGGTGACAAGCCAATTAAAGGAAGCTACTGGTCGCTTTAAGGATGCTGGAGCAAAGTGCATTACGATACTTGGTTCAAGCAACCGATCTGGTGAAGAAGTTGATTGAAGCTGCAGGGTCAGTAAATCCCCACTCAAAATACCTTTGAGTGTCCCCAAGGGTGGAGGGCGGAGCTGATTCATAACTATGGTAGAGTTGTGGAACAGGAACCGTTGATAGTGACTGGGTGATTTATATTCTGCTCTGGTGGCGCAAGGACAATTATACATCTGAAGTGTCATAAAAGTCTTCAAATACCTTCGCTTGGTTGAGTGCCGAAAGAGAAATCTTTCTTCCCTTAGTGAGTAAGAAACGAGCGTAGCGACTAGAACTAACTGATTTATGTGCAAGGAAACGATGTAGGCTCTACTGCCAGTCCGATTTCTTCTGATCTCCTTAGCGTGGTCCGCCCTGCTTGATAAAATTGTATCTATGACGGGGACTGTCCGATGTCATACCCATAAGCTTTCGGAATTCCAGACCAAGGTCAAGCATTCGCGCAATGTGCTTATAGTCCAATGTCTCTGTGCTCACATATGTCAGGACCTCACGACTATTATATAAAAGGTACTCATGTGGTTTCGTAAACAGACAGAACGGACGACAGCAGCGACCAGACAGAGATCAATAGTAGGGGGGGGGTTGATTTGGTGAACGTACGATTTTCTTGACGGGCAAGGGCTGAAGCAGCAGCAATGCAGTTCTTGATTTGTCTTCCATTCATTTTGGCATATTGCCCTTCTTCGTGTGTTTTTTCCCTCTCGACGAAATAGAGTAATTCCTCTTCCTGGTCCGGCGTCAAGTTTCCAAGCCGGTGAATCCAAGTTTTCCAGATATGCTTCTGCGACTCGAAACTGATTTCAGGGAGTCCTATCGCCATGCTTAGTCGTGATTCTATTTCACAATCAATTTTTTCAACACAATTTGCGGTCATCAGGAGTAAGGCTTCAGAATCGTCTAGGTGATGGAAGAAGGTAGAGACAAGACTGTTGCGCCTCGCATCATTCAGTTTGCGTGAGTAGATGAAAAGATCAGCTTCGTCGAGCAGTAAAAGGGCCTTCCAGTTCGTGGCGCGGAGAGAAGCTTCTTGAAGTCGGTCTTTTAGCATGTCCACGTCTATGCCCAAGTCACCGCTTGTAATCCTATACAAGGGGACCACATATTTAGCCGCAAGACATTCTGTGACGAGTATCGAGTAAGCGTAACAGCGCAATGAGCATGGAAACAACTAGAAAACCTATCGAAGGGGACCTAATGGTGATGGTGAGTGTTGGGGTTACAAGAGTGTCACTCACCTACGGTCAGGGTTTTCCCGGTGCCAGGACTGCCGTGCAAGAGTATGGTGAAGCCGCGTCCCATTCTCGTAAGCGTATCTCCGCTGTTGGTCTGGTGTTCATCTTTGAGATATTTCACTAGAGCAGACTCAAGATAAGTCTTGTAATCATCGGGTATTTTAACCTCGCTGAGAGCGTCTTCTTGAGCGCGAACTTGCTTAATCTCTTGGGGGAGAATCAATTCCCAAGACTTATGTACCAGAGAAAATGCCCATATTCTTGATGGGCAAAAAAGCAAAGGAGCATGCAAATCGTCCGAGAGGTCTTCGCTTTCCTCAGCCGGGCCGTATGATTGCCTCGTGCACACGGTCAGATCGTGTGGTGCTCCGGGTGGGAATGAGAGAATCCCAAGAGTTTCACCAACACAAACAGGACAGGCTGAAGCACTGCAACTAGTAGACGATTTTTCCCCTGCGACTCCCTTACGCTTACTAGATGTCACATAGTCGATTATTATTTTGACTGGATCCTATCGTATGGTCATCAGGTCTGAGACAAACAGACGAAAAACAAAAACAAAAGAAAGAGTAAGGAAAGAAAGAGAATATAGCGGGAGAGCTGTGCTTAGTACTTACAGTTTGTGAGGATAGGGGCCATGCATTCCCACTGTATTCCCTATAATTCACCTTAGAGCTCTGCTCCCAGAAAGATACCCCTCGTTCAACGAGTTGCCTTTTCAAGTTATCAGGCTCCTGAAAGTACCATTCCGGAACAAGCTGGAGATCTGCAATTGACCTCTCTGAGGTATATGACTGTATCGTAAATATTTCGTGCTGTGGAGTAAGCCATCGCCCGTTTGATTCCCAGTCAAGATATAAGCAGTGTACAGACATTGAATCGTTATTAGAACGTGAACTTGACTCAGTCCGCTCCACTTTATATGCTCTCCATCCGCCATCGTCCTTTGCGAAAACGGTTGTGCCTATATTGTATATAAGCCAGAGGTCATCAAAAGCGATTTCCTCGCAGATTCTGGAGTCAAGCTCGACCAGTTTCTCCCACGTAGAAGGCCGTTCTGCCTTCACAAATTTCAGAAGTAACTCAGCGTGAATGCTGGTGTGTTCCTCTTCGTCCTCGCGAGCAGCTTGTGAGATTCTATTCCAATTGTGAAATATCCACTCGTATGGCTCGCGAATTGTCAATTCATGAGCGGGGCGATCTTCTTTTTTATAGTCGCCCAAAGAGTTAGCTGAAGCCCGTCTCAACGCCCCTATGAGTAAAGGGCATATGATTCTCAACGAAGGTTTCTCATGTATCAACCGAATCTCAAAGACTCGACTACAGTTGGAACTGATACATTCATATGACTCAGGCTCTAATCGCGGCAACTGCGCCCTCTCAATATAATGGGGCTACCGGGGAGTAAGTGTCAAATGATCTGGCTGACTCTTGGGTGAGAATAACACATACATGGGGGTTCTGATGCCAAGTTTGTCCACCTAGCTGGCCGTGATCTGGAGAGACGGCAGTACTTCCTGCATCAGTCGACATACCAAGGGCCGAATCTCGCCGAGTTCTAAAGATTCCTTCGGATCCAGGCCTTTCCATTTTGGCAGTGTGACTACGTAGATAGTGTTGAGTGGCTGAAGATCCCGACGCATCGTTGTGAGTACTGGGGATTAACACCAATGGAGGACTTGGTGCAGTGGCTATCGTTTTCGTAGCCGCTACCCCAGTGCTAACTTTTGATGGTGACTGCCCTCCCATTGTGGAGTAGGTAGATGAGTCTGATAGTCTACACTGGGGAAGACTCAGAATGCTGTATATAATAATGAAAATGTTTAAGTTTCAAGCAGGTTGGTAATGAGGAGGTATCGTCAGAAACAGAAAATTAAGATTCAAGAGAAGGAGCCGGAACAAGCGGATATCCTGCTTATAGTCTCGAGAGTCTCACCTACTTTGATTAGATCTGCCATCCTAAAACTCACTCGGAGGTACTACCCACTTGAGACGCCAACTCCCAACTATCTCGCAGGCAATATATGCATCTGTAAGCAGGGAAGTCTCCTCTCGCCCAGTAACAATATGGCATTAAAAGGTAGTGTACACCAAAATGTCCAGTCTTCAGCCAGTAAGAGCAAGCCATGATCCATTGCAGTACTCGTTTACGCCGTAAGACGACAGCGGAGTCTAAAAGGAGATAGCTCGCCGCAAATGAGCGCCGGTGTATCCAATAGAACACAATATCGACCTTATAACCTTGGCTCTGCTGCATGTACACGTATATCCGGACTCGGAGTCGCTGCAAGCACAGTTATCACTGCAACTACGGAGTATAGCGATCGACTAGTGTAATGCGCATCGAAGCTTTTTTCACGTAGACTCTCACACCATCTCAAGGCTATCAGCCAAGGAAAAGGCGGCTAGACGCAAAATCTTTCTGTGAGGATTGACACCCTCCATTTTAGCACAGGTGGTTGCATCGTCAACATCTCTAACGAAGCTTACTGGCGCTCAGTCAACAAATTATTGAAGATGGTGGCGTCAGAACTAACCAACAAACTGAACCTTCCAAAAACAAGTCTGACTTTTCTAGCCATTGACGGCTAAATCTAGTAGGCACAAGGGTAGCATTACCATTCCAATAAAGCCTATGCGAGCAATGGTGTTTGAGATACTGTTGTTGGGTTTCTAATACGACTTTTCAGCTATTTTGAAGCTGTATCATACCTATATGCGCTTGGGGCGGAGAAATTGGTATCAGATTCGTGAGGCCCTTGACTAAAAGGAGAAAAAAAAAACAACTTGTACATATAGCCCTTGTTTATCTTATAGAGAGAAATCAATTAAGATTCACATACAGACTATAAAGTAGTGGCGACCGACAGTTGGGAGAAAATGAGTGCGCCATGATTATAATTGTTGTCGTTGGGGAGCGCTTGCGCTGATTGGTTTGTGAGGCTCTCCTCTCGACACTCTCAAGTAGCGGCCCTGGGCATTTATTCTTCCAGATTTAAAAGGCGCATATTCATTACTTGATTTAGATCATCTAATTATATATCATCCTTAGAGGGATGTTTACTAATAGGTACTGGCCGCATTGTGGTGTTCACTTTAGCAACATTTTAGCTACAAAATGGTTCTTTGGTTAACTGAAAGACAAGCTCAAGTCAAATCGATCACTTGCATCATTGGGGGCGGGTGTAGAGCCCAGTTAGTGTCTGAAAGAGTAAAAGGTCCTCTGGTTTCCTACCACGGCGAGTTGATTTCAAGACCTCCACGTATAATCTGTACACAGCCTAGCACAGTAGGCGAACAAGAGTTTGATAGTGTGCACTCACTTGGAGGCTCCTGATGCGAACCAATAAAAGGTCTTGTCACATACCCATGATGCGATGCCTGACAGTATGCGATGTAAGGAAATTATAAGCGGGTTATTCAGTAATTAGATATAGTAACTGTTCACTGTAAGGAGCTCCCCTTTGTGTATTCATGATCTTGTATAGGTGTATTGCAAATTGTTAGTGATTGCCTTGTAGGGGTACAGTAAGACCTGTTATTGGTTCGCCTCAGGAGCTTCCAAGGAAGTTAGGGCACCCAGGGTTCTCCTGGATATATCCATATTCCGGTTCTTTGCTTAGGCCCCACGCCAAGTGGCGTTCATAACTTGGATGATTGTAGCATGCTGATTTCTTGAGCGAACGTAAGAATGGATATAAAGAAATACCGAAAGCAATGCATCGCTGGCTATTATTTAGAAACCTAGATCGAATAGCATGTACTTAAATGCAATAAGACTAACCATTTTCATAGATTCAAGTAACTCCAGGGACGAGCAAATATACCAAGGTAGATAAAGAGCCTTTCTATTACACCCGCCAAACACCTGCACACTATCTTACATGTTCAGTTCGGTTGTCCTACCTTCGTATGAAACTTATTGAAACTGTGTATAGAGTGAAGTTTGCCTGCATGGCCAGAAGTGATCCAATAGGACATTCAAGGACCCTTGGTAGTCATAACAGATTGTTGTAATCAGAAGACATTTTTAAGCCCTGGATCCAGCCCTTGTTATACTTTCTGACTGATTCATACAGTGACAAACGCTCCCCTCAGAATCCTATAGTGCTTGCCCTTATACGCATTTCTTGAGCCACCACCTATGTTGGATAAGGGCAACAAATACGTTAAACGGTATATTGAGTTGTGATACAAGCAATAGAAGTGAAGCCAACACTGAATCGCCGTGCATTGAGCCAATAGGTTGCTGCTCTCAGCTTTAGGACCTCAGTCCGACATTCGGCGGCAGACCCCTGCACGCTTTCATATATTCAGGCATCTTATCTCTTTAACATAATAATCATTCGTAAAGCATTGCCTGAACCCGTAGGTCGTGCATTCGTTATCCTCATTTGCGAACCAGTAGAAGATCTTTGCTGATGCAGTAAGCCAGCCGACCGATAACTGCGGTGTGGGTGATCTCCAACTTTCTGCACTTTGTATGCTACGTAGGCCGTTGTCTGCTTCTAAACGCATTTCACACCGCATAGCCCTTCCCCCTTAAGGCTGGAATTTGGGGGGGGGGGTTGTTCTTACCTTTCACTGACACCTCACCCAGATGATTCGACTGTAGGTTTTGCATTTTATGGAACGTGTCTAGTAATTAGGGGACAATATTAATCCTCTTCGACCGAAGTTTTCGCCCTAGTCGGTAGAGTTTCCCTGAATTTGTTCTTTTATTTCGAAGAATGACTGAGTGAAGACTCAATAAGATAAGTTGCGGAATGTTGCTACCTTGATAATCAAATTAAAGTACTAAGTGTTGACCACTTATAAAGGTGCCACACCCACCGCCAAACCCAGCATCACATCGTGCCGTCCGGGGGAGGAACAATTAGGCCGTCTGAGCATGGGGGCCACGGCAGTTCAAATATATACATACGAGAATATGATTAGGCGACATTGCCGAAGCTAAAATGCATGGAATACGACTCTTATTAGATGATCTACAGGTGCATTCAACGCCTCCTGAGGGGTAATATGAAAGTAGAATACCCAGTCGTCCTATAATTGGCCGGCGATGTGGCAGGACTTGGAAATCCGACCACCTACCCGAGTCCTCATAGCCCTTGTAGACGCCTCTGAGCCTCAAATATCGACACACTGGCGGATCGAGTGGTAGCATCCCCGGCCCCAGCAATGTGTCTTAAAAGATGCGCCTACGGCCACTACCTTTTCATCTAAGCGACGATCTACTAAACATCACTAGATCAAATATAGATACTCTCCTCGTCACCCCAGGCTACACGGCCCTTTATAACATTTGATGACATAGCCTCCCTAGCACCAAGTATACGAGTCATCCTAGGCCAACAAAATGATACTGAAAGTCAGGGACAATAGTAAGTTCGCTGTTGATTGATTCCCCTGTATCCCATTTTGCTTTCACATTCCCCCCTAAGCAAAGTGGCGACTAATCGAGGAGATTTATACAGAGACAGGAGGGATGTGCACAGAGATTGATGTCACGAATAGAGACACAATACAGTCATTGAGAAAGAGGCTTCAACAAATCTTTAGCCACAATGGAGACATCAAGATGCACTTCCCAGGGATCACGTATGAGCCGAAAGACACAGATTACGTGTTGAAGCATATCTTTCCCGGGTCAGCCAACAGCAATGGGGCGATAGTAAATGTCGACTTGCTGAGTGACATCGAAGATGAAAAGAGAGGGTTGTCGGAGAACGAAGCAAGGAATGACTTCCAAGCAGGTACGTGGGTATCGAACATAGCGATGTGTCACTTGGGCTTTGAGAACTACACTTTAAGGCTAACATCTCTCGTTATATTTGACAGGAGATAATCATTCCAGCGAACATGCAATACAAGATAACTTGATTGTAGGCGTAGAAAGTTTTGAGAGAGCAACAAAAGTAGCTATCACCAGAAACAGAGCACAAGATAATGCAAATCAACGCAATGGCGTGTTCAGCGCGGAAGGGTTCCGCCGCGCTTACCAATCCGCGGGCTCGGGGCGCAATGGCTAACTACCTGGCATGGCATGAAAAAAGGGTCGGCGGCTAGGTAGCGTATTGTTTCTGTTTATCAGTCCCTAAATAAACGAATACGCTGCTTCTCTCTTTTTAAAACTATTATCTGCGAATGGCGGCGTCGTTACTCTACTAAGTTCTATCAATACAGCTTAGATTGCTAGTGCTCTACAGAACGAATTTCACTACTTAGGATTCAGACTTCTAGATTAGGCTTTAATATAGTCTCACTGCCCGACAGCTCCCGCACAATTAATATACGAAGACGCAGCGAGCGCTATTGTTGACATGACATTGGTGCTAATTAATCTACCATCGCGAGTATGTCAGCGCACCTTTGTATAACATCTTCGTACCTAGCACAAGAGTCGAGCTCACCGCGTAACTTTAACAAGTTCTCAGGAAATCATTACATATTTCACTTGCAGCGCTGCTACCGATCATCGCTGCTCGTAACTTAACCGTCCGCCCCTGTGCACCTTACGCTACTGCGCTACTTGCCGAAATACTGCGACAGTGTTCCAGGTTACCTAAGTCGCATTAGAGCTGTACTTTGCATTTTTAACGCTGCTAAAGAAGAGCGAGTAATTGGCCGCCAACTGTAATAACTTGATGCTGTTGCTAGAGATTGCACCTTCTATTCTTTTCTATCTGTAAGGGCTTTGGGTCAGTCACACGTTGATAGGTCTATTAATCATAGTCTATAATAATAAAGCGAAAGTACGGTACTCGAGGTAATTATACGCAGCTACTTACTTACAAGATATTGGACCTTGCTACACTTCAGTTTAGTCCTACAGCAGGAGGTGCAGCGCAGGGTAATTTTCCAGCCTGACACCGACCATGGGTGGCTTCGCCACCTGCTGTAGTCTTGTACCTAGGCCAATTAATTCATTTTGTACTAATTACATCGTGCAACTCGGTATACACTATAATTATCTCTCGAGGCCCTCTGAATGGCTTGTGTTTGTGTACGGGAAAGAAGTGCAACTGGCCTAGAGCCCCGAATGCAGGCACATATCTACATGATTAACTAGGGCACACACACTCAAATATAACTTGTATTGAGAAAACGTGAGCCTATTCCAATTAGCTTTAGTAGTGAGGCTTAAATCTTTTGTAAATATAGCCTTACGTAGTAAAATAAGCGTAGTAGCGCCTTAAAAGCTAGCTAAAATTTACCTCGTAAATAAAATAAATTAATAAATATATAAAAACATAAACGCAAGTTAATAACCTTATAGTTTAAAAAAGTAGGCAAAATAATTAAATGCTATATTTAAGCTGTTTGTGCTTTTATTTTTAATATTATAAAAAAAAAATGTGCAGTAAATCTTTTATTTTTATAAAACAAATTATTTACATTATTAATTAAAGCATATATATTTAAATATAACTTATATTAAAAAAACGTAAGCTTATTTTAATTAGCTTTAATAGTAAAGCTTAAATCTTTTGTAAATATAGCTTTATATAGTAAAATAAGCGTAGTAACGCTTTAAAAGCTAGCTAAAATTTGCTTAACTTATGCTTTAATAGCTATTGTTTATAATATTTCTTTTTATCTTTTTTTTTTTTTTTTTTAATTAATGTATTGCAAATTTAACGCAAATTTAATAAAAAAAATTATGCTATAAAACTAGCTAATTAAAAAAGTAAATTCACTTATAAATAAAACAAGTTAAAATATATATAAATAATTTGTTAAAGCAAAATAACTTTTTTTTTTTTTTTTAATATTACCTTTTTTTAGTTAATTTTAAGCTTAGCTTAAATTTTTTTTAAATTTTTTTTAAATTTAATATTAATATAAATATATATAGCTTTTTTATTTTAATTTTTTAATTTTATTTAAATAATTTTTAAATTTAAGTTGCAATATTTTTAAAAAATGCAACGCTTATAAAAAGCCTTAATAGTTGCGTTATTAAGCATACTTTAAAAAAAAAAGCGCTTATATGCAAAGCCCCCCCTGGCTTTTTTTTTGCCGCTTTATATATAAACGGTATATAATTTAATATTAACTTAAATTTAATGCTAATTTAATTTAAATTAAAATATATTTATTATAAATAAATAAACAATTTATTATATTTATTGTTTTTATTATATTATTTAAATATATATAATAAACTAATATAAATTTACTGCTAATTTATATATAAAACTTTAATAATTATTGCTTTAATAACATTAATACTTTTATGTTTAAATATATTTATTATATTTTATTTTATAAAAATTATACTTAAAATAATTATATTTTAATAAGCAAATAATATATTTTTAATATAAATTTAAAATTAATTTATATTAAATTAATATTAAAGATTTTATTATAATTAAAATTTAAAAATTATTTATTTTTATATATGTTAAAACATATAAAAATTATATTTTTAATATATTTGATA
The DNA here is from genome assembly GCA_022385695.1 of Xylaria arbuscula. Classification (NCBI taxonomy): domain Eukaryota; kingdom Fungi; phylum Ascomycota; class Sordariomycetes; order Xylariales; family Xylariaceae; genus Xylaria; species Xylaria arbuscula. The sequence continues at coordinate 343,355 of MU279386.1, forward strand.
AAAATTTTTATATTGTTAATAATAAATTTTCTATTATTTTAATTTAAATTAAATTTAAATTTAATTAAATTTTTAGCTTATTTTTATAACATAGTTAATTTTATTAAAAACTAAGTTAACTTTAGCTTAAATAGCAATAATAATAATAATAAAAAAAAAAAAAAAAAATTGTTTAAATTTTAAATAAATAATATAAAAAAAAATAAATATTAAATTTGCATTAAATTTAATATGCGCCTTTTAAATAAAAAGTTTAAATAATAAATTTTAAGCTAATTAAACTTTTTTTATTAAAAAGCTTATATGCTTTTAATTTATTTATAATTATTGCGTGCTAAATAAATTAATACTGTTGTTTAGTTTTAATAATTAATTTTTCTGCAAATTTAAAGCAAATTTATTAAAAAACTTTTTAATTATATTTATAGCTAATTATTGCTTTAATTAATAAAAAATTATTATTTATTAATTAAAAGCAAATTTATATATGCAGCAATAATAGCATTATATAGCTTAGCTTATTAAAAAAAAACATTTTATTATTAATTAGTTTTAATTTAAATTTATAAAACATAAATAATAATATAATTTAAATAAGTTATTTTAATTATAATTATTTAAAATAATATTTAATTTATAATTAATTTTAAAAAAATAATTTTAATATATTTTTGCGTAGATTTAAAACATATTTGCTAGCTAAATTATATTATATTAATTTTGCTATATTAAAAATTGCGCTAAAATTATATTAAATATAAAACGTTTATTTGCTTGCAACTTTTTTTTTAAAAAAGTTTTATAATAACGTTTAACCGTATTAAATAACTAATAATTTAAAAGCATAATATTATTTTTGCTTATACTTATATTATAAGCATATTAAGTTATTTTTTAACAAAAGTTATAGCTTAAATATATTTTGCGGTTAATATTTAATTATAATAACTTATTGCTTAAAATTTGCTTAGCTTTTGCTTTTATAAACGCGTTATATATTAGCTAAAAAAGCGGCAAAAAGTTAGGTATATAAACCGGGTGTGCGCCTTAGTATAATAGCTTGCTTATATAAATAATTAAGCATTTAAAACTGCTTATAGCCTTTATAATTATATTAACTTTAAAGCAGTTTTTATTTGTTTTTATATTTTAAAAAAATATTTAAAAATAATTGCTTGCTAATATTAATTAAACTATTAATTTAGCTAAGCTTAATATTGTTTATTTTTATAAGTTTAATATATTTTTATTAATATATATTATTTTACTTAAGCGTAAAAAGCTATGCCATACTATTATAAATGTTATATTTGCTATTAATATGTTTTAAAAAGTTTTATTTATTATAGCTTGGTTTAATATTAATTTAGCTAATAATTGTTTTAAAATTAAAGCTTTTAATAAAGTATTTTATTAATATAAAAATAAATATATTACTTTTTAAACTAAGCAATAAATATAAAAGCTTTTAAAAATTAATATTTTAAAAAAAAAGTTAATATAAACTAAATAAAAAGCAAATATATATAAATTTAGCATTAATGTTTACAAAAGCTTTTAAAATAAGCTATATGTTTTATTATAAATATAAAATGCTAGCATTTTTTTTTAAACCAGTTATATTTAAATTAAACATAACATATATTAATTTTTATAAAAGTTAGCTATTGTTTTATATTTATAGCAAATTAAATTTACAAAGCTTGCAAATAATAAACGGGTATAATTATTATTATATAATATATTAAATTTAATTAACTTAGCTATAAATTTTATAAAAGGTTTATTTTTAATAAGTTTTACTAATAAAAGCAAATATTAATAATTAAAATAAAATTAAAGCAAGATAAAACGTTAGCTAAAGTGTTATTTTTTAATAAAACCTTTTAAATTTAAATTAAAATATTATAGCTTATAATTAATATAAAGATTTTTTGCAGCAATAATAATAATAGCAAAATTTTAATTAATATATTTATTAGCTTTATTTAACGTCACACACGGGTCGATGTTGCACCACGGGTCGATGTCGCACTTTTTAATACTTTTTATGCGCTAATTTAAATAACTCAACCATAACATATGGAAATCAATTCAATTAATCGAAATCATTTTTACTAAAAGTTTTTACATCTGCTTGACAAATTTGCGCATTGTGTCCAGGCTTTCCACAAATGCCACAGCGCCTTTGACCCGACCGCACCCTTTTCGCTAAACAACTACTTTTAGCTTTATCACCTAATTTAACTATCCTATTATCTTTAAACTCCCGTAAAACTTGGGCATTGCTTACTATAAAAGGTTTTTTACCTTGCAATTGCTTGTTTTTAGTCCTGCAACGCTTGCTTAAAACGTGGTTAATCTCGCAAAGCTTTTCGTTTTTTTGGCATAAAAAGGCATTTTTGTGCATTATCCCCCGGGTAGCCTTTGCAAATAAGTCGATAAAATCTAAAATTTTTATTAAAAAGCTTAAAAAATAATTTTAAACCTTAGTTTTAATAAAAGTTAATTATTGTTTAGTTTTTTTAATAGTAATAAATATTTTTAAAATTTAAAATTTAAGTAAAAGTTTGGGGTTAAGGTTAGGTGTTTTTATTTTTTCTTAAATATTTAATGCAAATATAACCCTTTTTGCATTTAAAAGCATAATTTCAGCTGCTTTAAAACTTAATTAAATGTTTTTTTTAATAAAAGCAAATGTAAATGCGTATAAAAAGCCAGCAAAAAAGTCTTGCTTTTTAATGTAGGTTTAATAGTGCTATATTAAACCCTTAATATATTAACTATACTTTTGTTTTAATATACTAAAAAAGATTAAATTAAAAGGCTAAAGCTTATGCGATAAATAAGCAGGCATATAAAGTGTAATAATATTGTTAAACCGGCAATATTTTTTAAATTTTATTAAATAATAGCTTTTATAATTATTAAAAATTAATAGGCAATAAACACCTTTTGTATAGCTTTAAGTGTGTTTATTAAAGTGTTTTGCCTATTTAACGCCTATTTTATTATTGGTTTAGCCGTTATTTAAAAGATTTACAACTTAATTATGTGGTAATGCGGCGTCGCAATACCAGGACACAAGGTGGACCTTGCCGGCAAAGATGATATACGGCGGCACTGCCCAACCTTGAGAATTAATAGCCTGGTTTACAGTAACCCATTTTCTGCCTTTAGGCTTAGCTTATTTAGGTTGCCCACGTTTTTTAAAGCTTATAATTATTATCCCGGTAGTTATTTTGCGTATTAAAAACCCTGTTTTATTAAAGTTATAAATATTTTTTACCTATATGCTGTATTTCTTAATTATAAGCTTTATAAGCTTAAACTATTTGTGATAACTTTTAGGATTTTTGTTAAAAGCTTGCTAATAATCGATTTAGCGGTTATAATACGTTTAAAGGTTAAGTTATTATTATATAAAGGTTAAAGCCCAGTTGTATTTAACCTTTGACGCGTCGCGTTTGCATTAGAAAATATTGGCTATTTTTTAAATATATTAAAGCTGGGGCAGAAACGCTTGCGCATTTAGCTTAAATATACATTTAGCAATTGTTTTTTCTTTTAACATTGTTAAATTTCGCTTTATAACGTTTACAACGTAGGCAGGTTTGCTGCCGTTGATTTTTTGCTTTAGTGTACGGTCGCAAACGTTGTAAATACGAGCAAGCTTTCGAAAAGAGATTGTAGGGTCGTGTTTTTTAGCTTGGATGGCTAGCTGTAGATCGGCTTCTTTAGATTTTTAAACCATTGCGTTGTTATTAAAAAAGGTATAAATAAAGTTAAAAGGTGAAAAGTTGGTAAAAAGTGCGACATCGACCCGTGGTGCGACATCGACCCGTGTGTGACGTTAAGCTATTATATTATTTATATAAATTATAATTATTTTTAATGCTTAAATTAAAGCTTAGCGTTAAAAAGCAACTTAAATTGCAATAATTTTATATATATTTATATATAAATTTGCTTTAGTTTTAAGTTTTATATAATTAAACGCGTATATTTTATAAATAAAAAAGCCATTTTATTAATTTGCTAATTTTAAGCTATTTTTAAACTAAAAATTATTTATATTTATATTTAATATATTAATAAATAAATAAAACAATAAATGATTTATATTAATTAAAAAGTAAATATTATTAAAAATATTAAAAAAGTTTTGTTATTAAATTAATTTAAGCTTTATATTATTTAATAAAAAGTAAAATTGCTATGTTTTAAATTTTGCTAATAATTGCTATAAATTGTTTAAAAAAGCATGCTTTAATAAAATTACTGTTAAATAAAAACTTAAATAGTTTATAATTTGCTTAAGTTTGCGCTAAAATATTTACAGCTTTATTAATAGCTTAAATAAAAAATAAATTGCTTTTTTTAATTTACGCTTAAAAAGCCAAGCTTATATTATAATTATATTAATTTTAATGCTTAATATTTTAAAGTATATACTTTTATTATTTTTTTTTATTTAAAATTAAATTTAATACTTTTAATAACTATTTATAATATTAATATATTATTAATATAGCTTAAAATTAGCTTAATAAAATAACAAAAATAAAGTTGTTAAAATAATAAATTAATGCTATTATTAGCAATAATATTTTTAATATTTAATATAAGTTTTTTATAAATAAATTAAATAAAAAAAAAGCTATATATAAGCTAAAAAGCAAGTAATTTTTATAAAAAAACTTATTTTTTCATTTAAAACTAAAAAGCTACCGGTATAATAGTACTACTAAAATAAACTAAAATATATTTTTTAAGTTTTTTTTAATTATATGCGCGTTTTTTCCCGTTTAACAAATTAACTAAAATATATATAACATTAAAGCATATTATAATGCTTTATAATTAAGCAAAATATAATTATTAATTAATTTAATTTTAAAAAAAAATAAATAATATATATAACGCTAGCTATTTATTACTTTTAGCATTAATTTTAATAATAAACAAAATAATTTTTTAAGCTATTTAACTTAATAATTTAATTAAAAAATAAATTTAAAATAATTTATAAGTTAATTATAATATAGTTTTTATTAGGTAATTATAAATTACTTGTTTATGCTAAGGTTAAAAACTTATTAAAGCTTAATAGCGCTTTATATATTAAAATTTTTTATAATATATTTATAAAGTTGTTTAAGTATATATGCAGCGTTTTATATTAAGCTTTGCTACGTAATAAAAATAAAAAATTTAATAAGCAAGCGTTTAATAAATTCAACATTTAAAATATAAGCTTTATATTTAAATTAAATTATAATTTTAATAAAAAGCTATTTTAAATAATTTATATTATTAATAGCTAATTAAATAAGCTATTTATTTATTTTGTTAAATTTAAAGCTAATTTATATTATATAAAATTAATAGCTATATTATTATTAATTAATAATTTCTATTTTTTTTTTTTATATAATTAAGCTTTTTATAATTATTTTTATAACGTTAATATATATGTTGTTTTAAGTATACACTTAAGCTTAAATTATAATTATAATTTTTTTTGTTTTATTTATAATAAATTTAAGTTTATATTTAAAATGGTTTTTAGCTAAATAACATTTATAATAATTTAAATAGCTTTATTAATTACTTAGCTAATTTTAAAGTTATTAATAATAAATAAACTTATTTTTATTTATAATTTTATTTTAATTAAAAAACAGTTATATAAAAGGTTATTAAGCAATGCTTTATTTTTACTGCCGTAAATAATATTACTGCTTTTATTATATATATAATGCTTAATTTATATATTATTTAAGCAAAGTTTATTATAATTAATATAATATATGTTTGCATTTTAAATAAACATTAATAAATTACTATATATATTGTAAAACAATAAACTTAAACTATAATATTTTAGCTATAAGCTTTAAAGCAAAACATTAATGTTTTTATTATAATGTTATTTATTTAATTTGCATAAAAAAATATAGCTATATTTATTATATAATTAATATTAATTTATAATTTTATTAAATTTATTAACGTGTTTTATTATTAAGTAATAAATATCATTAAGTGATAAAAGTTTTAAGCACTATTTAAGTTGCAATGTAAAAAAAACAACCATAATACAATTAAATTACTTTAAATTAATCAAAATCTTTTTTATTAAATGTATTTATATCTATTGTATAAGTGCGCACATTATAACCGGTGTTGCCGCATATGCCACAATGGCGCGCGCGTATAAATGCTCTCACCTAACAACCACTTTTTTTACTATTTTTTTGATTTATTTAACTACCACCCTTTTTAAAAATTTGGAGATCTGTTTTCTTAAATCAAGTAAATACTTTTTTAGTTTGTAATTGTTTATTTTTTGTTTTCCAACGTTTATTAAAAATATAGTTAGCTTTTTAAAGCTTAGCTACTTTATTTAATATTAATATTTGCCTATGCAATAAATAATACGTAGCTTTTAATAATAAGTTTACAGCATTAATAATTTTGCTAAGTAAGCTATTTTAATGCTTAGCAATTTGGGTTTTTAAGTAAATAGTTTACAAAACAGCTTTTTTAATAATAGTAAAGATTTTTAAAACCTAAACAGTAAAAAGTAATTTAAGCTTTAGCAACGGTATAAAAAAAATTAGCATAACATTAAGCTTTAAAATAACAATTTTTAAGTTAAATAAAATAAGGCTAATAGCTTTAAATCTAGATATAATGTTTATAAATATTATTGCTTAAATATAAGCTTTAAAAAATGCAGGTAAAAAGTTCTCCTTTAAAATATGCGTTATACCTGTTTGTATAATATTGCTGATTTTAATATTATACGCTTTTTTTAATAGGCTAAAATATGCTACGTTTAAAGGCTAAAGTTTATAAAAAAAATACGCAGGCATTGTTTTAGTAAAAATACCATTTTTTTAGCAATAGTTTTTAAATTTCTTTAAATAATAGCTTTTATAACTATTAAAAATAAAAAAACGTTTTATGCTTATTAAACGCAGTTAAATATATTTATTAAAATGTTTAATTTATTTTAAACCAAAATTATTATTAATTTAGCTATTATATAAAACCGCAATTTGCTATTTAAGTAATAAAAGGCTATTGCAATACTAAAAAGCAAAGTAGGTTTTTTTTTTTAAAATAATAAAAAGCAGCACTAATTAACCTTATAAATTAATTAAACAAATAGTTGTAAATTAATTCCAATTGCTTTGCTAGGCTTGCCTAGGTTTATTTTACTTTTTAACATTTGTTATAACTATATTAGTTATAATTATGCCTATTATAAACTTTGTTTTATTAAAATTATATATATTTTTTTTTGCAATGCTTTAACGCTTAATAGTTTTTTTTATGCGTTTATAATATATGTTATATTTGGTAGGATTTTTGCAGAAAACTTGGCTATAGTTAATTTAACAGTTTAAACGCGTTTGGAAAGCTGGTGTACGGTTTATAAAGCGCGTTGTTTAGCACTTTCCGACAGGTTAGCTACCCCGCTTAGCCAATAGTTAGTTGGCTATATCTTAAACATAACACACCTAGGGGAAAAACGCTTTTAAATTTAGGTAAATTATAAACTGTATAATTGCCTGCTCTTTAAAGTCAGTTAATTTCGACTTTATATCTTTGCTGCTGCGCCGGGGCGCAACACCGGCGATTTTGCGGCGGAGGGTTTTGTTGGGAACGCTATACATTTTCGCAAGCTTGTAAATAGAAATGTAAGGGTTGCGTTTAAAAGCGCTAGCAGCAGTTAATAACCTAGCTTTTTTTAATACGTGGTCTATTGTTATAGGTAAAAAAAATAAAGTTTAAATAATAAAAGGTGGAAAAACCTAAGACTTTTATCACTTAATAATATTTATCACTTAATAATAAAACATATTAATTTAAAATTATTATAATAAATAACTATTATTTATTTTTAATTAATATTTAAAAACTTGCTTATAATTAATTAAACAATTAAAAATAATTTATATAAATTATTAAATTTATAGTTTAATTAATTATTAATTTAAAATATATTTAATATATATATAGTTTTTAATTGCGTTTTTTTTTTTTTTTTTGCGTTTTTTATATTTAAGCTTTATTAAGTGCAGTTTCAGCTTATATAATTAGATTTTTTTTTTAAAAAGCAGTAAAATGCCTGCTATATTAGCTTTTTAGCGTTTTTTTAAATGCTGCAAAATTTTATTTTTAAAATAAAGCTAAATAAGCAGCATATTTAATATTATAATTAAATTTTCTTATAATAATTATGTAAACAAGTTAAAAATATTAGTTAAAAAGTTAAATAGCAATTAATTTAATAAAGTTAATAGCATATTAGCAAAAATAGCATATATAGCATATTTAAATCAGCTTTATAATATTATTTTAATAACTTTAAATAAATTTTATAAAACTGCTTATAATTTTTTTAACTTTTTTACAATTAAATGTTATATTTAAGCTATTTATGCCTTTATTTTTAATATTATAAAAGGAAAAATATGCAATAAATCCTTTATTTTTATAAAACAAATTATAAAGCATACAGGTAATTTATATATATTTAAATAAGGATATAAGTGGGGTAAAGGAATAATATATACAAGCAAGCAATAAGTGCAATCTAAGGAGGGCGGGCTCTATACCCGTTAGTTGCGTGGGAAAGCCCCCCTTTTAACCGGCCATGGTCCACACCCTATAAGGTGTCATCCAAGAAGCAGCCTCTACATTTAGTGAGTTAACGAATGAGAAGACATTCGCAATTTTTTAGAGGCATGTAGTCCTAAGGTGGCAACGGGTTCTAGAACTATCCAAGCCACTAATGTTGTTGGGATTCAGCTGGGGGCCTTTTAAAATGCATTTGTAGACTTGGTAGTTAAGAGCAGATATCGTTCCTTTCTTGGGAGAGGTCGGCAGACTACTCTAAATCAGCAGAGAATAATCAATCAGACCAATAAACACGGTACACGCATGCCGTAAGTCCATGAAAGTTTACTAACTGACGAGAACCTCATATAGTAGGCTTTAATTAAGGTAGAAACTAGAAGTCGTCGTTTAAATATAACTGGAGAATAAAGTAGTTTGTGGCATACTAAATAATCGCTGGTACAGAAGACATAACCATTATATTTTCAGAATAAAATGGGCCGTTGTTTAACACAACATGTACTAAATGTTCGGGATGCTTCATGAAAGACTGCGAATAGCCCAGTCTATTTCAGATCATGTGGTAAGGTGTTTGTTGCTGTTCTAGACATATTGTACCCATTACTATCGCGAGAACCTTTCGGAGATTCCCTTCCACCCATTAAAATGCCATTGCTACATAAGCCTAATCTTTTGCCAAGACCTATTCTTGACGGGGATTACATTCTTGCACCATTCGCCATGTCGAACCTATTGCGACCGTGACTTATATGTTGGCTAGGGTATAGCCGTATACCGAGCAGGCCGATTATTATGCATAAGAAACATAACAAGGGAATCGTTTTTGGATGTTTCACCTGCATATTGGTATAAAGGTCTGTCACCCGTGAAACGCGAGACCAATCTGGCGAGTCCAGCATCAGGCTTGAGTGTTCGGAGGTCTTAGTGCAGCTTAGGATGCAGCTCCCGGACCCGGAACAGTCCTAAAAACATTATTTAAATAGATGCTGATCTTGCTCACATTTGCAACGCATAAGAAAAGTATGACATTATTTGTGCGGGCTGACAATTCTCCTTGCAGTCCAGCAGGGATATTCAGGCTCATCATGCTGCGCCTCTCTTCATCGCTACCAAATGGGATTGTAACTTCATTTCTAACATCCTTTTCAGACGAATAATTACCTACCATCGCCTTACCAGTAACTAGTCCTTCCCATTCTTGCTTAAAATAAAGCTAATATCGGACCAGCAACCCCGTGGCTGGTAAGGTCAAATTACTGTATACTGAATTGCCGTCGGCTCCTATTAACTGCTTGACCTTTCAATGAAGGGTCTCCGAATACCTTTGAGCGAGCAATTCCTTACATATTCTTTCTCATCTGGGTTTGTGCCTTTGTCTTTGTTATGTATCACTCGCCCACCCCCCCTAATTTCAAGCTGCACACGCACAGCTCCTGTTAAGACTACGACATGGGTCTGGGGTTCGTATCACACTATATAAATCAACCAATAGACCACTGTGCTTGGGACAAAAAGAACCATCTCTCTTTGGCCCTTTTACATTTCTAGGTGGGGAGGTGCTTCGTTTTGATGGTATACAGCGCTTAATCGACGCAGTTTCTATGAATCGAGAGTTCCTTGTTTTGACAGCAATTTCCTTAAATGAAGATTTGTGTCATTCGCTGGCCGACTTCGTCACGCCAGTTCTTGCAGCCACAAACTCCGCATGCTAGGGGGTTGTTAAAGGTCTTCGGATTGGATATGGTGAAAACCACTATCGCGCCTCGGGTGAGAGCTGTCTCCTGAGCCAAATGGCCTAACCGTATGCTTTCAGGCATCGGTACTATCTGGTTGGTCGACCTCCACATACAGATGATAGATTTCATCTTCCAAAAATATTTCGTTTCTTATCCATGCCTTGACTTGCACTCCATCGGTTGTAACGATCGAAGCTCCTACGTCTGGGTCATATAGCATGCCAAGTTCCCTGATGCAACGGGCCACCTCAACCAGGCCGGGGTTTTCGTATGCATTGACAACTACTGGAAGACTTGATAGTTGGTCGAGCATGGAATCAGGCGTGTACGTATTAAACTTTGTGAACTTTTCTCCCAGCCAAGTCTTCAGGTCGACGATGTGTAAATGCGTAACGGCTATGTGGGTGGACTCAGATTGGAAAATGAGGATAGCTAAGTCGGTAAACTTTGGTTGTAGTCCCTTGTCGCGAAGGGAGACGTGCGCGACTAAACGAACCCCGGTCTTACCCAACGGAGGGATGACCCCCGACGGATACGTTGCATAGATGAAGCGCCCGTACGCTTGAGAACATGCTACATTGTATCTGCCCTGAGCTGAAGAGGACTTGTAAACAATGGGCCGTAGAAATATTCGGAAGTCGCCTCGCTGCTGCATGGTCCTCATAGCCCCAAAGCGCATGACTTTACGTTGTAATGAGCCATGTAAAGTTTCCACCCTTTTACCTATGTCAGAGAAAAATCTCGTCAGCAGTATATCATAAAAGCTCTTTATGGGTTACTTAAAACTATTTACGCACCTGACCTCTCAACGACTTCCATCTGACCCTCATCACCAGGTCGTACTCTATATATCGTCCGTCCTTCACGTTCGTATGGACTATCTCCACCGCCCCATATCAATCTGATTGCTGGTCGATCCAGTTTTAAAGGGTCATCACGGAAATAGGCTTCAATAATCCCCCAGACCCTCATAATAGAATATCGAGTTGAGTATAGCCCTAAACTTACATCGATGCTGTTTCTTATCTTCTGAAACGGAAGATCGTGATCTCTCTCACTCTTCAAGAATCTGTAAGAAGCAGTGAAATCGTCGGGGGACTCGGCCAAAGGAGTAGATACCAGATCGTGCAGAAGAATGGACTGATCATTTGTACGTTTGATGATCTCATCCTGAAGGCGACTGAATGCATTTCTCCCTCCCTCGCCGTATAAGAGAGGCATATTAACGTTGAACAAGCCCATAAGACTGTATGCTCTATCTTCAGCTCTTGTCGTTATGCGACAACTGGCCCATACCATCTTAGTGTGGACAGAACAGTTACTGAGAGTGTCGACGAGATCACGCGTGTCCTGAGTACGAAGGATGGATTTATTGATGCGGGTAATCGAATAAAGTCTGTCCGCTAATGTAGCACGCCCACCCAGGCGCAGCCATGCTCTGTCAAAGAATTGCAAATTAGAGGGGGCTATGAGTTCCTGGAGCTGTTAATAGTTCAGCAAGACTGTTCCGCTTTTGCAGTACCCAATATGCACAAAGGGAATTTAGAAAAGACATACTAGAAGGCAGACGTAATTAGCTGAGCGCTCAAAATCTTCGTGACGGAAAATGTTAAAGAGTGGCGTTTCGTCAATGACTAACCAGTCCATCCTCTGGTGAACCACCGGCTCCTTTCAAAAGGCACAATGCCATTTGGTAGATCTTGCTCTTGATTTGAAAGAACATCTGATAAATATGCATAGCAGACGTGCGATTTACGATACCACTCAAACATGGAATTGATGGCTTCGGAAAGCTCAGCGCTGCTGCTTTTATCGATGCCTGCTTTCCTTTAGGATCTGCTGGGCCAGGAGTTCGGGTGTCGCCTACAGCAAGTATCAATCCAGATGTAGGCAATGTTGAACTCAGTACAGATCTCAGCTGATCTTAGTATTTTAACTGCCCCTGCCTTGTCTTTCCATTCGTCACTCGATTCCTTTTGGATTTCCTCGAATAGTACTTCATCATCGCCCCATGTATGAGACAGGATTGCATATTCGGGCTTGTCGTCGCCAACGAACGTTTTCAGCTTCAATGTCCTCGTTTCTAGAAGTCGCATGATGAGGCTCGCGGATAATCGTTTGACTCGGTGAGAGTTTTTGAGAAGTTTCACCATATAATCTCTCTGGGCTGAGTGACCCCGCAGCAGTAGCTCTCAGATATGAGGGGGTTTTCCCCTTCACCTTTCCCGAAGTGGGGGTGCGCAGGAGTCAGCATGCAAGCTAAAAGCCAGGTACTTACATTAGGTAAACTTAGCATATTAACAGATTATATCTGTTATAGTTTCAAAACGTGCATTTGTTGCCACATCAGAAAACTCGCCAGAGTGTTGCTAAAGCGGTTCGATACGTTTAATTTCTCGATTGCTCACCAGACTATAGAAATAGTCGCTCAATTAATATGCCATGTATTATAGTCCTGTTAAGAGATTTTTGGTATGAGCAGGATTTATCATATGAAGTTTTAATTATTGCTATTGCAACAGGGCTAGGTGGCTGCCCACATAGATTTCGCGTTGTCTTTTGTTTTTGTCATGTATATATATTGCGTAGTTTTTGTTGCTTTTACGTAGCTTTTTCTTACCACTTACTTCACTTCGCAACCAAGAAATACAGCATTGTTACTTGACTTATGCTACTGATCAGCCGTTCTATTACTATATTGTTCTAATTACTTAACGGTATTCGTTTCCTCTTTTCAAAAGAGTATAGGTTTGGTTGTTTTGTTGTTGTTGTTTTCTGGTCCTGTTTCACTATCGCATGAGGAGAGAAGGCTTATGTAAGCTGGTGAACCTGTCTTAGTTGAATATATAATATAGCTTAGTTCAGGGTCCGTGCTATGCCTGGTATTTTGTCCGATATATAGTCCCTTGACAAGAAAGGACCTTAACACAACAACTCTGTTACGAACCAACGGCAGTATTGAAAACAGGGGGCTGGTAATGCCGGTGGCTGGTATTTACGACCCATATATATTCACTATATATTAAAAAGGTATTTTTAACTTTACTATAATTAAACTTATTTTTAAAAAATTAATTAATATTATATATTTATATTTTTAATTAATTATAAGCTTAAAAACTTAAAAATATTATTAAAGCTTTTAAAATAACTTTAAAATTAAAAGCTAACTATTATTTTTATTATTATTATATTAAATTTCTAGCTAATAATTTATTTTAATAAAAGCTATTGTTTTTTTATTAAGCTAAAGCTAAACAGCAGGATTTTTAGCATAATAACCATTAATATAAACATTATACCAAACTTTACATTAAGTAGTACCACATTAAATACCATTTTATTATAAGCTATTTTAATATACTATTTATAATTGTTATAATATTAATTATTTAAGCAAAATTAAATTTTTTATATTTTTTTTACCTTTAAACTTTTTATATATATTAAGCTTTAAATTATTAAATTTAAACGTTAGCGTTTTTACTAAAAAATATATATATATAGCCGTTTATATAAATAATTTATTTATTGCTAAACTATTAAAAAAAATTAGCAAAATTAAAAAAGCGTTATTTATTAAGTTTAAAATATAAAATTTAAGCTTTTGTTTTTTTTATTTAAGCATGGCAATTATATAAAATTAAACAAATAATTGTTTTTTTTTTAGCTAAAAAGCTTACTTAAAAAAAATAATTAAAAGTTTTAGCTAATAAAATATATATATTATTATTATTTTAATAAACATAAATAAAATTATAAAGCTTTTAAAAAAAACGTATAATAATATATTAAAATTATTATTAAGCAATATATAATTATATTTAAAAGTTGTAAAAAAAATATATTATTAAAAATTAGCTATTTATAAAAGTTGCTTTTATATAGCATGTGTGGCTTATTTAATGCCTATTGGCTTTATTAGGTAATTGTTATTTTTTTACGTATTAACTGCTTTTTTTTAAAAAAAACAACCGTTTTTGTTTATATTGCAAGCAATAATTTAAAGCTAAACTATAAGCTATTTGCAACATTAAAAAAATTGCTAAAAATTATAGCTAAATAATATGCTAAACTTTTAAGCAAAACGTTAAATATTATATTTATTTTTGCATATATATTAATGTTTTAATAAACAGGTATATTAATATTATTATTAAAAATTTATATTTATTTTAACATATTTTAGTTTAAATAATTAAAGTAATAATTGTTTTATTAATAAGGTTAGCTTTTGCTTTTATATTGTTTGCAATATTTCTTTAATTTTTAAGCTTATCCTATTTATTATAGCAGTTATTAATGCTGCTTTAAAATTTAATATTATTTTTAGCAGTATAATAATAGTTAATATAAATAATTAGTTAAAAATTATTACGTTAATTATAATTAAAGCTTTTAAACTTAATTAAATTAATATTATTTTGTTGGTTTTTTACATTTATTTAACGTTTGGTTAAATAACTAGTTTTTAAACAGTTAAAATATTTGTTTTAACGCTAAGCTAATTTTTGCTGCTAATTAATTATAATGCGCTTAAAAAAACAAACTTTGTTTTTAACATTATAATAAATTAGTTAACTTTAGCTATTTTTTTAATTATTTATTAATATTTTTTAATGTTTTTTTAATATTAATTATTTAATTTAGCTAGCTTTATATTAATTTATTATTGCAAATAATTATATTTTTAAATATATTTGTTTAATTTTTTAAATTTTATGTTAATTTGCTGTTTTTAATTAGCGTTGCAATTTATTGCTGCATTTTTAACGGTGTTTAATTTATTGCTTAATTTATTAAGCTTGGTATTAATTATATAAATATATTGCTAAATTATTTTATTAGCATAATTATTAAAAATAATAGTAATTATTTTAGCAATTATTTTATTTATTTTAACTTTATTTAATAATTTAACGTTATTAAAAGCTTTTTATATAATATATTATATTTAATTTTATATTAAGCTTTAAAAAATTGCTGTTTTAATTATTGCATATATATATGCTTTTAAGTTTATTATTATATAAGCTTTTATTTAAGCTATTTTTTAATAAATATTAATAATATTATGTTTAATAGCTGTTTAAATTACATATATATTAATTTTATTAAATAGCATGTAAATTTTTTATTATAACAAAAAAATAACATTTAAAGCTTTTTAGCTAATAAAAGTTTTAAGCATATTTTTAATTATTTTATTAATAAAAACAAATATAATTTATAAGTTTTTTAGCTTTATTTATTACAATTAAATTTTATATTATAGTAATTTATTAATTATAAATATAATTTGTTATAAATATAGCTATTATTTTTTAATTATAATTTTATAAATATATAGCAGCAATTTAAAAATTAATATTAATTAAAAAAATATAAATATATTATTAAAAAAACAGTTTTATATTATAAATAGCTTTAAAGCTAATATTAATAACAATAATACAAATATATTATTTAAAAAATTGCTTTATATTATAAGTTTATTTATTATATATGCATAGTTTTTAATAATTATATATTTGTTTTAACATTATAAAATAATATAAAGCTAAAAGTTTATTAATATTTAATATAATTTTGCTTTTTTAATTTTATAAAATAAAATGCTAAAAAAAATACTAAACTTTTTTTTAATATTGCTAATAAAACATATTGCTTTTTAAAATTGTAACAAACCGTTAGTTTATAAAAGCGTTAGTACTCGAAGCTCCACGTATTAAATTGTGCCTAGGGTGCAAACGTTGTACGGTCGGGTCGTAACTAAGTAGTCGTCAAAAAATTACTCTCACACAGCTATTCCAAGAAGTTGCTATATGCTTAAATTAAATTGTGAAGTAAAAACTACAACTAAATACATAGGAAACGTTGGTTTATTATATAGACAGTTTTTTTTTTACTAATTCCTTATGGCTTATTTGGCTCACCTGGCTTAAGCCCTTAAGCTCTTTGAGCTCCTAAAGCCCGTTTGGCTTACCTAGCTCGCCCGGCTCAAACCCTTGAGCTTTTTGAGCCTTTTAAGCCTATCACGTGACTTGGGCATGCATTCCGGCTGTGGCTTGTCTCCTGGTCCAGCCGCATGCCCCTCACTAGTTACCGTAGCCTCTTAATAGGTTGCCTGTTGTTAGTTTATAACATTATTTTCTTATTTCCTGTTTTATTGTTTTTAATAAATACTAGCGTTTTAGCTTTAGTAAATAAATAGATTTTTTATTTTTTATGTTTTTTTATTATGTTAAATAGTTATATTAAAATTTGCTTGCATAAACGTTAAAACATTTTTAATTTTACAGCTTATATTTAACGCATTAGTTTTACCTTTTTAATATTATGTTTATATTATTTTAAAAATAATAAAATTTGCTAAATAGCTTTTAGTTTAAATAAATGCTTTTATTGCTTTAAGCATAAAAATATTTATAATACTTTTAATTTTTTTTTTATTAAATATAAAAAGTTATTTGCGGTAAAAAATTAATTAAAGCAAAAAAAAAAAAAAACTTGTTAAATTTTTTATATTGCTAGCAATAAATTTAATTACTTTTAAAATTAGCGTAAGCTTTTTTATTGTTATAAAATTAAAATAATTTATAAAAAAATTAACAATGTTAAAGCTATAAAAAAAACAAATTTTTTTCAAATAATTTTACTTTTTAGCTGCTTTAGCCTTTTCTGCTTTTATTAACTAAAATACATTTAATTTTTTTTTTTTAGTTAACTTTGCTTTTTTAGCTTTAATTAATTAAAATGTTATTAATAAAATTAATCAATTATTTACTTTATATTTTTTAAGTTTTTTATAAGTTTTTAAGTAGTTTTAGCATATAAATAACCTTTTTATTTAATTAAATACTTATAAGTTCTTTTGTTTTAACGTAAATTTAATAGCTTTTTAACTTTATATAAATCTTTATTTGGTTTAATTTTTAATCGTGTTTAAAATTCGGCGTTTTTTAGTACTAGTTTAAAAAAAAAAATATAAAACTTTAGCTATATCCTAGCTTTTTTAAATAGCTTAAGTTAATAATTGGTTTTTAAAATAACTTTTTTAATTTTAAATAGTCTAATCTGCTTAAAGTTAAGCTTATTGCTTAATTGCTTTATTTTAATATTATGCTTTAAAAAATATACTTTATCTTTTTTTTTTAAGGTTAGCTTTAACAACTTGTGCTTATTACTATAAGCTTTTATACAGTTTTGTAAAAATACTAGCTTGTTTTATAGTTTCTATTATAAACCTATGATTTTTTTCGCCTATATTTTTGCTTTAAGCGCCGTTACACCGTTAATTACAATTTAATTTATTTTTAGGTCAAATTTATAATTTGCTATAAATAAAAATATTTCTATTAATTTATTGTTAAAACTATTATAAGCATACTCCGCTATAAACAAAAGCTTAACCTAATTGTTTTATTGTTTGTTAAAGTAGCAGCGTAAATACTGCTTTAAAGTTTAATTAAGTTTTTTTGTTTGTTTATTTATTTATAGGTAATAAGCCATAAACAATCAGTGCTTAATATTTAATGCTTTTATTAATAATTAATAAAACTTAAAAATTATAATTGTTTTTTTATTTATAACTGCTTTTTTTAAAATTCTATGTTTATTAAAAACATGTTTAATTATTATATAGGCCAAATCTTTTGCCGTACTTAATTCCAGGTATAGTATAAAATATTTATACTTTATAAGTTGTAACAAACCGTTAGTCTGTAAGGGCGTTAGTACTCGAAGCTCCGCGTATCGGATCGTGCTTAGGGTGCGAACGTGTACGGTCGGGTCGTAAC